>CM050164.1:474662699-475009270 GCA_027410445.1 Discoglossus pictus
AAAGCAGTATTTAAAGGTGTCCATAGCAGAGTTAGAGGAGAGGAAATTGTTAAGGCGGTTATAGACGAGCCGTTCTAGCAGTTTGGAAGCCAGGGGAAGTAAAGAGATAAGGCTATAGTTACATGCAACATCAGAATCGGATGAGGGTTTCTTGAGAGTGGGTGTAATTAGGGAATGTTTTAGAGATGATGGAAACATGCCAGTGTTTAGGGAAAGATTGAAGATGTGTGTGAGAGCTTGGACTAGTGTAGTAGAGAGGGGAGGGATGAGCTTAGACGGAAAGGATCCAGAGGACAGGTAGTGGGGCGAGAGGATGATAATAGAATGGAGACTTCATCCTCTGTTGCAGGGGTAGAGTAGTTCAAAGTGGCTGTGGCAATGGGGTGAGGAGTAGACTGGGTATTGTTAGTTAGTTGAGATAGTGGAGCATGTGAGCCATGATGAGAGGAGAGTTCATTGCGGATGGTATGAATTTTATGTATAAAATGGTTCGCAAAGTCTTCAGCCGTGAGACAGGAAGGGATGGGAGGAGGTGGTGGGTGGGGTATTGAAAGTGGCAAACAGACGTTTGGGGTTGGAGGACAGAGTTCATATTAGTGATGTGAAGTAGTGCTGTTTGGCTAGGTATAGGGCCGAGGAGTAGGAATGTAGCATGAACTTGCAGTGAAGGAAATCTGCTGTGGAGCGTAATTTCCTCCATAGTCATTCAGTAGTGCGGGAGCACTTCTGAATGTAATGAGTAGTGTGCCATAGTTGTGGATGAGATTAAGGGTGCGTGTGGTTATGGGGGGCAGGGCAGAGAGAGCAGAGTTAGCAAAAGCTAGAGAGGTTTCAAGATGGTGACTGGGGGCTGAAATAAAGAAGTAGTGAGATATAGTGAGGGACTAGCCCAGTATTTAAGCATTTAAAAGGAGCATTTGGTGCAGACAGATGTGATGGTGTGAGGGGCTGTGGAGATGGTGGTAGAGTAATACAGTGTGAAATCTTATAATTTAACAAAGTATAAATACAGTTATTATGGGAACAAAAAATATATCAGGTGTGGATATTCATAATTTATGTAACAGGAGGATACACTAGAGTAAAAGGTGAATCATTGAGATGGCTGTAGATACCAGTGTTAGCAAAAGCCAGAAGAGGTTGCAAGATGGTGACTGGGACTTGTAGCAGTGTTAGCAAAAGCCAGGAGAGGTTTCAAGATGGTGACTGGGGGATGAAATAAAAAAGTATAACGGCTTGGCTATTACAGAACCCCGCTCCCTCAGTACCCTTGGGTGTATTAACCAATCTGTTAACCAATTATTTGGTGAAGATATTGAAGCCCCATTTTGTTGCAGTGTCCCAACTACTAGTACCTACCTTGTATATACCAAAGAAAAAAACCTATTTAGCTCATCTGCCTTTTCCTGGTCACTAATTATCAGACAGCGTGTTTCACATTGCAATAATCCTTTACCTTCCTTTGAGGCATTCTTCCCATTAATATATTTAAAAAATATTTTAGGGTTAGTCTTACTCTCCTTTGGTACTATTTTTTATTTACTAGTTTAGACAGTCTAATAGTTTGTTTGCTACCTTGTTGATTTCCTTATAGTCACGTAAGGCAGTCTCTGTCCCCTCTTGTTTGTATAATTAACATGACTGTTTTTTACTATGTATCTTGATCTTTATATTATTTTTTAAGCCACACTGCCTGTGATTGACTCCTTTTACTTTTATTTCCACATAGTATATAGTGATAAGTATGTATATTTAGTAAGGATTTAAATGTTTCCCATTTATGTTAGGTATTTTCACCCATCAGTTATTTGTCCCAGTCTATACTTTGTATTGCTACCCTTAGACCCTACCCTTAAAATCAGCCCTTTTAAAATTTAGAGTATATGCTGGCCCTCTAATAGTTTTGTTTTTTTAATTCAATCTGAAATTCGACTGTGTTGTGATCACTGTTTTCCAAAGGTTGCTCTATTTCAACATTTGATTCCATATCAGTATTGTTTGTGATAACTAAATTCAAGATAGCCTCATTTCCAGTAGGTTCTTGTATAACCTGGGCCGGATAATGATCTCTGGGTGTACTCAAGAACCTGCTTCCCTTAGCCGAAACTGCTGGTCTAATTTTTCCAGTTTATTTCACGGTATTTAAAAAACCCCATTATTAAAATTTGCCCATGCTTAGCAACATTTCCAATCTGTAACAATTATTGCATTTCCTCAATTTCAATTATTTTTCTGGGTTTATAGCATATTCCAACCAATATCATTTTGGAAATTACTGCTCTGCTATTTAACTCCACCCACAAGCATTCAACATTACCGCTATTTCCAGCATAAATATCTTTTCTGACACTAGGCTTACATTCAGGCTTAACATTCAGAAAAAATCCCTCTTCCTCTTTTACCATTTCCTCTATCTTTCCTAACTAGGATATAACTATCCAGATTAACAGTCCAGTCATGACGTTATCCCACCATGTTTCAGTAATGCCTGTAGTTCTGGAGTGCCTGCATCTGTACTTGAGTAACTTAGTAATATCTCCCTATTGACTATACTAACCCTCCCCTATCTCTTCCCCATAAGTAGTTAATTGATCCCTTATCTCCTCTACACCTTCTACCCCATAACATTCATCTATTCTCTCCCCCACCTACTAGTTTAAAAACTCCCCCAGCTGTTCTACCATACTATCACCTAGCACACAAGCTCCCTCATCATTAAGGTGCAATCCATCCCTACTATAGAGATTGTACCAAAGTGAGAAGTCAGACCAGTGCTCTAAAAACCCAAACCCTCCTTAATGAACCACATTTTTAGCACACATTAATCTCCCTAAGCTCCTTCTGGGCTTGCACATGGAACAGGTAGTATCTCAGAAAATACTATCTTGGAGGTCCTTACTTAAGCTTATTACCTAGTTCTCTAAAATCATTCTTTAAGACAATCCATGTTCTACTAACTTTGTCATTGGTACCAATATGTATCAAGACTGCCGGTTCATTTCCAGCCCCTAACAATGATTTATCTACTTGTTCCACAATATGCCGACCCGAGCACCCAGGAGACAGCAAACTGTTTGATTCTTGGGATCTAGGTGACAAACCACCGTGTCTACCTTCCTAATAATAGCGTCCCCTACTACCAAAACCTGTCTGTTTCTCTGCCTATGCTGCCCTCCGTCCCATCTAGTAGAGCTGTTGTCCTGGCTGTTAGCGGGAACAGCACTATCTGGCATTGCCATTCCTAAATGGACATCCCTAACAGTTTCACTTAATCTGGCAAATCGGTTGGTGTTTGTAAACTCAGTATTGGCCTGCCTCCTCATCATGTTCCCCCTGCTTTCCTTTGGAACTGTAACCCAGATATCTCCCTGGACATCCTCACTAGCCGCATCTCCACCCTCCATGCTAGGCCCAGCTAAACTGTGCTTAGTGAGGACCAACGCCCATTCGAGTTGAGCAATATCAGTAAGTGCTGCAATTCTCCTCTCCAGTTCTCCAATTTAAGCTTACACATGTCACAGAGGTATGGACCCTGGATCATCTGTTTCAGTAATGCATACATATGACAGGATGTACACTAAGTGAGTTTGTCACTGGTTTTACTCATAATTATCGTCTACAAAAAAAAAAAATACCTTTTCTGCACTATACGTTTGCTCACAAGTTCGCCCCTTCCCCAGTTTAAATGAGATTCTGACTACTCACCTGTATGAATCAGTGCATACAGCAAATAAACATTACTTGCTAGAAGCAATTTAGTTGCATGCGCAAGTTACCAATATTGCCGTGCATCTTGAATGCACATGTGCTCCTCCTGGCCCGTGAGGGGTGGTGGGGAGCATGGGCATATATTTAACAGCAATGTCTGACGCCTGCGGAGTTCTGCTCAGATGTTATAGACTTATTGCTAATTATTATATTGGATCCACAAGTATATTAATCATAATAATATCTTCTATAGGTTTATAATCAGTGAGTCATTATACTTAGTGTTTAGCTATAATGTTTCATTATATTAATGAATGGTTCATTTTGTTATGTTTTCACATATTTTTCAAGTAGCATAAACAAAGGTTTTGACGTCAATAGTTGCAAATTTTGTTTACCATATCACAGAAAATCTTTCTACTGATCTTTAAATAAAATCGCCATTCTGACATTTAATAAGGGTAAATATTAGTGTGTTATTTTTGACAAAAGATCATGACCATATAAGGAAGCATATCCAGTTCTTGTCAAAAACCTACAAAAACGTATTTTTGTACTGTTAGTCAGTCATGTTGTTTTTCTCATTAGGGTGCAGGCTGAGAGACATTACTTGATGTCTCCTTCTCTTGGTGACTGTCTGTGAGAGGGTCTTCAGTGGATTTTTTCCCGACATCAGCAACTCATCTTCACCAACTGCAGCTGTTCCACAATTGAGATAATACATCACTGATACATTTTAATGTGTTGCAAGAAATACATCATTATAGTATTGTTATACTTTCCCATAAATAGTTCAAATCTAAAATGTGGAATTATAATGACAACTTTAGTTCCATAATATAATTACATTAAACAGTCTTTCCTTTAAGACCACAGACATTACTTTATAAAACCCTTCTAACATCACATAAAATCATCATGCCAGAGTTGTTATTTCACCAGGACAAGTAACAGTTAGTATTGTTATGTTAATTAGTTCTTCTTGCTCCAGGCCAGACTCATCACCTTACATTAGTGTTTTTATTCTATCCCAGGCATAAAATAGGTCATTCCTGTGTGAATTAACTAACCTATTCTCTTCCCTCCATGCTATATTTCAGTATAATATCCATGTCAATTTCTTTCTTTATGAGTTAAGACTTCTAGATATGCAGTTCCATAGAATAAATATATTACCTTTCCATACATAGTTACATAGTTACATAGAAATTGAGGTTGACATTTTTTTTTAGTCCATCAAGTTCAACCTTTTTAGACCTCCGCTGATCTGCAATATGTGGATTAATTGTTAATTGTTAATGGATCCAGAGTAAGGCAAACAGAAAATAAAACCCAATTGTTTGCCAATTGTCTCAAATAAAACCCCAAGTGTTGCCAATTGTCTCAAAAGGGGAAAAAAATATAAAATTCCTAGCTGACCACAGATACTGGTGATCGGACTCCTCCCTGGATCAATATTCCCTCTCTAATTATCCTGGATAACCCTGAATGCCCTTTTTTATTTAAAAATATATTCAATCCCTTTTTAAAGTTATCTATTGAATCCGCTGTCACCACCTCCTTTGGTAGAGAATTACACAGGTGAAATAATTTTACTTCTAATCTCAAAGAATGTCCTCTTGTCAGTTGAAAACATTTTGGCACAAAAATCTCACTTGACAAAGCCTTGTATTGACCCTGGATATATTTATAGAAGATAATCATATCCCCTCTTAGATGCCTTTTTTCTAGAGAAAAGAAGTTTAATTTGGTTAGTCTTTCTTCCTTAATTAAAACCTCCATTCCCCATATTAGGGTTGTTGCCCTTCTCTGTACTTTTTCCAGCTCTAAAATGTCTTTTGCATGTACTGGTGCCCAAAATTGTCCTCCATATTCCAAATGTGTGTGTACTGGGGATTTTTAAAGTGGCAGAATTATATTGCCTTCCCTGGCTATTACATGATATTATTGTATTTGCCTTTGCAGCTGCTGCTTGCCATTGAGCTCTGTTACCTAGGTGGTTGTCCACAAGCTCCCAAATCCCTTTCAATATCTGATACCCCTTGATTTGCTACATTGAGATTATAAATTGCATGGCTATTTTTCCTTCCCAGATGCATAACTTTATATTTATTCATATTAAATCTCATCTGCCATTTAGTTGCCCATTTCTCTAAATTAATCAAATCCCTTTGGAGGGAAAGCACATCATTATCTAATTTAATTACCTTTCACAACTTCATATCATCAGCAAAAATGGAGACAATACTTTCCAATCCTACTTCTAAGTCATTAATAAATATGTTAAAAAGGAGAGGACCTAATACTGAACCCTGAGGAACCCCACTTACCACATTAGTCCAATCTGAGTATGTTCCATTTACAACAATACTTTGCTTCCTGTCTTTTAGCTAGCTCTCAATCCATGAGCAGATATTTACTGAAATTCCTGCATTTCTTAGTTTGCATTATAGTCTCCCATGTGGGATGTTGCCTTGATCCAAGTTCCTACTAAACTCTTCATAGAAACTAATTAGGTTTGTATGACATGACCTATTCCTCATAATTCTGTGTTGATTCCTACTTATAATCTTGTTTAAATAGACATATTCTTGTATACTATCCCTTATTAAACCATCTATAAGCTTTCCCACTACAGAAGTGAGACTTACAGGTCTATAATTTCCCAGATTTGCTCCTGTTCCCTTCTTAAATATAGGTATCACCTCTACTTTTTTTCAGTCATCTGGTAGAGACCCTGTGTTGAGTGAATCTTTAACAATTAGATATATTGGTTTGGCTATTACAGAGCCCAGTTCCCTCAGTACCCGTAGATGTATTCCATCAGGACCTGGTGCTTTATTAACATTTATTTTTGTCAACCTCTTTTGGATTTTTTCCTGCGTTAACCAGTTATTTGGTGAAGGTAGTGTAGCCCCACTGGTACCTCCCATGTGTATACCGAAGAAAATAACATATTTATGTCATCTGGCATCAGATGGCCTGCGTCACATTGTAATGTCCCTATAGCTTCGGTCCTAGCCTTCTTACCATTAATATATTTAAAAAATATTTTGGAGTTAATCTTACTCTCCTTTGAAACTAACTTTTGATTTTCTATTAAAAATGTATATTATATTAGAAGTAGAATTAGCATCTAGTACAGATTGTCTAAACAAAATTTTAATAATATGCTAATATGTATTATTTTTCCCAATAATATGATCTCTGGTGTTCTTTTCTGGTTTGAATAAGATAATGTAGCATTTTGGTATAAATATACAGCCGAGTAGCCCTGCATTGGAAGCCAGGATGGCAAATATCTCCACAGCCACCATGTATTTGCCCTTAGCACTCAGGTACGCTGGGATGAAGGAGATCCAAACACTACAGAAAACCAGCATACTGAATGTAATCAGTTGGGCCTCATTGAAACTGGCAGGTAACTTCCTAACCAGGAAAGCAACAATAAAACTTAACACAGACAAGAATCCCATGTAACCAATCACAATGTAGAAGGCAGTGAGAGACCCTTCATTACATTGTAAAATCATCATCCCAACATCAGATTTTATGTAATTGTCTGGGTATGGTGGGTAGAGGATCAGCCACACCGTGCATATCAAAACCTGCCCCAGTGAGCTTACAAGGACCAGATATCCTGATACTCGGGACCCCACCCACTTCTTTATCTTGCTACCAGGTTTGGTGGCATTGAAGGCGATGACAACAGTAACTGATTTTGCTAGAACACAAGAGACAGATACTGTAAAAATGATCCCGAAGGCAGCTTGTCTGAGCAGGCAGGTCACCTTCATAGGACGTCCAATGAATAACAAGGAGCAGAGGAAGGACAACATGAGGGAGAAGAGGAGGGTGTAGCTGATACTCTTATTATTGGCTTTAACTAATGGAGTTTTGTGATGCTTGATAAAAAGTCCAAGAACAGCACTTGTGGTAACAAAGAAGATTAGGGAGATTGATAACAAAGATATTCCTAATTGTCCCTTATATGAAATGAATTCCAACGTTCTTAAAATGCAGACAGTTCTCTTATCATTGGGCCACCGATCTTCAGGGCATTGTTCACATGTTTCTGCATCTGAAGAAAATGATATGATATGCATTGATACTGTTTTTCTCTGACATATTCAAAATTAATAAGTGATTTTTATAAATATTTAATTCCATACTCAAGTATAAAGAAAATAACATTGGCAAATACATTAATATTCTCTTGTTTAATCATGAAAATTAAATGAATACGTGTTTTTCAATTATACAATGTAAAAAACTGAATGGACAGTTATCAATTGTCAGTATTCTAACAGCTGCGTAAAGGTACTGGTCACAAACAATATTTGCAAAATACTAACTAACCATAAATTTGAGTGCATGTGTAGCAATCAACTGGGCCAGATGGCGATGGGCAGAAAGGTGTCTTTTGTCCAATAATGGACTTTTTAACTAATTCAGAATCTATGAATTCGTATCTGCGCCAGTATCTGTGAATTTTTATCAATGTAAGTATCTCTACATATATTTCTTAAGGTGATTAAATCAAAATATTTAAAACATTTGAACTTTTCATAGTGTGCTATTATTTATTTTATAAACAATGCACCCCAGTCAGTGGTGATGTTATCCATAATATCCACTAGCATGGCTAGAGTCATGGTGCTTATAGAGTGCCACATATGGTAAAATATAGAATCAAAAATGAAGTAACATCTGAATAAAGAGAAGTAGAGACAAAAAGTAATTGCATCCTGAGACATGGATGTGCACATAGTAATTCCCAGACCTATGCCTTGAATGAACTAATTCTAGGGAATTATCTTTTTCAGTTAGTTTTCAGGTTTCCTGATTCAGTTCTGCCACTAATTTGTTTTCCCGATATTTGATGTAGTCATCTAAAACAGATCATAAAAATATTGAATGGAAATACAGCTATCACAAATATTATTGAAAAAATGGCTCCCAGCTAATCTACATAAAATATGTGTCCAGGGCAGGGACTAATATAAATGTATTAACCTAAAAAAGCACAGAAACAAAATTGATGTGTAAAATCTCATTTTAATAGTCACTAAATTGTTTTGGTTTTGGTTTTACACATCCTTTAGGTTTTTATGAATGTAGAAGAAGATATAATGTTTTGTTCTCAGCCTGATACCACTATCCCATTCATTGTTAGGTTTCTGGTCTGGCTATTGGTTTAGGATCAGAATATTTAAACCAGACAAAGACAGTCTTCCAAAACTGATCAGCTACACTAAAGGAAGAAAAGTCATTCAAAGTGATTATCTCTTAAAGAAATAGATTTTCCATTTATAAAACATTTCTTTATGGAGTCAGTTTATGATAATCTTCCAAGTAAGAGTCGCGCCATTAGATCTGGGCAGAGAATACCATGGCAAAAAACTCGCAGCTAAATCCTCAAAACGCAAGATGAGCACAGAGTTGTTCCATATTTAGAAGTTACCGTTGCCATGATTTTATATATATATATATATATATATATATATATATATATATATATATAGTAAATAAAAAGTACATCTGTGTTCACATTTGAATGTCTAAAGCAAGTTAAAAAAAACCGCTTCCAGCTCAGAGTTCCAAGAAAAACAGTTATTACACTGCATTCTGGGAAGTTGAGCTGGGACACACAAACATGGCCACAAATGCCTCACTCTTCATTCCTTAGCCATTATCAATCATGGCTTCCTTTAAGCTTATGTGTGCTGTATTACACAGCTTTAATGCAAAGCCAAGGTTGGAATAAACACAGGCTGAGTATCCAATCCATGTACAGCTGTTTCAAGCTTACTGGCTATCATCAGCATGGAGCGGGATCTCAGCCTGTGTTGTGGAAATTATGAGTAGGTAAATCACCACAACAATCATTTATAATATGGTGGGCAAAAGAGTGATAGAAGCCCTCCACCGTACAGTAGTACAGTAAATAAAAAGTACATCTGTGTTCACATTTGAATGTCTAAAGCAAGTTAAAAAACCCGCTTCCAGCTCAGAGTTCCAAGAAAAACAGTTATTACACTGCATTCTGGGAAGTTGAGCTGGGACACACAAACATGGCCACAAATGCCTCACTCTTCATTCCTTAGCCATTATCAATCATGGCTTCCTTTAAGCTTATGCATGCTGTATTACACAGCTTTAATGCAAAGCCAAGGTTGGAATAAACACAGGCTGAGTATCCAATCCATGTACAGCTGTTTCAAGCTTACTGGCTATCATCAGCATGGAGCGGGATCTCAGCCTGTGTTGTGGAAATTATGAGTAGGTAGTTCACCACAACAATCATTTATAATATGGTGGGCAAAAGAGTGATAGAAGCCCTCCACCGTACAGTAGTACAGTAAATAAAAAGTACATCTGTGTTCACATTTGAATGTCTAAAGCAAGTTAAAAAACCCGCTTCCAGCTCAGAGTTCCAAGAAAAACAGTTATTACACTGCATTCTGGGAAGTTGAGCTGGGACACACAAACATGGCCACAAATGCCTCACTCTTCATTCCTTAGCCATTATCAATCATGGCTTCCTTTAAGCTTATGCATGCTGTATTACACAGCTTTAATGCAAAGCCAAGGTTGGAATAAACACAGGCTGAGTATCCAATCCATGTACAGCTGTTTCAAGCTTACTGGCTATCATCAGCATGGAGCGGGATCTCAGCCTGTGTTGTGGAAATTATGAGTAGGTAGTTCACCACAACAATCATTTATAATATGGTGGGCAAAAGAGTGATAGAAGCCCTCCACCGTACAGTAAATAAAAAGTACATCTGTGTTCACATTTGAATGTCTAAAGCAAGTTAAAAAACCCGCTTCCAGCTCAGAGTTCCAAGAAAAACAGTTATTACACTGCATTCTGGGAAGTTGAGCTGGGACACACAAACATGGCCACAAATGCATCACTCTTCATTCCTTAGCCATTATCAATCATGGCTTCCTTTAAGCTTATGCATGCTGTATTACACAGCTTTAATGCAAAGCCAAGGTTGGAATAAACACAGGCTGAGTATCCAATCCATGTACAGCTGTTTCAAGCTTACTGGCTATCATCAGCATGGAGCGGGATCTCAGCCTGTGTTGTGGAAATTATGAGTAGGTAGTTCACCACAACAATCATTTATAATATGGTGGGCAAAAGAGTGATAGAAGCCCTCCACCGTACAGTAGCACAGTAAATAAAAAATACATCTGTGTTCACATTTGAATGTCTAAAGCAAGTTAAAAAACCCGCTTCCAGCTCAGAGTTCCAAGAAAAACAGTTATTACACTGCATTCTGGGAAGTTGAGCTGGGACACACAAACATGGCCACAAATGCCTCACTCTTCATTCCTTAGCCATTATCAATCAGGGCTTCCTTTAAGCTTTATATATAGCTTTAAATAGTGATCTCTCTTTCGCTGACAGTATGTTTTGTGTTAGCTATATATCCCTGATTGGTATTGATGTATTGGGACATCCCATCATCCACACTTCATTTTCCTACATTCAGGTTTCTGGGGCTAAATGTAAAGTGGAAACATGAAAAAGATGTGTTGCTTTTTTCCTTTCCTCACAGCCACACAGGGGTATAGTGAATATTCTAATTGATTTCTGTTACCAGGTTGCTCTATTCTGCTCTGTCAAGCTAGGAGTATTTAAAGAGCACCTCTACACAGCTATAGACTTAGAGCTCAATTCAATTGAGCAATTGTAGCTTACAGTAGCCCGTAATGGAGGCCGAAAGTTATTTTGCTATTCAACTGGCGTCTTGGCTACAAACGGGTTACGGGTTACGGCCTTGAAATCCTTGCAGTTGTTAAAACCAGAACTTACAGCCCATCAAACATTTTGATCTTTCACGTCTGCAAAAGTTCGTAAATCGATATTTATTTGCGACAATTCCCCAAGCCCCCAAACATTTTCACACCAGTAAACAAAAAATGTAGGACAAAATCCTATGACTACTAGAGAGGACCCGCAAGTGGGTTTAACCCCTGTCCATAGCACTGTAAATGCAAATAAAAAATCAATACTGCACTGTAAATGATGAGGAAAGCGATAAAGAACAGCCTCAATCTCGCAAATCGGCAAAAAGTAAATAAAAAATGTTATGTTTCATTTCGGGGGTTATATCGATCTTGGGAATCAATAAGTTACTACATATCAGTCCACCCAAATAGACTAGAACAATAGTGGCATTCACTTTTATTATTTTGTATTTTGCAGTTTTGCGAGTAAGATTGCATATCGGACCCCCAAACCTAATTAATTGACTTGTAACCTCCATGTTTTACTAACCTAATGATGATGATCTCATTTTCTATTGGCTGTTTCTAAATGGGTAGTTACGACCTTGCTTAATTGATCATGTTCCCGTCCTGAAATGCTACATATGAGTGATGGTTTACGGTTTCCGCGTTTGGCCCCTAACGTGCGGGCTTGGTAAATTGAATAGCACTGGAATTGTAGGAGAGTTCAAGCCCGCAGCACCCCATAGACATATGGCATGTATACTATGAGTTGTGGGCTTCAAATTGAATGAGGCTCTTAGACAGCAAGTAATACAACCTGAGATTGTTATATCCATATGAAGACATAATTATAATTGACATTATTATTGATTATATATGAACATTTAATTTACCTAATATGTTGGAAATTTCTCCCTCTGAACATGGCAGACAGTCATAGCAGCAGATGGGATGCTCCTGTCGAGAAACTTTCCTGTATCCAGGAGCACAGCTCTTAGTACACACTGAGCGAGGGATCTAAATAAATAAAGCACATAAAATATATTTTATTTTGATGAGCAATGTTCATATTACGTGTGTGGAGAACCTAAGTATTGCGGATTTGGGAACACATGGACATAGAAAGTTAGAGGCCTAGATTTGACAGGAGATTAGAACCAACAGATTCATCAATCTTAACATTCTATCAACTTGAAAAGCTTTTCTTATTTAATCCACAGGATTAGTTTATGTAAATCTAAGACATGTTTTAATTTAATGCAGCCCGTGCACAGATTATTCCTAATCTTCTACCATGTAATTTCAAATGGGCTTCCAAGATGCAGCCATACTGAAAGGTTGTTTATCAAAGGAACTGTATAAAAGGATCAAAAATAATTGTAATATCTTGATACCATTCACTGATCACAAACTAAGGTACAGTATATAAAGTTTATTCTTCCCAATGATGTCAATATTGAGTACATTAGGCATGGTATTATAAACCACAGCACATACAGGGATTTAGACTCAGTTCCGTTCTTCTGTAGCAATATTCAATAGAAAATATTTGAGACATTATTATTATTATCGTTTATTTGTAACGCACCAACATATTCCGTATATATGTAAATATAGGTATCATCTCTGCTTTTTGCCAGTCATCTGGTAGCGACCCTGTGTACCCAAATCTTGAAAAATTAAATATATTATTATTATTTTATTATTATTATTAGCGTTTATTTGTAACGCATCAACATATTCTGTAGCGCTATACATAAGTTAAGTTACAGGCAATGACAAGTTCAAGATTAACACATTGCGAAAATGGAGGGGCCTGTCTTTGAGCTTGAAATCCGGTGTCCATAGCACTTTCCCTAAAGCACCTTGCAGGATTGAAACTCGCAGACTTACAATATAAAGGTTAAAGTTTTGATGTGGTACAGTAGGGAGAGAGTAGTGCTGAGACTGTTAGGGAAGAAGGTTATAGGCTTCTCTAAAGAGGTGCATTTTTATTGAAGTTTTGAAGGATTTAAGGCAGGAGGATAGTCTGGTGAAGCGAGGCAAGGAGTTCCAGAGAATAGGGGCACCGCGAGAAAAGTCCTGGGGGCGGGAGTGAGAGGAGGTGACAAGAGTGGTAGAAAGAAGAAGGTCGTTAGCAGAACGAAGAGGGCGTGTGGGGGAGTATTTGGAGATGAGAGCAGAGATGTATGGGGGTGCGCCGTTGTTGAGGGCTTTATAAGTTAGGGTAAAGATTTTAAACTTTATTCTGGAGGCTAAGGGAAGCCAGTGAAGTGATTGACAAAGAGGAGCTGCCGACACTGAATGATGTGTACAGAAGATGAGTCTGACGGAGGCCTTCATTATGGATTGAAGTGGGGGGAGGCGAGTGATGGGCAGGCCAACAAGGAGTGAGTTGCAATAGTCAAAATGAGAAACGATGAGAGAGTGTATTAGAATCTTAGTAGTGTCTTGTGTAAGGTAATGGCATATTTTCGATATGTTTTTTAGATGGAAAAGACAGGATTTGGTTAGAGACTGTATGTGTGGGATGAAGAACTGTACGTGTGGTCCAGTAGAACCCAAAACAACAGTCTTGGGAGGTGGGAGTGATGATGGCATTGTTGATAGAGAGATAGATGTGAGAAATTGAAGCTGTAGTAGAGGGTGGGAAGATTAAGAGTTCAGTCCTGGACATGTTGAGTTTCAGATGGTGGGCGGACATCCAAGAGGATATAGTAGAGAGTCAGTTGGAGACATGTGCTAGAAGAGAGGGGGCTAGATCTGGTGCTGAGAGGTAGATTTGGGTGTCATCTGCATAGAGATGCTACTGGAACCCAAAAGATTTTTTTAGAGTGCCGACTGAGGATGTGTAGATGGAGAAGAGGAGGGGGCCTAGGACTGATCCTTGGGGTTGGCCAGTAGACAGGGGGTGAGGAGAAGGAGATGCTAAATGATCGTTCTTGTTGGTATGATGAGAACCACAAGAGAGCAGTGTCTCGAATGCCGAAGGAGGAGAGAATGTGGAGTAGAAGCGGGTGGTCAACTGTGTCAAAGGTGGCAGAGAGAACCAGAAGAAGCAAAATGGAAAAGTGGCCTTTAGACTTGGCGCTGAGCAGGTCATTGGTGACTTTTATAAGGGCTGTCTCAGTGGAGTGTTGGGGCCTAAAGCTGGATTGGAAGGTGTCCAGAAGAGAGTTAGAGGAGCTGAAGCTGGTAAGGTGGTTATAAACGAGTAAGTAATTTGGCCTGTGTTAAGCATTGACTACAGAGCCAAGAGTCCAGGTCTAAAGATTTTCTATTTGAATGTATTTGCCACTACCTTTCTTGACCAAGACACATGTAGAACTACACACAACATGGAAAACATATAGCTTAGGAATATATGTTGATTTAAATTAGGAATTCTATTTTATTGGTATTCTATGTTTTGTGTTAGCAATAAAAATAAAGTTTTAATATTTTTATTCTCCATAGTCACAATGGTGTATAGTGAAGCTGCCAAATGCGAACAAAATACTTTATTACATGGCCTTCTCTAAATGTCTATTTGATAGAAAGTTATGAGAAGAACATGCAGTCCCTAGTGGTGGGCTAGTTAATTGTTAATACAGTTAAAATCCTTTATTAAGTGTTAATAAAAATGGAAAAATATGCTGCAAATAAATACCATTGGGTGTTTCCTCATAAGCACAATGGAATCATAAGAGCACCATCAGGTGGAATAAAACATATATAAAATAAAAGAAATAAGCTATATCTATAAAAAAAATAGGGCTAGCAGATGGTATAATCCCAATAGTGTGGAGAGCAGGCTGAACATGAAAAATGTATATATTACTGCCAAAAAGATGTCTGCATACAATTAAATAATGACATAGGCATGGATACAGGTTTGCTCTTGGTTAGCCAGCGTTTAGTGCGCTTACAGCGTCTCTGGAGCTTGCTGGATGCCTGCTAGGAGTGTGCACACATGCAGTCTATACAATAGCAGCAATCAGCAGGCAAAGGTGCTGTGTATAGCCAATACCCAGCGTGCAGCTTGGTCTATCCTTTGACTTCTGCATACGTGATTATGTATGTAACTGAACAACCCAACCCAAGGCATAGATAAAACACAGACCCAAATTATGGGAATAAAACTGGCCACAGCCTTTATTTGAATTAATAATTCACCAAACCAAAATACCAGAGGTGATTGCTCACGTCCATCAAGAGGAGCCCACCAACCAAGGTCTCCCAGAACCCTGTGTCTAAGAGACCTCCCCCTTTACCAGTTGTATACCACCAACAGAAATCTGCTCCCCCTTAACGAGAGCAATCACCCCTGCCTACTAGCTGTAACAAATGCAAATCAAAAATAGGGAGTGAGGGCGGGATCTTCACATGTGCTTCCCCCTGGACCAACTGCCCAAAAGGCGGGAAGCAATCAATATTATTCAACACCCTACTCCCCCCACTGTTATCTAATCCTTCACACTCCCACACACTAGCCCGTCAAAACGTCCCTTCCCCAATGCTGACTCCAGGGGCTGCCATGCATTGTCTGGGAAGTCTGCAGCCAAAATAGATACCTAACCATTATGGTTTTGCCTACACTAAGGCTTTGTCAAGGTGTAAATTCAATAGCTAGTTGCAGTTAGTACGGCTTTCGCTGGCTCACTTTTAAACTAGCCTTAATTGCTTTCTGCAAGGCATTCATGACGTATTGACTCTGTGCAAATGTAAAGGGACCAGCTCTTCTCATGTCAGTGTTTAAAGCTCAATAAATGAAAGGACACCATTTATTTTGCAGATTTGTGTCATTTCTTGCATAAAAGATTCTCAAATTGTGATTAGTGGCATAAATGTTTTATTTCAGATTAGTATACATCTACTAGCAATCAATTCATATTGTCTCCTTTCTTTGAGTTTAGATTGAGCTTATACCAGGATGTTTTAGCAAGATGGAAAAATATGAACAAAAATATTAATGCACTATATACAAATATGCAGAATTTGGGGATACTTTAAGGATGAATTTTTAGGAGGAAAGTTTTAAGTTTTAAGGAGAAAAATGTAAAATTTTGAAGGAGGAAGAATATAAATGAATGCTGAGAGAGAAAAGAACTTTAAATTGGAATATCCAATAACTTTCTTTTTGCAGAAATTTTTTCCTCTCATTGCCCCCCCCAAACATTTTTTTTCTACATTATAAATAATATGGAACAATATGCCTTCAGCTTGATTGTTATGAACTGATCTGACATGCAGTGCCACAGGTGTGTCCAACCTATTACGTATGGAACCTATGTGCTCAAGGACCTTCCTTTGAAGGGTCTCTCAGTTTTCCTACATAGAGTTTACCACAAACACAGACCATGGCATATATCACAATGGTAGAGTGCTGGTATAGAGCCTATTAATCGGGAGGTTTGTGCTAGTTGTAGGATGCACAAATGTTTTCTCTGGTTTTAGATATTTACATGCTTTGCTTTTATGGCATCTGAATAAACCTTTTGTTTGCTTCAACCATATTTATTTGTTAGTTCCTTACTCGTAGTGACTTTTATTGATCTAGGCGTCCGATGGACGCCCCCCTTCTGAAGGTAATACTTACTTTGGTAGTTATAAGGTCCTTCAGTGCCGGATCTTCACCAAGCAAAAACCAATACCTTTGGAGGATGTTTTTTATTTCTTCACTCTGACTTCATTCTACTGTAGGTCATTATACAACATGTGTAGTTTTTTATCATCCTCCACTTCTCTTTGTCGATATAATAGGTCCGACCTGCTGTATTTTATGGCCCTTTGGTATGCATTTTTAAAATTTTTATGGGGATAACCCCTTTCACAAAATCTTTTTCCCAATTGGTTGGCTTGGATCTTGAAATCATCTTCAGTACTACAATTTCTCCGTAATCGCAAGTATTGCCCTATACTGTGCTTTTGCTTGATTGGGTGATGACTTTTCCAATCCAATAACATGTTTGAGGATGTTTATTTGATAAGCACATTCAGCTCTATGGAATATGTTGGTGCATTACAAATAAATGTTTGAACTAGAATCTCATGTTCACTTTTTAGGGTGTCAGGTATGACTGTGAAAAATATTCTCAGGATGCCCATTTTAGCCATTATGGACATTCAGTTCTTCAGCTGCCCCCCAAAATGCTGGTACACTGCCACAGCACATCCTCGCACTACGTTTTTTCCACTCATACACCATGAAATTGTCTTGCTTTGTACACCCACTATTATTCTGAGTGTCCATATGAGTGTTCTCCCAGCATAATCAGGAGACTTACTAAAGAGCTCCTTTAGTGTGGTTGCACTCCTATAGACTTCTGACATCTTCTGTCTCACTCTGCCACCTTCCAATACTAATTAATGTCTCCTGCTTTTTCAAGTCAGTAAGAATTAACATTGTTCTGCTCCTCCCCAATAGTCAGGTGAGGAGGTAATATAATGTTAAAAAAATCAATTACGCCCATTTCTCCTTGCAACACCGCAATAAATGTATCTCTGGTGATGTTACATACTAACTATAACTATGTAAATAAGTGGAAGAAAGTACTTCTAATTAAACAAAAATTAACTAAAACATCAATAAAAAACAAAAAGGAGGACTGGACCCTAAATAAGTAAAATAAAGGAAAAAAAGAAAAGTGGCGGGGATTTGTGGTTATATCTATGAGAGAAAAAGTGAGTAGCTTTTTAAGAAGTAATGTGAGGGACCTTATCTGAAGAGTCCAATAGATGAGGAGAAACTGTACATCTTTTTCTTTATCTTTTTTTGCAAGGATTTCTAAGAAAAATAATCTTATATTTTTACATGAGGATTTATATAGGAAACAAGGATGGGTCTGTAATTGCAGAATAAAGTTGTGAAGTTACTAACATTAAAGCATTGCTTAACAGTTCATTTAAAATGCAATTGGATTCTTACTCCCTTAATCATTAGCAAAGAACCATTAATATCTCCCTGAGCAAGAGTTACCTGTACCCAACTCTAAAAGAACCCACATACATGCCTCTATGATAACTATTTACAAAACTGGAAGTCTGTTTTAGATAATTTTTGTATATCCTTCTTAATTGAGGACTGAAAACTTGTCTGGAAATAAATTTACAATTTTCCCCTATATTACTCATTTTAGTGGTTTAAATAGAGTGGGCATCACTCCTAGTAGGGACATTAAAAAAAGGGACTGATTCTGAGGGACCTAAAATCTGAGCAATCTGATTGATCAAGTAGTTTAAAACTGAATATTGAGCAGGGTGGCCACTGTAATTGCTATCTATTTCAGCCAATCAGAATGCTCAAAAATGTTATTTAAGCCACAGAAAGCATGGCAAAGGCCATTGCGGTGAAGGAGATCCTCCTAGGAGGAGCTCTCTTAGTTTAGCTTTTTTTTTATATAGTGTAGGTATCTTATTTATCAGCGTATAACACGCACTTTTTCTCCCTGAAAATAGGGAGCAAATGATAGGTGCGTGGTTTACGCCGATATTCCCTCCTCCCTCCTCATCCTCAACCTCCCTCCTCATTCTAACCCCCCTCCTCATTCTAAACCCCCCTAATCAACCTAAACCCCCCTCCTCAACCTAAACCCCCCTCCTCAATCTAAACACCTCTAAATACCTCTCCCTCACTTACCTGCTTTTGCTCCGGCCTCCGCTTTGCTCCTTGACCCGGCGCGTATGTGACATGCGTGCCACATCATTAGCATATACCTACAGGTTGAGGAGGGGGGTTGAGGTTGAGGCGGGGGTTGAGGTTAAGGAGGGGGGTTGAGGATAGGGGGGTTGAGGAAGGAGGATGAGGATGGGGGGGTTGAGGAGGGGGGTTGAGGGGGTTTGAGGATGGGGGTTGAGGAGGGGGTTTGAGGAGGGAGGTTGAGGATGGGTTGAGGATGAGGAGGGGGTTGAGGATGAGGAGGGGGGTTGAGGATGAGGAGGAAGGTTGAGGATGAGGAGGGGGGTTGAGGATGAGGAGGGGGGTTGAGGATGAGGAGGGAGGTTGAGGAGGGGGGTTGTGATTGAGGAGGGGAGTTGAGGTTAAGGAGGGAGGTTGAGGAGGGGGGTTGAGGTTGAGGAGGGGGGTTGAGGAAGGAGGATGAGGATGGGTTGGAGGAGGGGGTGAGGATGGGGGTTTGAGGATGGGGGGTTTGAGGAGGGAGGATGAGGAGGGAGGTTGAGGATTTTGCTTCAAAGTGCTTTATTTGAAAAAAAAATTCCCCTGAAATTTCCTTCTTAAAATGAGGTGCGTGTTATACGCCGGTGCGTGTTATATGCCGATAAATACGGTATTTAAAAAAAAAAAAAAAGGTATTTTTATATTTGATAATGTAGGTTAATTATTTTATTTGTAATTTATTGGGGGAGTGTTTAATTATTATAGCGTATTGTTATAATTAGAGTACTATGGGGTTCCTTGTGGACCCCTATGGCACTTCATGTGTTCATTTTAGTATACCATATAGGTCTAAATAGACCACTTGGTAGGTAGGGGGTAAATTTTGATTTCCATCGGGTACTAAATAGGCCACCATAGTAGGTAGGGGGGTAATGGGCATGCTATGGGGGTCTGTATAGACACCCATGGTATGCAAGCGTTAATAGGAGTACCATGGTGGTCAGCATAGTCCCTCATGGTATGGGGTTAATTAATTATGTGCAGTGGGGGTCCTTTAAGGACCCCAGTGCCACAGGGTCAATAATTTAGGTGCCATGGGAGTCTCAATGGACACCCATGTTTCTGTAAAAGTGTGGTAGAGAGTGATTGAGGAATGTGGGATAAGTTTTGAGTGGGGAAGGAGTTGATTGGTAGTGGGTGGGGAAAAGCATTAGCAAAGGCATTTTTATGCCTTACCAAGTGCTCTGGAGTTCCATGACATTTGATCCTATAGTTTCTACTGTAGGTCATGCTGACAGATGATAGATCAGCCAAGAAAAATAATCTACACCTAACCCGCTTCTAAAGGACTTTGACAGACAGACGGTTTCATCAGTGATAATGATATAAATGTCGTGTTGGTAGTACCCTGCTGAGAACTCGTACACACAAAGATCAGCTCTGGGCCGCCATCTTGGATACTTTGCCTATTGTCTCAAAAAGGAAAAAAAAGAAATCCTTGCTGACACCAGATACCGGCAATCAGATTCCTCCCTGGATCAATACTCCCTCTCTAATTAATCAGGATAACCCTGAATGCCCTTTTTATTTAAAAATATATCCAATCCCTTAAAGTTATCTATTGAATCCGCTGTTACCACCTTCCTTGGTAGAAAATGTTCTTACCCTTACTGTGTAAAACCCTTTTTCTTTCTTTAAGGTGGAATTTTTTTACTTCTAACCTCAAAGGATGTCCTCTTATCAGTTGAAAATCTCTTGGCACAAAAAAATCACTTGACAAATCTTTATACTGACTGATGTATTTATATAATGTAATCATTTCCTCTCTTAGGTGCCTTTTTTATACAGCAAATACGTTTAATTTGGTTTGTTTTTCTTTATAGCTTAGCCTCTTCATTCCCCTTATTAGTTTTGTTGCCTTCTCTGAAGTTTTTCTAGCTCTAAAATGTCCTTTTTATGAAGTGGTGCCCAAAATTGTACTCCATATTCCAAATGAGGGCATACTAGGGATTTGTATAGTGGCAAAATTATATTTGCTTCCCTTTGCTTCTATACCCTTCTTAATACATGCTAATATTTGATTTGCCTTTGCAGATGCTGCTTGACATTGAGAACTGTTACATAGGTGGTTGTCCACAAGTAAGTTTTTAAATTGCTATTTTTTTCTTTCTTATCCTTTACTCATTATAAAGACATTTTTAGAAATATTTCAATTAAGATAAATACACTTAATGAGAGAATATGTATCTCCTCTACATAACTCACAAGCATACACTTTTTTTTCATGATTTATTTCCCGTAATGAATTCACTAGAGGTAAAAAAAGATGCTAAACTGTTTTATCTTTAATATGAAAAGATACCTAATAAGAAAGTAAAATATGTAATAATTTTGAATTTATAAATACATGTGAATAAGGTTGTAATAAGAGTTATGCAGGTATAAAGATTTTACAGTTTAACAGAACTTTATAAGAATTTAACAACTGATAAACAATACCATAATGGACTTTTTTTTGTACAGGTTATTATAAAATTATTAGGTTCTTATTCCTTTCTCTTCTGATTATCCGGATTCGATATGGAGCTGAGCTATGGTTGAATTATAAATGAGATCCTCCCCATTAAGGCGTTAATTTAACCCCATACAGGCCTATCATTTTTGTAAGAGGTCAGGTAGCCCTATACAATTTGGACTGCAAAATATGATTTTGACAGTCATAAGGATGAATGGGTGTATGTATGTATTAAACAGGATTAAGAAACAAATAGGGGAAATACCCCATCTACAGTTTAAAGGAAAAGGAGACAAAACAAAGGTAATATGTTTTTTCAATTTTACTAGGTTTGCTGAAGAAATTGTATGGAAAGTCTAAAAATATCCATAATTTTATAGAAACACTTCTATCTGACTGTTTAGAATTGTAATTAAAATAATTTCTCATAAATCAAAGGGTCTGAACTCTCCTTTTAAAATTAAAATCGCTATAGCCAACTATATTAAAGTGAAAGTGGATATTATCTGTATACAAGAGACTCACTGGAAGAAAGACATAATCTATAAACCTATTTAAAAAAAGAATAGATTTTACTTACAGTACCCCTGCGGCCAGGATGGCACAATGGTGTGCCGTGGGCCCTTTAAGGACCAGAGGAGGGAAATTTTAAATTTAAATTGCAGCGTGGGTCCCCATCGGGACCCCTGCTGCAAGGGGTGAAATGGGGACACTGTGTCGGTCCCGATGGGGACCCCAGCATTGCGGGGGTTAATTTTAGGTGCAGCAGGGGTACTTACAGTACCCCCGCGGCTGGGATTGCACAATAGTGTGCTGCGGGCCCTTTAAAGTTTTTTGAATCTTAAATGCAGTGGGCTTGCCCATTGGGTCCCCTGATCGGGACCCACGCTGCACGGGTTAATATGGGGACACTGCAGGGGTTCCAACGGGGTACCCCAGCATTCAGGGTTCATTTTAGGTGCTTGTGTTGACAGGGCTTGTGTTTTTAACTGCCGCAGAGGTCCCGAGTGATGATGTTGTGAGCCTAAATATTATAACGCAGGCTTTCGTAATTGCTTGTTATTAGCACTACCACACATCCAACGTGCTACAATATGAGTTTTGTGTTTCTCGCTCTTAGCACGTAGCCTCTTCCAATTTAACAGCAACGTAAGTAGGGAAAATCTTTAGTACGTAGCCTCTGCGAGGCTCACTTAGGAGTTACTGGGCTTGGATTTAAAGAGGCTGTATATAACTTATAACAACAGGATCAGTTCATCAAACCTACAAAGCTAGATATTGAGAAATACCTAAGCAAGATCAACATCCCTAAGATTTATAAAGAAGATTTGGACTTTTTAAATAGTCTTATTTCTAGGAAAGAATTGAGTTGGTAATAGATAAGCTTAAACTCAATAAGACACCAGAAACTGATGTATTTCGTAATTTTTATAATGTTTTTCAGCATCTTTAAGTGAACAATTATGGAATATTTTTAACAAAATTAAAAATAGCGGAGAAATACTGGCACAAATGTCAGAGGCAATAATTTTGAACATCTTGAAACAAGGGAATGAATTATATATAGACCCATTTCACTTATTAATTCAGATGTTAAAATATATTTTAAGATTCTGTCCAACAGACTAGGTTTAGTTATTTCAAAATTAGTACACCTCAACCAATCAGGTTTTTTGAATGGCAGATAGGGAACAGATAATACTAGATGTCTAATAGAGTCAGCTGGGAATTTTTAAATGCAGTCCTCCAGAAATATGGTTTTTGAATTTCCCCTAAATGCCATAGGAACATTATATTCTAATCCTAGTGCGATAATTTCAGGATAGAAGTATTTTTGAATCAGTTAAATGTATGATTAAAAATGGCACCCATCAGGGATGCCCCTTATCCCCCTGTTATTCATCCTGTTTATAGAACCTCTTCCTGATGTAATTTGGTCAGCTTTGGAAATAAAAGGGGTTAAGATTGGTAAAACTAAGTACAAAATACTCATTTTTGCTGATGACATGATCTTAACACTGACTGATCCAGAATCTTCTCTCTTATTTGCATAGAATTCTAGATGAATATAGTAGAGTGTCATATTTTAGAATTAACTACTCTAAAATAGATATTATCTATAAGGGCCTTAAAGGAGAGCAAATATTTAGGCTAAAACAATTATAATTTTACAATTGGGACTCCAAATTTATTATGCATTTGGGAGTAACATTTTCCTTTCGTTTAAAGAACATATTAAAAGATAATCTGAACATAGTTAGCAATGAGATAAAAATGAAGCTTTCGTATTTGAAAAATATTAAAATACCTTGGATGGCTAGAATAGCAATAGTAAAATTTGTTATTATTCCCAAGATAACTTACATATACAGATGCATTATGGAAATTGCCCCCAAAATCTATATTAAAAAATTTACAATCATTATTAGATAAATATATAAATAATATATAAAGATGAAATATGAAAGAGGGCCTTGTCACATCTGATGGGTTGGAATTTTCCCTCTATAAGACATATATGGAGAGCTAGTAGCACTACATTGCTATTAAAGTAGCCTCTAAAACTGACACGCAGCCAATTTGCGTTTGAAAACGCAGGCTGGCCTGAGAAATGCCTAAGAGAAAGGCAACGTTGCAGCCCGGAAACCCATTGATTTGTCATCCATGTAGCCCTTCCAAAAGAAAATCATGCTATTAAATTGCTAAGATGTCCCCTGCGAGCCAGCCCATAACACGCAAATGTTATCTGAAGCCCCATGGGTGCTCCAGAGCACCCACCAAGGCTACAAAATCCCATACATGTGCTGCCCGAGCAGCACAAAAGACCTCTGATAAGGCCCCTGAACCTCGCTCTGGCACCTAAACCTCCCCCTGCTTCCCAAATACATCCCCATGCTGCAGGGGTCCCCATGGGGACCCCTGTAGCCTCCCTAAATCAACCCTTGCCACGGGGGTCCTGATCAGGACCTCTTTGGCAGTTAAATAGTTAACCACAGCTGGGAGGTACTTCAGGTATCCCCCCGACACCTAAAATTAACCCCACTATAGTTGGGGACCCCTTCCTGACCCCCGCAGTGTCACCATATCACCCCTTGAAGCGGGGTCCCAATCGAGACTCGATCAGGACACCCGCTCCATTTCAAATTCAAATTTTCAGCCTTGCGGGTCCTGTAAGGACCATAATCACTAAAAAATTAACCCCATCACACAAGACACTAATTAATCCCATCAGTCCAATAGGGGCCTATATATACCCTCATGACCCAAAGTCTAAGCACTACACTATTAACCCTAACCATACCCCATTAACCCATACTAAGCCCTGGTAACCCTATCTGGACCCAATAACCCTATCTAGGTCTATTTAACCCCATTTAAACCTATTTAAACCCATCTCATGGGGGTCTATACTGTCCAATAGGGGTCTATATAGACCCCCATAAGGCTCTATTTAACCCCTTCAGTCCCATAAGGGTTTATAAAGACTCTTATTGGACAATAAAAACCCTAACAATAACCCCATTAGTAACATGAGGATCATCCAGGACCCTCATGACACTTAGTACAAACACTACACAATTCCCCCCAATAAACCAAAAAATCTAAACCAATCCCCCTCTAACTAATGAACTCCCTCCTCCCTATCCCAATTACTCCCCTCTACCGTAACCTATTAACACCTACTCAACCTACCTAACCCCCTATTAAACCCACCCACACCCATCTAATTACAAAAATAATAAAACCTAGAATACAAAGTAATAAAACCTACATTACAAAAAATAAAAAGCACCACTACAGAAAATAAAAAATGAACCTTATAAAAAAAGTACATTATCCAAAATAAAAAAACTAAATAACATAAAATAAAAAAACTACTTTACTGAAAAAAAAAATATATATATACATCACATGCAATAAAACTTACATTACATACATACATTAAAATCCTAACTACATATTCCCTAACTGCATACATCAATACACTAATTACATATACCCTATTTGCATACATTAATACCCTAACTACATATACCCTAACTACATATACCCTAACTACATACATTTAGCCCCTAACTACATACATCAGTACCCCTATCTAAATACATTTATCCCCTAAATACATACAATAAAAATCCCTCTATCTAACCTAAAAACACCCCCTCACTAAACCTAAAATAGGATAAATAAGCCCACTTACCTTGCCCATATGCGACAATGGTTTTCTGTCCTTTGTCCCTAGCATAAGGGCCCATCCTTCATTGCCGCAGGTCCGACACCCCTACGAAAAAAAAGAAACATTACAATTAGTATCAAAATTAAACACAACATATAAACAATACATTCTAGATATTACACTTACCATTGCCCGATGTCCCCCTCCTTGTTGATGTCTTCTCCAGCAGGGCCCTTGAAAAAAAACCTGACACACAAAAAAAATCCTTTTCTGATTGGCTGATGGACCTGTCAATAATTTGTAAACCAATCAGAAGGCACTATTGCCTTCAGGGGGTGTATCCCATTCTGATTGGCTCACACCTTGGCACCTATGATTGGCTGAAATTTGATTGACAGCGTTTTCAGCCAATCAAAAGATGCAATTTCCAATTTTTTACTGAAAGAAGCACTTCAAGACTCATTTACAATGGAGAGTTTTTCCAGGGAGAAGCTCTGTTACTTTGTTAAAATATTTTTGCGTGTCGTTTTTTTTTCACGGGCCATGTCAGAGAAGACATCAAGAAGGACGGGAACATTGCAAAAAGGTAAGTATTATATCCAGAATGTATTGTTTATATGTTGTGTTTAATTTTGATACTAATTGTAATGTTTATTTTTCTCGTAGAAAACTGTTGTCGCATTTGGGCAAGGTAAGTGGGCTTATTTATCCTATTTCAGGTTAAGTGAGGGGGGTGGTTTTAGGTCAGATAGAGGGATTTTTATTGTATTTATTTATGGGTTAAATGTATATAGATAGGGGTATTGATGTATGCAGTTAGGGGTTAAATGCATGTAGATAGGGGTATATGTAGTTAGAGTATTAATATATGTAGTTAGGGTGTTTGTGTATGCATTGTATGTCTTTTTTATTTTCTGTAACTTACGTTTTATTTTCAGTAAAGTTGTTTTATTTTCATTTTCAGTCAAGTATGTGTTCTTATTTTTAGTAAAGTAGTTTTTTTATTTTATGTATTTTATTTTGATTTGGATAATGTTCTTTATTTATGTTTGATAATGTTCATTTCTATTTTTGTATTAATAATTTGTAAACCAATCAGAAGGCACTATTGCCTTCAGCCAATCAGAATAGGATACATACTTGATTCTAATTGGCTCCAAGCATCTGCGTCTTGGCTGCAATCTGATTGACAGTTACATCAGCCAATTCGAAGATGTAGATGCTTGGAGCCAATCACAATGGGATACACCTTATGGGGTGTATCCCATTCTGATTGGCTGAAGGCAATAGTGCCTTCTGATTGGTTGATGGACCTGTCAATCATTCATAAAAAAATCAGAATGGAATACAGAGGTGTATCCCATTCGGATAGGCTCACACCTTGGTGCCTAATGTAGTTAGGGTATACTATATGTAGTTTGGATATTAGTGCATGTAATGCGTGTTTTATTGCATATGATATATGCCTTTTTTATTTTCTGTAACTTCTGTAACGTTTTTTATGTTCAGTAAAGTATTTTTTTTTATTTTCAGTCAAGTAGGTTTTTATTTTATGTAATGTTTATTTTATTTTAAATAATGTTTTTTTTTATAATGTTCATTTTTTTATTTCTGTAATGGTGCTGTTTTATTTTTTGTAATGTATTTATTTTTATTTTCTGTGATCTAGGTTTTTTATTTTTTGCAATGTAGTTTTTTTTAATTTTGTGTATTCTAGGTTTCATATTTTTTTGTAATTAGTGGGGTGTGGGGGGTTTAATAGAGGTCAGGTAGGTAGTGTAGGTGTTTTCTCAGGTTAGGGTAGAGGGGGATAATTAGGATAGGGAGGAGGAGGTTTATTAGTGACAAGGGGGTTTAGATTTATTGGTTTATTTGGGGGGTAGGGTAGTGTAGTGTACTGTCGTGTTTGTACTTAGTGTAATGTGGCTCCTGGAGGACCCTCACAGCACTTATGGAGTTACTGTTAGGGTTCTTATCGTGCCATAAGGGTCTTTATAGACCCTTATGGGACTGATGGGGTTAAATAGAGGCAGATGGGGTTAAATAGGACTAGATGGAGTTAAATAGGCTTAGATATAATTAAATAGGCCTAGATAGGGTTGTTGGGTCCAGATAGGGTTAAGAGGAGTTAGGATAGGTTAATGGGCTTTAGTTGGGGTTAATGGGGTATGGTTAGGGTTAAAAGTGTAGTGTAGTTCTTATACTTTGTGTCATGAGGGTCCTGGAGGACCCTCGTGGCACTTATAGTGTTATTATAGGGGTTAACTAGTGTCATATAGGGGTCTATATAGACCCCCTATTGGACTAATGGGGTAAATAGGAGACTTATGGGGGTCTGTATAGAACACACATAAGTGATGTGGTTAATTAGAGTTATATGGATGGTCTGTATAGACCTTATAAGATAGGGTTACATAGGACTAGACAGGGTTAAATAGGTCTAGATAGGGGTTCAGTGGTTAGTGATAGGGTTAATTAGGTATGGGGAGGTTTAAATAGGATTAGTTTCTTAGATGGGGTTAATTTAGATTTATTAGGTTATTGGGGTGACTAATAGTGTAGTGCTTAGACTTGGTGTCATGATGGTCCTGGAGGACCCTCATGGCACTTATAGTGTTAGCATTAGGGTTCATTTATGTTCTATAAGGCTCTGTATAGACCCTTATGGGACTGATGGGATTAAGTATGCTCCTATACAGGTCTGTATAAACCCTTATGAGAATGAGGGAGTTAATTCTAATCTCATGAGGGTCTGTATAAACACTCATGAGTGATGGTGTTAATTTAAAATACCTGGGGGGTACGTATAGTACCCACTCTGCAGGGATTAATGTACAATTGTGTGCCATGGGCCCTTTAAGGACCTGCAGCAGGAAATTTGAGTTTTTAAATACAGCGGGGGTCCCGATCGGGATCGCCGCTGGGCGGGTTAAAATGGGGACACTGCAGGGGTCCCAATGGGGACTACCAACATAGGGGTTATTGTTAGGGGCTTGTGTATGCAGGGCTTGTGTTTTTAACTGCCACAGAGGTCTTGATTGGGACCACCGCAGCAAGCGTTAATGTCGGGAGCCTACATTTGATAACAGAGGCTTTCATTTGCCTTGATGGCAATCTCTTCTACCATTGGCTAATTTAGACCCTTTGCTACGTAATTGCTTAATTGATAGTAGCACTATAGCAGATCCAATGTGAGAGGAGACTGGCTTACGAAATCCTCTGTCTCCTTGCAGCTCGCAAACCCTTTCTAATTTATTGGCAATGCAACTTGGGATAATTTAAAGCACGTTAGGTTTAAGAGCTCCAAGTTGGAGTTCCGAGGCTGGAATTTAACATGGCTATAGATCAGGAAAGCTGTTGTAAGAAATACTGTAGTAAAAAACTTTCATGTCTGTAATTCTTAATGTTAAAGTAAACCATAATATGGATGGGATATACAAGTAATACTAGGACCAAATTGACTGCATTTGAAAAATGATTAGACATTGAAAACATGTCTCATGTAATATTGAAATACCAAAAGGTAACAGGGGGTAACTACCAGCAGACTAAATTTACTAGAATGATAGCATGGGAAAAAGATCTGGGGTTAGCATGGATGGAGAATACCTTTTGCTTGGTTAAAAGATCTAACATTTCTGCTTCCTATATGGAATGTAAAAAAAAATAATTTAGCGATGGCATTTGTCACAGAAACAATGAGTAGATATGATCCTAAACATTTAAATGTATGTTGGAAAGGTTGTGGTAAAACGGGAACACTCCTACACTTGTGGTGGGATTGCAAAAAGGTGAAACCTTTTTAGAACTAAGGTTAAATATAAATCCCAAAGATTCTAGGAAAATAAATTCCCTTTTCTCCACAATTATTGATCTTACATCTAGAAATTTATATTAAATTATCTCATAACAAATATTTCATATCTCATATTTTATTAGTAGCCAAATGGCTCCTTATAACGTTTTGGAAGACAGAACAGGTTCCATATTGGCCAGAAATTAAATCTGTTATAGCAATGAATAGAGAATGGTCTTAATTTTGGTTAAGGAAAAAATGCATATATATATTAGAGAAAGAATGGTCTTAATTTGGATCAAGGAAAAAATGCATTTATATAAAATGGCATCTTTGGGATTTATATGTAGAAAATTTGGGATATATTAAGAGCTGATGTATTTTCTGCTTGTCACCTTTTCTCTGATTTGCTCTTCCTTCCTTGGAAGCTAATAATAGTCCCTGTTAATTACGTTGATGGCTTGATATGAAAGTTGTTGAATGTCATTTTATTGTAATGTATGTTAAAAACAATAAAAAAGAAAAAGAAATGCAGTAAGTATCCCACTCACATATAATAATATGAGGTATGAGGTATATAAATAGTGCATAGAAGGAGGGAGGTATTGCAATCAAAATACCAAATGCACTTTTGTTGATGTGGAGATGATGATAAATAATCCTTCACCAAGTAAACCGGAAAACAAGGCTGGATGACCTTGAATAAGTATCACTTGGAGATAGGTCTTGTTTGGGAGACCTCACAGTCCTTCATTCATTTACACAAGAGTGATGTGTGCCAATGTGATACTAATAAACTAGAACTACAGCTACAAAAACAGGGTGAAGAACACCCAATACAGTAATAGGTAAATCTTCAGAAATAAAAAAAGAATATAACAAATAGTAAAAGCTCACTAATAGGAGCATAAAAAACAAAACATATAAACAAATATTCCAAACCCTAATTTGGATCTTTCTCAATGAGCACTGGTAAACATTTAGCATGTACTAACAGTTGTAGTTTTCACCAATTTACTTATATTTTATTGTATGTATTTGCTACATAGAGTATAGAATGATTGAAACAATGGGTGTCATATAAAATGCAGTTATATATTTAATTATTATAGAATGATAGTTGTAAACTTCTGAATACATATTTGGCATTATACTAATAATAATGATACAAAATGCATTATTTTTTTAGCTCTATCGTACATATTAACAACGTTAAATGGTAATTATCATGTCCAATGCATTTACTTCAGAAACATATAGTAATCAGCCAAGAAAAATAATCCATGGCAATAGATTCTCTTTACCTCATCAAACTTTGGATTCCACAAGATATTAGTGTTGTTGACAATTAGTTGGTTTCCCAGTGGTGCCAAGGCGTTATACCTTCCAACTATAAATCCATTGGCGTTATATTCATCATAAGTGTAATTTTTCAAGTCAATCCCATTATTAAGCATAATAACCCAATTTATGATGTCATACTGTCCTGGTATCTCGCCTTCATTATTAAAGTACACCTCCTCCTTGGATGATGATGTAAAGTGCACATTCTTCAGGTAATAGTTAAGCTATAAATATAGTTAAGTAAATATAGTTACAATTCTAAAACATACAAATGTATTTGTTTACTGCTCCTAATAATATGTTAATATTGATCTAATGTAATCATTGCCTTGATCTGTCCATATGTTTCCTTGCTATAATAATGTTAAAATGTCTTCTCAAAGTAGACTACTATAATTACCAGAAATTTCTACACTGTGATATTAACAGATCAATTCTTGAATTATTTTTGTTTGAAATGTCTTCTCTATCTTCATCTTCTTTTTATTGTTATTCTATTTTAATATTCCTTATTTTAACTCTTTGTACTGCTTTAAAATCAAATAGGGACCCGACCTCTCAGTAATAGCTGGCTATCAATTACAGGTTTTCTACCTACATTTTATTTTCATCCCTTTCCTAAGGTCCACAAGATAAATTTGAATAGTTTTGATTTGGATCATCTAATTATCTAGGGTCACCCTATGGGTTCTGGAATTGGATCGCTGTTAGAACCACTATCTTAATAATTAGATCAATTTTTGCAACATCTAGTGGTAAAATTATACATTTTACAAGGGACTCTAAACATATTTTGGTCAGTGATCTAAAATGGAGTGGCAATAATTCATGGATTACAGCAGATATTACTTTTGTTTTATAAGTTGTATTTGAACAAATATATAACCTATGTGTGTGTATTCGGAATTTATATAATAAGTATAAAATTACATTTTTTTATTATCTGGTATATGTCATATACATAGTAGAGCTACATTTGAAATAATTTTAAAGGGTTTGCACTTTTATTCAAATCTGTCAAGTGCAGATACATGATCTTAAAAATGATCTAAAGTAAGTTTAAAGTCACAAGTTAGTGTAAGAAAATCTCTTTATAGTACGAAAAGTATATTTATGGTATTATTTTGTTACAAATGTCCTGAATTTAGAGAGTATATGTTAGTCAGTGTGACAATGTTTCAAATTATGTAACTTCACAAAGCTTAACAGCTGAGAAATCTTACAGTGCTCCTCCTATAATAAAATACAGATCCCTTGAACAATTTGAAGTACAAATACCACTGTTCCAAGGATTTACAACCAACTCTCCAAAAGGATAACAGACTAAAAAATATCTTTACAGAACCACCTTTTCTCTCTAACAGACAACCACCAAATCTGAAGAACCTTATTATTAGAAACCTCATGCCATTATCAACAAGCACTAGAACATCCCCTGTAAAAAAAAAAAAAACGTAAGAGCCTGTTCACATATGGCCTCATTAAATTAGAGTTGCATTGCAATACTTAGCTCGCAAATATTCTCTTTGCATATTATGATTCTTCTTTACGTTCCTCGCATCCAACTTTGTGTAATGAGGCAGAGAATAGGCTATGTGGAGAGCTAGGTTGAACCTTGCACGCATAATTCCTTTGATCTTTCATCAAAGTGCAACGTGGTCACTCGTGAGCAAGCACGAAACACGCAAATGGCCAACGTGTGCTTGAGAGCACCTGAAAGGGGGGTTATCTACAATATGTCCCCCTTACATCTCTGCTCTCATCTCCAAATACTCCCCCACCCGCCCTCTTCGTTCTGCTAATGACCTTCTTCTTTCTACAACTCTTGTCACCTCCTCTCACTCCCGCCTCCTGGACTTTTTTTATGCTGCCCCTAGTTTTGGAACTACTTTCATTGCTCCACCAGATTATCATCTTGCTTCAAAACATTTAAAACCTCACTTAAAGTGCATCACTTTAAAGAAGCGTATCACCTTCCACCCTAACACACTTATCACCCCTATCTGCCTCTTTTACCACTCGCTATCCCTTAGATTGTAAGTCTGTGATTTTCTATCCTAAGTACTTTGGGAATCCACCATGGACATTGGATTCCTAGCTCAAAGACAGGGACGTTCTTCCTTTGCTAAATGTTAATCTGTATTTATCATTGTCTGAACCTAATTTATGTACAGCGCTATAGAATATGTAGAATTAATTCTCAAATCGTCTCTGAAAAATACTTTATTTCATGAATGTGTCATATCGACCCCTGCAATCAATGTGTTACGACTCATACTGTAAGGCGCATGTAATAGAATATCATGTTTGCGGCTTTATTAATATTGCATTATTTATGTCCTTTGACCGATTGCAAACTGGATTTGGATCAGGTAGGACTCCCAAATTTACCCTCCCCTTTTTCAGTGACGTAATGCTTACAATCTCTTTTGCAATTGTCTCAAGCTCAACCCGTCACTACGAAATTGATTAAGTGTTTATGTGAGAACACGCAAGTCTGATAGCCGGCAATTGGTTTACGAAATCGCGTCTCTCACTCATAGCACGCAGCCCTATTTAATGCATTGCAACTTTGTCAAATTTGAAGTATGCAGCTCTTACGTTCAAACTTCGTACTTACGAGACTGGAATTTAATGTGGCCCATAATATCCACACACAAAGTATCAAAATACCCAATAGATAAACAGAATATGTAATTTGGGAATCCTTCAATGTGCATCCACTAATGTTATATCACACGATTGAAGTATACTACAGAAGGGTAAATTGGAGAGACATCCAAAACCCTCCGGGGAAAAAAAATAACCCTCACTATTATACAGTCAACAATAGGAAGATTGAAACACTAGTAGGGAAACACTTATACAGCCCAAATCACAACCTTAAGGATCTGAAAGTGACTACCCTGAAAGGAAATTTAAAACATCAAGTGAAAGAAACATTTGGGAAAGCATATTCATGAGGATGACACATTAAATTCTGGACTAATTCTAGATCATGGCTTTATGTCCCACTCTGCTACATTAATACAAATAATATACAGTACTTCATATCTTTATTTATGTGATCTTAAACATCTTCAGTTGTCAACACTCCCCAGGACTCATGGACTTTTGAAGCTGGCAACCTGACTTTGATGGACATGGTATATGTGGCTACCTGACCTAAGGGCTATTACAATGACCATAAAAGTATTATCTCACTTGCTGGCTTATGTTATTATGTGATGTGTTCCCCAAATCTCTGGTTATATGCCCTGGGCTATGGAGTGCACATGGGCTTAGGAAAATATTTTGGGGTTAGTAGCACTTTAAGGGCAACCAGTAGATGTTTCCAGTAGTCAACCATAATAACCATTTCACATCCAGTCTTAGTGCCGGCTATGGTCTTTGCCAGGTATGAATTTGGAAAAGTGATAGATTAGGCTCTTTAGACTTCAATGGGATATCTATGTGACTGATTAAGAGCCTCATTTAATTGGCCGAATTTGAGATCTGAGGGCCTGCAAGTGAGATGGCAGGCACATTTGCTATTCAATTGTTAACCCTAACTATACCCCATTAACCCCAACTATACCCAATAAACCCCTACCCTATTAACCCCTACCTTACATTATTAATCCTATACCATTCTATAAACCCTAAATACATACAATAAAAAACTCTAAATGCATGCAATAAAAACCCTAAACACATACAATACAAACCCCTTAATACACACAATAAACCCCCTAAATTTCACCTAAAACAACCCCCCTTGAATAGGGTAAATTAGACCACTTACCTTGCCCAAATGCCAGTCCAGCGATGATGGTCTTCTGTGCTTCATCCCTAGACAAGGGCCCAATCTAAAAATGTCCACAGGTCTGGCAACCCTACAAAAAAGAAAAATTACAATTAATACATAAATTAAAACAACATGTAAAACAATACATTCTAAATAGTACAATTACCTGTTCCAAATGCCCATCCAGCGATGCCCCGGTCCTCCTCGAAGTCTTCACCGGCATGGCCTCTCAAAAAAAAAAAACAGATGGGCTAAAAAATTAAATGAGGGTTCTCTTGCATTCTGTGATAAAATTTAGAAATGGCGCCTTCTGATTGTCTGCAAACGCTGTCAATCATATTTCAGCCAATCAGAATGGGAGACACCCCTATATCCCATTCTGATTGGCTGATATAACTGTCAAACTCTCACCAAAAGACACTCCACTAACTTCCAGGCACCTCAAATGGGATCTGATTAATGTATAATTATATGTATATTATAATATTACAATGCGTTATCTAAAACTTCAAAAAAAGTTTATTACAGTAAAATTAAAATAAAAACGACGATTAAAATGCGAATGTAGTCACTTTTTTGAGAATTTACAATAATCAGTACTAGTAATGTCTCAAATACAATTAATAGTGCACAACAACTTTTTAATAATTCGAAACAATTAATGCTTATAGATTTTATATAATACAGGTCAATTACTTATAAAAGTGCAATAACCCATTAAATAAAATAAATATCTCTAGAAGTATATAGTAATAGCGTTGCTAAGTGACCCTACCTATAGGTGCTAAGTGACCCTACCTCACTGGAACTCCCCTTGTTTTAGTGGTAGAACTGGGGATCCACCATTTATACTCTTAACCTAAATTAAACAAATTACACTGTCATAACCCTACCTCTCTAAAATCAGAATTGGCCTGCTGTACTGCGGGCCTCGTGATGAGCGCAGCATCAGTGGGGCAGGGGGAGGATTTGGATGTCATGAAGGCTTCTCTTCTGAGGCTGCCATTTTCCTGATGACCCAGGATGGCTGCTCCCTCTTCCTTCCCCTCTCTCCTGGTTTCTCTCAGTTTGACCTCTAAGTCTGAAACTGTCTAAAGCGACGTGCAATGAGCATCTTCGGTGCCCATTGCAGCTAAGTTCCGCGGGCCTCCACCCCGCAACTGCGTCCCTCTATTCTCAAGAGCTGCCGTTGCAGGACACAACTGCGTCCCTTGCTACGTGAGGGCCACATATGCGGGGCTCGCTATGCGAGCCCCACAACAGGACATCAACTCGCAGTACAACAACTATATTAGTTATTAACTTGTATTATATAACATTTAGCAGAATACATTTATTCCATTTATTAAGAAGTTGTTGTGCGCTAATAATTGTATTTGAGACATTACTAATACTGATTATTGTAAATTCTTGAAAGTGGGACTACATTTGCTTACTTTTAGCATTTTACTTGTCGTTTTTTTGATTTTTACTGTAAATAAACTTTTTTAAAATTTTAAATGACGCCATTTTATTATTATAATATACATATAATTATAAATTTATCAGATCCCATTTGAGGTGCCTGGAAGTTAGTAGAGTGTCTTTTTGTTAGTGTTTGCGTTTAGTTTATACTCTTTTCTTCTGGGGGTGGTTCTTTCAAATAATATTAATATATTATAGTATTAAACATTTATACAATGATAATGAAATAAAGAACTCCCTCCCTGTTATATACTGTAATTCTCATTATTATTACAAGTATTTTGATATAACTGTCAATCATTTCTAAACCAATCAGGTACTATTGCCTTCAGCCAATCAGGTGTATCCCATTCTGATTGGCTCCAAGCATCTTCATTTTGATGGCTGGTGTAACTGTCAATCAGATTGCAGCCAATCAGAAGATGCAGATGCTTGTAGCCAAACAGAATGGGATACACCCCATGGGGTGTATCTTATTCTGATTGGCTGAAGGCAATAGTGCCTTATGCTTGCTTTAAAAATGATTGATTGTTATATCACCCAATCAGAATGGGATATAGGGGTGTATGCCATTCTGATTGGCTCACACCTTTGCACCTTCTGATTGACTGAAATATAATGACAGTGTTTTTAGCCAATCAGAAGGCACCGTTTTTTTTTAATTTTTACCGGAGGATGCAAGAGAACCCTCAAGGGAGGAGCTACGTTAGATAAAAAAATGTTTTGGGGAGGGGCCCTGCCGGAGAAGACTGAGGAGGACCGGGGCATCGCTGGATGGTCATTTGGGACAGGTAAGTGTACTATTTCTAATATATTGTTTTACGTGTTGTATTTATTTATGTATTAATTGTAATGTTTCTTTTTTTTGTAGGGGTTCTGGAGCTGTGGACATTTTTGGATTGGGCCCTTGTCTAGAGACGAAGCACAGAAGACCATCGTCACTGGAGGGGCATCTGGGCAAGGTAAGTGGTTAATTTACTCTATTCTAGTTTTAGTCAGGGTGGTTGTTTTAGGAGAAATTTGGGGATTTTATTGTATGTATTTAGTTTATTTTTATTGTATGCATTTAGTTTTTTTTATTGTATTTATGGGTTTTATTGGATGTATTTAGGGGGTTTTATTGGATATATTTAGGGGGGTTTATTGCATGTATTTAGGGGTTTTATTGGATGTAATACATGTTTTTATTTGATGTAATGTAGGTTTTTTATCTTCTGTAACTTATGATAGGGTAGAGAGGGGGTTAATAGTATAGGCTAGAGGGAGGTTAATATGGTAGAGGGGGGTTAATAGGATAGGGTAGAGGGGGCTGATATAGTTAAGGGGGATAAATAGTGTAGACGTGGGTTTTATAGGGTAGAGGGGGGTTAATAGTGTAGAGGGGGGTTTATAGTGTAGAGCGGGAGTTTATTAAGTAGGGGTTAATAATGTAAGGTAGGGGTTAATAGGGTTGGAGTTTATTGGGTATAGTTAGGGTTAATGGGGTATAGTTAGGGTTAATAGTGTAGTGTGGTGCTTAGACTTTGTGTCATGAGGTTTTTGGAGGCTCTCATGGCACTTTACATGTTAATATAGGGTTTACAGTGTCCTATAGGGGTCTTTATAGACTCCTATTGGACTGAGCGGGTTCATTATTGTCTCATGAGTCTATATTGATCCCCATGAGTGATTGAGTTAATTTTAGGTGCTGGGGTCCCTTATAGTACCTCTCCCCTGACAGGGGTTAAATATTTTAATCATTGCGGGTCCTTTAAGGACCTTTAAGGTCCTTTCGAGGGCCCATGGCGGGAAATATACATTTTTAAATGCAGCGGGATCCCATATGGGACCCCCGCTGCAAGGGATAATATGGAGACACTGCGGGGTCCCAATGGGGACCCCCAGAATTGGGGGGTTAATGTTAGGTGCTGCAGGGGTACTTACAGTGCCCCCTCGGCATATATTGAGGATTAGTGTGCTGCGGGCCCTTTAAAGACCAGTGCCGGGAATTTTATATTTTCAAATGCAGTGAGGACCCAATCGTGCCCCCTTCTGCAAGAGTTAATGTGGGGACCCTGCTGGGGTCCCGATTGGGACCCTGCAGCAGGATTTCATATAGGAAGCCTGCGGGAGCACCTGCAGGTTTTATTGCCATCAAGATGATGGTCTCATTTCCTATTGGCTCATAGTAAGCAGTAGCTACGGGATTGCATTTGCTTACTTTGGAAACCTGGTTTTCTGATTTCGAATCTCGGGCAGTGAATTCTGGCCTTGGGGATTTGAATAGCATCGGAAACGGAAGGCAAACGAGAGTCCGCCACTCAATCGCAGACATGCACCGGCCTGCGAGCGAGTTGCGGGCTTGCAATTGAATGAGTATTCATAGCAAGGCTGCCAAAACAGCAGTACAAACACTTGTTTCAATAGATACATTTCTATATGGTATGAAAAGTTGAAATAGGGCAACCTTTGCTAAACAGTGATCATAACACGGTCTCATTGGAGATTGAATAAAAGAAAAAAAAAAGTAAGGGGACAACAAAAACTCTTAATTTTAAAAGGGCAGATTTTAACAGTCTAAGGGCTGCAATACAAAGTATAGACTGGACAGACAACTCATGGGTAAAAATACTGAACATAAATGGACAACATTAAAATTCTTACTAAATATACATACACATCACCATATACCATGTGGGAATAAAAGTAGAAGAAGTAAATCACAACCCATGTGGCTTAACAATGATTTCAAGATCAAGATACAGGCATTTGTATTATACAAACAAAAGGGGAAAGAGACTGCCTTAAGTAAGTACAAGGAAATCAACAAGGATGGAACATACTCCAATTGGACTAATGTGGTAAGTGGGGTTCTTCATGGTTCAGTATTAGGTCCTCTCCTTTTAATGTATTTATTAATCACTTAGAGGTGGGACTGGAAAGTAGTGTCTCCATTTTTCTGATGACATGAAGTTGTGCAAGGTAATTAAAATCAGATAATGATGTACTGGATATACTCGAGTATAAGCCGAGTTTTTCAGCACTTTTTTTTAAGGCTGAAAAGGGCCCCCTCGGCTTATACTTGAGTCACTACCCCGTGTCTCTCTTTCCCCTGTTTCTCTCTTTAACCTCCTGTGCCTTTCTTTAATTCCTGTGTCTTTCTTTAACCCCCTATGTCTCTCTTTAACCTCCTGTGGCTCTCTTTAACCCCCTGTGGCTCTTTCCCTCCGGCCCCATCCTCATCCTCAACCCCCCATCCTCAACCCCCCACCCTCAACCCCCATCCTCATTCTCAACCCCCCATCCTCATCCTCAACCCCCCATCCTCAACCCCCATCCCCAACCCCCCTCCTCATCCTAAAACCCCTCCTCATCCTAAATCCCCCTCCTCATCCTACACCCCATTCTCATTTTACCCCTCTAACTACACACCTCTCTTCCTTTCCCCTCACTTACCTTCCATCTGCAGCTGCTCCTCCGCTCCTTCGCGCTCCTTTCGGCTGCGTCGAGACCCGGCATATGCTAATGACGTGACGTCACATGAGTGTCACGTCATCAGCATTGGCCGGGTCCCGACGCAGCCAGAAGGAGCGCGGAGGAGCAGAGGAGCAGTTGCAGATGGAGATAGAAGGAAAGTGAGGGGAAAGGGAGAGGTAATTAGAGGGGTAAAGTGAGGAGGGGGTTTAGGATGAGGAGGGAGGTTGAGGAGGGGGGTTGAGGAGAGGGGTTATGGAGGGAGGTTGAGGAGGGGGGTTGAGGAGGGAGGAGGAGGGTTGAGGAGGGATGTTGATCAGGGGGGTTGATGATGGTGATAAGGGAGTGGGAGGGAAACAGACACAGGGAAGGGAGGGGAAGGGAAAGAGACACAGGGAATGGAGAGGGAGGAGAGACACAGGGAAGGTGGAGGCCAGGGGAAGAGACATAGGGGAGGAAAAGGGGGAAAGAGACACAGGGGAGGGAGAGGAGGGGAAGAGACACAGGGGAGGGAGAGGGGGGAGAGACATGGGAGGGAGAGGGAGGAAGAGACACAGGGGAAAGAGAGGGGGGACACAAGAAAGGGGCACAGAGGGCCCACAAGAGGGGGACACAGAGGGCACAAGAGGGACACAGGGGGCAGCACATTTCCCACCCTCGGCTTATACACGAGTCACTAATTTTTCCCAGTATTTTGTGGTAAAATAGATGCCTCGGCTTATACTCGGGTCGGCTTATACTTGAGTATATACAGTACTTTCCCTCCAAAGGGATTTATATAATGTAGAGGATTGGGCATCTAAATGGCAGATGAGATTTAATATGAATAAATGTAAAGTTATGCATCGGGAAGGGAAAAATAGTCATGCAATTTATAATCTTAATTAGGCAAATATAGGTGTATCAGATATTGAAAGGAATTTAGGAGTACTTGTGGACAACCACCTAGGTAACAGTGCTCAATGCCAAGCAGCATCTGCAAAGGCAAAAAAATATTACCAGGTATTAAGAAGGGTATAGAAGCATGGGAAGTAAATATAATTCTGCCACTATACAAATCCCTAGTGCACCCTCATTTGGGATATGGAGGACAGTTTTGGGCACCACTTCATAAAAGGGACATTTTAGAGCTGGAAAAGGTACAGAGAAGGACTACAAAACAAATTGGGGGAATGTCAAAGTTATGAAGAAAGACTAACCAAATTAAGCTTATTTTCTCTAGAAAAACAGCATCTAGGAGGAGATATGATTACATCCAGGGTCAGTATAAAGAATTGTCAAGGGACCTTTTTGTACCAAGAGGTTTTCAACTGACACGAGGATATCTTTTGAGGTTAGAAGTAAAAAGATTACACCTTAAGGAAAGAAAAGTGTTCTTCATAGTAAGGGCTTTTTAATCTGTGGAGTTCTCCACCAAAGAAGGTGGTGGCATCAAATTTGATAGATAATTTTACATAGTTACAAACCAAATGAGGTTGTAAAAAGACTTTCAGTGCATCAAGTTCAACCCTCTTAGTTCTCCTCTGATCTGCAATCTCTTTAAAGAAGCGCATCACCTTTCACACTAACATGCTTATCACCTCTCTCTCCCTCTTTTACCACTCACTATACCTTAGATTGTAAATCTGCAAGTTTTAATCCTAAATACTTTGGGAATGCACCATGGACATTGGATTCCTAGCTCAAAGACAGGGCCCTCCTTGCTTTGCTATATGTTTAATTTGTATTTATCTTTGTCTGAACTTAACTTATGTACAGCCCTACGGAATATGTTGGCGCGTTATAAATGAACTATAATAATAATAATAATAATAATAATAATAATAATAAAGTATTGTACAAAGGATGTAGTGGAAAGAGGCAGGCTAGAGATATTAATTTGAGGGTGAGTGACGGTATGGTTTTTATGGATTTTATAAGATTTCTGACGGTGGATATTGGGCACTGGATATTTTGTGTAGCGTAGAAAGTAATGGCGACTGGGTGTTTGCTGGTCTTGGTGGTATGGATGGTAAAAGTAAAACTGTTGGGAATAGTAATATGTCTTGCTTGGTGATGTAACAGGGGTTATTTTGAGAGGTGTAAACTATACTGGCCTCAGGAGACCATAGAAGTCCAGCATTATGGGTGCTGAAATGGTTAGGGAAGTGGCATGACCGAATGGGTTGGTGGACAAGATTTGGAGGAGTTGGTTAAAATGGGACCGTCAATTGGCTGGTGCTTAGAAGGAGTAGTGCAGGAATCCAAAACCTTTAAAGAAATCTTCCATGGAGGGGGAGGATAGAAGGGACCTGTCAATGGGGTGATGAGCAGGGATATAGAATTTTATTCCTGACATGTAGGTTTTTATGGTGTTACGATGGCTGGGGGGGTTAGGACTTCTATGGGAAACGAGGTTCAATGAGGTGTGGTGTTGAATGGGTAATGAGCGGCAGAGGTCCCTATAGAGGACATAGGAGGACAAGTGTAGAACTAAGGAATGGGATGAGCCATGGGATGAATGACCTTGTGGCGAAGTGTCTAGGACTGGGTTGAGTAAATAAGGAATGGTGGACATTGGAGGACACTTATAGGGTGTCGCAGTGATGAATGGACAAAAAGAGAACGAGCATGATGTGTGGATGGATAGATGGCGGGCGGGTCTCTCTGTCGAGATGACCTATGATGACTCTATCTAGTGACAGGTGACCCGTGCAGTCTTTATCTAATGGCTGATGACCCATGAGTTCCCTATCTTGCGACTGGTGATCTATGCAGTTTCTATCTACTGACTGGTCTCTGTCTAGGTGACCCATGAGATGTCTATCCACTGACCCATGAGGTCTCTAACTGTGTGATAGGTGACCCATGAGGTTGCCCTCTAGTGACAGGAAAACCATGAGGTCTAAAACTGAGTGACAGGTGACCTATGAGGTTGTCATCTAGTGACAGGAGACCCATGAGGTCTCTATCCACTGAATGGTGGCCCATGAGCTCTCTGACTATGTGACAGGTGTCCCATGAGGTCTGTATCCAGGTGGCAAGTGACCCATGAGGTCTCTATCTAGATGATCCATGAGGTCTCTATCTAGTGACAGCTGGCCCATGAGCTCTCTATCTAGGTGGCAGGTGACTTGCAGTAAAATGTGAAGTGACAGCTGAGAAGTGGTTACCTTGGGAGCTGACATGGATGGTACTTTGCAACGTGGAGCTTGGAGAAGGCCAGGAGACAAGGAGGCATGGAGGACCTCATTCCCAGGCGCAGGCTGAAATGATGTGAAGTTGCAATGAAGTTAGAGAGAAAGGGGAGGCCTTTTATTTGTGGTCGGGCTTCTCTCTTTGAGTGAGGGGTAGCCTCCCACCCATAGGGGTCTCCTCCCACCCATTATTATTATTATTATTATCTTTATTTATATCGCGCCAACATATTCCGTAGCGCTGTACAGGGGTTGAGTACATAGCAGAAAACAAATTAAACACCTTGTAAAGAATGGAGGGCCCTGTTTTTTAGCATAAAATCAAATGTACATAGAGCTTGTTTCCAAGGCCTGACACAAGATTGAAAACTCGCAAACTTACAATCTAAGGGTTTAGGTGTGATACAAGAGGGTGACAAATACAATTGAAAGCAATTGGTTCAGTAAAGTGGAGGGGTCTGTGTGTTGTACTGTAGATTGTGGTTGTGAGTGTTATTAAGCTGTGGAATGTTCAGTTGTACATGTTAAGGCTGAAGATGATAAGATTTTTTAAACAGGTGTGTTTTTAATAATTTCTTAAAGGTTTTGAGGCAGGAAGATAATCTAATGGAGCGGGGCAAGGAGTTCCAAATGGATGGGGAAGCACGAGAAAAGTCTTGAAGACGGGAGTGAGAGGAGGTGATGAGAGAGGAGGAAAGAAGAAGGTCGTTAGCAGAACGAAGGGGCCGGTTGGGAGAGTATTTTGAAACAAGAGCAGAGATATAAGGGGGTGCACTGTTGTTGAGGGCTTTATGTGTTAGGGTCATGATTTTAAATTTGATTCGGGAAGCTATGGGAAGCCAGTGGAGTGATTGACAGAGAGGGGCTGCAGACACTGATCGTTTGGTATTGAAGATGAGTCTAGCGGAGGCGTTCATTATGGATTGGAGGGGAGACAGACGAGAGATGGGGAGGCCAGCAAGGAGGGAATTGCAGTAGTCGAGTCGAGAGATGATGAGAGAGTGAATTAGAATTTTAGCTGTGTCTTCTGTAAGATAATGACGAATTTTGGAGATGTTTTTTAGGTGAAACTGACATGATTTTGTTATTGCTTGGATGTGAGGAATAAAAGAGAGGGCGGGATCCAGTAGAACCCCAAGACAACGGGCCTGGGAGGTAGGGGCGATAATGGTGTTGTCAACAGTTAGAGATATTTGAGGTGTGGAAGCTGTAGTAGAGGGTGGAAAGATTAGAAGTTCAGTTTTAGACATGTTGAGTTTGAGTTGACGGGTGGACATCCAGGAGGATATGCTAGAGAGGCAGTTGGAAACTTGAGCTAAAAGAGAGGGGGATAGATCGGGTGCAGAGAGGTAGATTTGAGTATCATCTGCATAGAGATGATACTGAAATCCAAAGGATTTTATAAGGGTGCCAAGGGAGGAGGTGTAGATGGAGAAGAGGAGGGGGCCTAGGACAGAACCTTGGGGAACGCCAACAGACAGAGGGAGAGGTGAAGAAGAGGTGCCAGAGAAGGAGACACTAAATGTACGATCTTTAAGATAGGATGTGAACCATGAAAGAGCTGTGTCCTGGATGCCAAAAGAGCGGAGCGTTTGGATTAGAAGAGGGTGGTCAACTGTATCGAAGGCAGCAGAGAGATCCAGGAGAATTAGAATAGAGTAGTGACCCTTTGATTTGGCGGTTAGCAAGTCATTAGTGACTTTTGTAAGGGCTGTTTCTGTAGAGTGTTGGGACCGGAAGCCAGATTGGAAGGGGTCAAGTAGGGAATTGGAGGAAATAAATTGAGTGAGGCGATTGTAAACAAGCCGCTCAAGGAGTTTAGACGCAAGGGGAAGTAGTGAGATAGGGCGATAGTTGGAGGCAGAAGCTGGGTCAGAAGAGGGCTTCTTGAGAATGGGAGTAACTGTGGCATGTTTTAAGGAGGATGGAAACTTGCCAGTGTTTAGGGAGAGGTTGAATAGATGTGTGAGAGCTGGGATAAGTGTGGTGGATAGGGGAGGGATTAGCTGTGATGGAATAGGATCATGAGGACATGTGGTAAGGTGAGAGGTTGATAGTAAAGTAGATACTTCATCCTCGGTTACAGGGTCAAAGGAGTCCATAGTGGAGGTGGGATTGGGGAAGGGTAAGGGCTGGGTGTTGTCGGTTTGGGGAGAGGGTGGTGGGGTAGGGCCAAGCTGGGAGGAGAGCTCATTTCGGATGGTATCGATTTTATTTTTAAAATGGCTGGCAAAGTCATCAGCAGTGAGAGAGGAAGGGGCAGGAGGTGGGGGTGGGCGGAGGAGGGTGTTGAATGTAGCAAATAAACGTTTAGGGTTGGAGGACAGGTTTGATATTAGTGATGAGAAGTAGTGTTGTTTGGCAAGATTGAGGGCAGAGAAGTAGGAGCGCAAGGTAAACTTGTAGTGGAGAAAGTCTGCTGAAGTGCGAGATTTCCTCCATAATCGTTCTGCAGTGCGTGAGCATCTCTGTAGATAGCGTGTTTGTGTGGTGTGCCATGGTTGTGGGTGAGAGCGAGGGCGTTTGCTTGTGATTATGGGGGCAAGAGAGTCAAGGGTGGAGGTTAGCGTAGTGTTGTATTGTGAAGTGGCGACGTCAGGGCAGGCAAGGGTGGTGAGGGGGCTGAGAAGGGGTGTTAATACATTTGAAAATTGTTGTGGGTTGAGTGCTTGCAGGTTTCTGCGTGTTCTGATGGCAGGATTTGAAGAAGGGCGGTGAGCGGAGGATGAGGTGAGGTTGCAAGTTAGCAGGTGGTGGTCAGATAGGGGAAGTGAGGAGATGTCAAGGTTGGAGATAGTGCAGAGATTAGTAAAAATAAGGTCAATAGAAACGGATGAGCAGAGAGACGGGGGAGTGACCGGAAATGGTAGCCTAGCCGCGTAGTGCGGCACGAAGCGGAAGGAGACAGCGTTTCGCGCCATGTTGATCGAGCAGTAGCTGGAGGTAGCGGGTTAGCCCAGGAGAAGCGCGGGGACATGTAAAAATAACCCACAAGAGCAGAAGCAAAAAGCACAAGAGCTGTGCCGCCGATGGAGGGGACAGAAAGATAACCCTATCAACCCAGACCAAAGGGACAGTCATAAGCCCTGAACGACGAAGAGTACAGAACGGAACCAGAGCATAACCCTCCTGGAAGAAGCAGCCTAAGGGCAATGGTGCTCAGGCCAAGAAACGAAATGGACTGAGGGGGCAGCACAACAACGCTGGAGCTGGACACCACAAGCTTATGCAGTGCAGCTGGATAAGAAGGTAAGGAATAAGGGAAGAAATTCTCTTACCTTATCTTATCACTTACCTTACATTCAGTCACAAAATTTACAAAGAAAGAAAGATCGTTATAATTGCTTTTTTCTCAGCACTGACTGGTTAGTGAATTTTGGACTCACTGTATGCACTTGCCATCGGTAATGACAAGTAAAACCACTCAAAGCGCAAACCCTGAGGCTAACAAACCCCTACCTATAAGATCACATCACACATGACAAATAACAGAACCTAAAAAGGTTCCAGTAATAAAAGGAACTTATTACAAATGCATGACCTAAACTAGGTACTGGAGTTGTACATCTATCGTACAAAACCGACCTACAGACAATTACCTTGAAAATAGCAAATGGACGTAAAATCATTAATTATAAAGGCAAGGACCACTAAATAGGATGATCTCAAGGATATAGGTAACCAACAAATTGATCCTGTGGCCGTCTGATGCCACTACAACATAGGAAACGGCAGTATTCAATTTCTTTTGATATAGCACTAGTGGACAAACCTTTTAAACTTTATAAATTATAATCCCTGAATGATTCAGAGAAGTGTGGTTGCATTAGTGTCTCTGCACTACCAAATAATTGGCAATAAAAACCAGGGAGGAAGCTGCCAGGTTCGGGTGGATGTCTAAAAAAGGGAAAAGAAGGCGAATAAGAAAGGGCAAAGAGAGATAAAACCTTGAAAACAATACCCCATAGGGGGAGAACAGACCACGATAAAACAAAATGGCGTCTAAGAATAAATCAAAAGCACGGAAAAGCCCGACCCTAGAACCATCTCCCTTTTTTACGCCCAAAAACTCTACAACTGTCCTCCCAAAACACACCCCAAAAGAAGCGCCGGAACAAAAAACTCCTCACCCTCCTACAATCGCCCCGAGCAGAGAACTGGAAAACCAAGAGGATAATTTCCTCACCACAGACAAAATGAAAGAGATCTTGAAGAACTTTCAAGCTGAATTTTTGGCGGACATTAAAAACCAAATAATGGAAAATGCCAAAGCAATAAATGAGGTCAATAAAAGATCTGCCGACTTGGAGGATAAATTTGATAAATTGATCATTGATCATAACATGTTACTAGAACAATCATCCAAAATGGCGTCTCAAATCAATATATTAAATGAGCAGATGAATATGATGGAAGATAAAGCTCGGAAAAATAACCTCCGGATAAGAGGAATCCCGGAAGCAATAAAAAAAGAAGATCTTCCAACATATATTGTGGATTTGTTCTCTAAAATTACTCCAAATTTCTCACACCTGGATCAAAGATTGGACACGGTTAATCGGATCCCTCTCCCAAGCCATCTACAGAATAAAAGCTCCAGAGACGTAATAGTGAGAATTCATCATTTACCCACTAAAGAAGCAATAACCAAAGCAAGTTACCTAAAAAAGTCGTTTGAACCTCCACACGACAATATTCAAATATTCGCAGACCTGTCAAAAGGTACAATTACCAAAAGAAAGGAGTTCACCTCTATTACACAATCCCTAAGGAAAAACAACATGGTATACAAATGGACCTTTCCAGTAGGTTTACTGGTACTAAATGGATCATCCTGGCACAGGATTAAAACTCTTACAGAAGGGGAAGAATTCTTGAGTACTGTAAAAGGCAAAGTCCTGGACGCTAAAGAACGTACGATAGACCTACAAATCTCTAGACCAGATTGGCAGAAGAAAAAATGACTTTGACGAGCTAACGAGTTTTACAGATAGAATACCAACTAGTCTCTGCCCCGTCTCTCTTCTCGCTCCCTGCTTTTGCTCTCTCTCCTCTCTTTGTCTATGCCCCCTATTTTAAAGGGAGGAGGAGATGAAGGTCTAACAATTGTTACCTAAGCTCATAGTAGCTGGATAAAAAAGGAGCTAACTGAAACAGAATCAGAACTTGAAAGAGAGGGACGTAGACATAGATTAAAATTAAGGAGAGCATCTAGGGGGGGAGGGGGAAGAGAGGGGGACAGGCAGAGGGGTAAGATATATTGGGAGCTAACAATATTTAAGGTGTTTAAAGGAACTCGAGTAAAATAAATGGGCACTTTAGTAAAGGATCAGGTGAAGGGGGAAGTACAGTTAAGGTAATGTCAATAAGTAATGATTTCCAGGAAATAGAGATTGAAATAAGCATGTATAACTCAATGGAACTTTAACTATTTTATCGCTGTCCCCGAATTAATCCGCACACCATTTCTGTACAATGGCTGAATCCCTGCGTAACAGAAGGCTGGAAGATCTGGAGTTCAGCCTCAACTGTTCTAACTGTATGTCTGCTTGTATGAATGGAAGTAAGGAAGAGTTTGTATTTTTTCCCAAGAAACTCATTATAAGGATAGTTAACCCATTTAAAGGGGTAAATGAGCCGCCTCTCCAATCTCAATGTCATTAAAAATCCTTAGTTGGAATGTAAATGGTTTAAACTCTCCTAGTAAAAGGAAAACGGTCCTTAGATATTGTAGGGAAGAGAAAGCAGACTTGTTATTTTTTTCAAGAGACTCACTGGGGGAAAACCAAAATTCCAAGTTTTGCGAGTGGCAACTTTGAGGTTAGCCTCCACGCAACAGGTGAAAAGAAAAAGAGAGGAGTCTCAATTTTTTTTTCTAATAATCTAGAAACAGAAGAAACAATTTCAATAATAGACCCTGAGGGACGATATATTTTATGGAATGGACAGATTAACAAACAAAAAATCACATTAATAAACATCTATGCCCCGAATGAAAATCAAGGAAAATTCCTAAAACTAATAGGTAATTTAATCAGGAAGTTTGCTCAAGGGCCGCTTGTGCTGGCAGGTGATTTTAACTTAATCTCAAATATAAACTTAGATAGGTCAAAAAAAACGGTACTTAAAAATTTAGCTAAAGTTCCCAAAGAAGCGCAAATATTTACGGACTGGATCAGCAAAAACAATCTGTTTGATGCTTGGCGAGTCCAGCACCCAAACCAAAAGGAGTTCTCCTTTTATTCACATCCACACGATTCATATTCACGAATAGATCTAATATTAGTAAACCTTCAAATTATGAATAAGGTTCTACTCACGGAAATAAGCAATATTACCACTTCGGATCACGCGTACATCACGTTAGCAGTAGGAATTAATAATCTAAAAATAGATAAACCACAATGGAAACTAGACGACACTATATTAAAAATGGAAAAAAACAAAGAATATTTAATTAAAGAAATAGAGGAATTTTTAGACACTAACATACACACCGTTTCGTCTCACTGCACGATTTGGAATACGCAAAAAGCGTTCACAAGAGGGCTGATGATTAAACTCAAAGCCCAAATGATTAGACAGAGAGGAACTCCCTTAAAAGTGCTATACATAGAATTAAACAAACTGGAATCTAAATATATTGTAGATCCCCAACCCCAAACAATGGCAGAGATTAAAACAACTCGGAACAGCATAAATAAGATCAACCAGTTAAGATCAGAAAGAGAAATATGGCGCTACCAACAGACATACCATCACCAAAATAATAAAAACAGTAAATTACTAGCCTCACAAGCAAAAAAGAAAAAAGAAAAAAAGAGAATTCCTGTTATTATAGAGCAAGGAAGATATATGTCGTCCCCACAAGAAATTGGTCAAGCCTTTACAAGATATTACCAGGTATTATACAATTTGGAAACAGGTTCCTTCAGTAAACCCAGGCTAGAAGAGATCCAAATATTTTTGGATGGGATACAACTTCCTAAATTAACATCAGCTGACCAGGTGGAATTAAATAAGACAATTACACAACAGGAGGTCCTTCAAGCGATTAAACATCTTAACCCTATACCACCCCAGGGCCAGACGGATATACTAATCTTTTTTATAAAACATTTTCACAAATTCTGACTCCCCTACTCACAGAAGCGTTTAACGAAATCAAAACGACCGGAAGTATGCCAACAGAGATGACAAAGGTAGCACTGATTATGATCCCTAAGTCCAAGTTGAATACACAACTCTGTGCCAACTACAGATCCATTTCATTGCTAAATGCAGATATAAAATTATATGCGAAAATTCTTAGCCTTAGAACTCAAAGATATATAGGAAAACTAATTTCAATCGAACAAATGGGATTTGTAACTGGTAGACAGGGCACAGAAAATATGAGAAAACTTATGAATTTGAGTGAAATTGCAAGACTAAAAAGTACTCCCACCCTATTCTTGTCTTTAGACGCAGAGAAAGCGTTTGACAGAGTAGGGTGGGATTACATGAGAATGGTGTTGCTCCAGTTTGGCTTTGGGGAATTCGGGACCAAGGCAATAGGAGCCTTGTATAGATCTCCCACTGCAGAAGTAAGTGGTATTGGCTTTAGAGCAAACCCTTTTAAAATTACTAACGGTACTAGACAGGGTTGTCCCCTCTCCCCTACACTGTTTGCATTAATGATTGAACCATTGGCAGAAGCTATTAGGTCATCTCCATTGATTCAGGGCATTCGAGTGGGAGAGAAGGAATATAAAATCAGCTTATACGCAGACGATGTGATCCTGTCACTTACTAGTCCGGAAGACTCCCTTAGTCATTTAATAAGGCTAATAGACAAATATAGTAAAGTGTCTTATTACAAATTAAATTATAAGAAATCAGAAACACTCTGTTTTAATGTCCCTACTAATCTGTTCTCTAGATTAAAGGCTAATTACCCGTTTGATTGGAACTCAAACTCAATTAAGCACCTAGGTATTGTTATATTTGGAAATATACAGAAAACAGTGGATAGGAACTACAAAGATCTTTTTTATAAATTTCGAGATATTATAGACAACTGGCGGAAGGACAGATTTTCCTTTTCAGGGAAAATAGCGGTAGTTAAAATGATGCTACTCCCCAGACTAAATTATATACTTATGTGTATTCCTTTTAAGATCCCGAGAGGCTGGCTGAAGAAATTACAACGGACAATCGATGTGTTCATCCACCAATCCAGATATATAAGACTTAAAAAATCGACCATGGGAAGAAACTTCTTAAAAGGAGGAATTTCCTATCCTTTACTACAACCATACCAAGAAGCTAATTGCGTAGTTCACGCATTAAAATGGTTAGAAACATCACATAAACTACCCTGGATAGAAATAGAAAAAGCTTTAAATCCTAATTTCTGCTTATCAGCCTTGGTTTTCGGGGAAAAGCTATCTAATAAATATCTAGTCTTAGGATCATTTGTCATGAAAGAAATACTAAAAAATTGGAGACAAATTAACAGGAAATATAAACTAATCCCCAAGGGTAGTCTCATTACCCCGCTGAATTCTTTAATACATTTAAATATGTCAAGTATCACTAAAGACTGGAAGAGTAAAGGATTACTATCTGTAGGAGACACCGTTATTAATGGGAAAATTGCCTCTTTTGAGCAAATCCAGAAACAGTTTAAAATCTCAGGAGAAGGATGGTTAGCATACGAAGCATACAGAGTTTCTTGTGGGATAACTAATGCAGATCTACAAAATAAGAAAGAGTTAAATCCCATGGAAAAAATTCTCCATAAATCAGAGAAAAAACACTTAATATCTAAATGTTTTAACATTATAAGATCAGCTGGAGAACACTCCAAAACTCAAGGCATGAAACAATGGGAACTGATGTTAAACCTAGAAATAACTGAAACAGACTGGGACACAGCGTTAAAAGTGACTAATAGGTTTATTTAACAAACAGCATACAGAGAAACCTTTTTTAAAATAATTAATAATTGGTATATCACACCGATAAAGGTAGCACAAATTTCCCACTCTCCAGCTGACAGATTGTGCTGGAGAGAATGTGGTAGTCCTGCCAATTTGCTGCACCTTTTATGGGACTGTCCTAAAATTAAACCCTTTTGGGAAGGATGCTACGAACTTTTGAATAAGACGGTTGGGAAACTCCTCCCTTTTAAGGGAGAATGCAGTATTTTACACATTTTTCCAGATGATGTATCCATTGAGAGGAAAGCAATGGCGGTTACCATTTTATCAGTTGCAAAGAATATACTAATCTAAAATTGGAAGGATAAATCTCCCCCCCTCGGTGCTGACATCATCTGGAGAATAAAATATATCCGAGAATTAGAAGCAAACTATGTACTAAAAGAGTACACTAGGATAGACCCAGTAAAATGGAAATTATGGGATAAGACACAAGGAACTTCAATTCAAATTTAACTCAATCTTCTAGATGTGAATGGAAGGTGGAAGTGGATGAGTGATTATGTCGTTTTAATTGAGCACTGTATAATCGATGGAACAGATTTGTTAAGATTGTACATTTTTGTTTTTGTATTTGTTTTATTGGAAAACTAATAAAAAAAATAAAAAAAAATTGAGTGAGGGGTAGCTGATGAACGGCTGAGCAACCCAAATTGAGCCCGGATGGAGGGCCAGATTGTCGAGATATAATAGACGTACCTGGGACATGGGCCAGGTCTGAGCTTGGGGTATATGGACCGTGTAGCTGAAGCCAGGCTATGCTATGTAAATCTAGCCGGAACTGAGGGTCAGATTTTTGAGATATGCTGACTTGATGCCTGGGACGAGGACTAGAACTTTTGCGCCTAAGGCTCTCCAGCTGTGGTGATGCCCTTGCAGACATTTTATAGCTGAAGCGAGGCTATGCGGTGTAACTCTAGCCCAAACTGAGGGTCAGATTGTCGAGATATGCAAATGTGATGCCTGGGATGTGGACTAGGATCTAGCGTGAACTGAGGGTCAGATTGGCGAGATAAGCAAACATGATACCTGGGACATGGACCAGGATCTAGCCTGAACTGATGGTAAGATTGTCAATATATGCAAACGGGATACCTGGAAGATGGACCAGGATCTATCTTGAACTGAGGGACAGATTGTCAAGATATGCAAACTTGATACCTGGGACTTGGACCAGGATCTAGCCTGAACTGAGTGCCAGATTGTTGAGATATGCAAATGGGATACCTGGGAAATAGACCAGGATCTAGCCTGAACTGAGGGTCAGATTGTCGAGATATGCAAACGGGATACCTGGTACATGGACCAGGATCTGGCCAGACCTGTGGCCCAGATTGTCGAGATAAGCAAACGTGATACCGGGACGTGGACCAGGATCTAGCCTGAACTGACGGTCAGATTGTCGAGATATGCAAACTTGATGACTGGGACGAGGACCAGGACTTTTGTGCCAAGGCTCCCCAACCGTGGTGATGACATGGAAGAGGTTTTGTAGTTAAAGCGAGGCTATGCTGTGTAAATCTAGCCTGAACTGAGGGCCAGATTGTCAAGACATGCAAACGTGATACCTGGGACGTGGACAAGAATCTAGCCTGAACTGAGGGTCAGATTGTTGAGATATGTGAACGTGATACCTGGGACGTGGGCCAGGATCTAGCCGGAACTGAGGGGTATATGTGCTCGTGCATATATTTAAATTGGACTGGAAGAGTTGCAGTGAAAAAGGGGTTAGATCCCAGTCTCCTTATTGCTAGTGTACATTAATTAAAGTGTATACACTATACATAAAAAATGGAGTATAACGTAATGTGGTAAAGTATATCTATAAATTATTAATGGAATGGGTACGATGAATAGCCTAGAGCAGGGGTGGGCAAGTTCGGTCCTGGAGAGCCCCAAACAGTCCTGAATTTAAAGATAGCCTTTCTCTGCACAGGTGAGTCAATCAAGATAACTAAATAAGTGATTGACTCACCTGTGCACAGCAGGAATATCCTCAAATCCAGGACTGTGTGGGGCTCTCCAGGACCGAACTTGCCCACCCCTTATCTAGAGGATCTGACAATGGCAGTGCTATTTATATGGTGTATTACACAGTAACTCCACTTGAGGCTTAATATGATCAAAAATAAAAAAATAAAAAAATATATTTTTTATGTACTGATATCAATTAATAATGATATCTGTAAAACAAAGGATAAATATAAATAATACAATAATGATATAAAAGGATAAATGTAAGTACTAAAATGTGTTTTGCTGCTCCTGATGTGACATGACATGGTGTTTTAGTCCTACAGACAACAGACTGAGCAGTCATTTTGAGCAACCAAGGATATTTCTAACTGAAAAAGCTGCATCAGGAGCAGCGAAACACATTTTAGTACTTAAATTTATCCTTTTTATAAAATCATTGTATTATTTATATTTATCTTTTGTTTTACAGATATCATTATTAATTGATATCAGTACATAAAAAAATATTATTTTTATTGTTTTACCATATTAAGCCTCAAGTGGTGTTACTATGTAATACACCATATACTCAGCACTGACATTGTCAGATCCTCTAGGCTATTCATCATACCCATCCTATTAATAATTCATAGATATACTTTACCACATTACATTACACTCCATTTTTTATGTATAGTGTATATACTTTAATTAATGTACACTAGCAATACGGAGACTGGGATCTATTTGCCGTTGGTGAAGAAGATTGACATTTCACATGGAGATTATATTAAATGTGATCTCTATACCTCATATCATTTGAGGTCTCTCCAGGTTAGAGTCACAAACAGTTGAAAGTAAAAAACACAGCAGTTTTTCTGTTGTCCTACATAAAGCCATTCTTTAGCGCTAACTATACCCACAGGGACCAACCAGCCCCAGTATCATTGTTTCAAAAGTCTGGATCAATGCTCTCTCTCTATTTATTCAGGATAGCCCTTAATTCCTGTTTTATTTGAAAATATATCCAATCCCTTTTTAAAGTTATATACCCACCTCCTTTAGTAGAGAATTCCATAGATCAACCACCCTTACTGTGAAGAACTTTCTTCTAATCTCAAAGGATGTCCCCTTGTCAGTTGAAAACCTCTTGGCACAAAAAGTTCCCTTGTCAAAGCCTTGTATTGACCCTTGATATATTAAAATAAGGTTATCATATCCCCTCTTAGACACCTTTTAATTTTAATTAAATAGGTTTAATTTGGTTAGTCTGTCTTCATAACTTAGCCCCTCCATTCCTATTAATAGCTTTGTTGCCATTCTCTGTACTTTTTCCAGCTCTAAAATGTCATTTTTATGTAGTGTGTCCAAAATTGTACTCCATATTCCAAATGATGGCATACTAGGGATTTTTATAGTGGGAGAATTACATTTGCTTCCCTTGCTTTTATACCCATTTAATACATGCTAATATTTTACTTAGCTTTAAGCACTGTTATCTAGGCGGTTGTCCACAAGTACTCCCAAAATCCTTTCTATATCTGATACCCTTAGATTTGCTCCATTAAGATTATAAATTGTATGGCTATTTTTCCTTCCCAGATGTTTAACTTTACATTTATTCATATTAAATCTCATCTGCCACTTAGATGCTCATTCCTCTAATGTATGCAAATCCCTTTAGAGGGAAATTAAATCATTTTATGATTTAATTACCTTGCACAACTTTGTGTCATCAGCAAAAATGGAGACACCACACTCCAATCCCACTTCCAAGTCATTAATAAATATGTTAAAAAGGAGGGGACCTAATACTGAACCCTGATGAACCCCACTTACCACATTAGTCCAATCCGAGTATGTTCCATTTATCTCAACCCTTTGCTTCCTGTCTTTTAGCCATCTCTCAATCCATAAGCAAATATTTATGGCAATTCCTGTTTCCATTAGTTTGCTTAATAGTCTCCCATGTTTCACTGTATCAAAAGCCTTTGTAAAATCCAAATAGACTACATCCACTGAGTTGCATTGATCCAAGTTCCTACTAACCTCCTCATAGAAAGTAATTAGTTTTTTTGACATAACCTATCCTTCATAAATCCATGTTGGTTCCTACTTATAATCCTGTTTGAGTAGACATATGCATATGTGTGTGTTATACAAATGTATATAATGTAATATCAAATATAATTATAAAGTATAATAGTACTAACGATTATATATAAAATAATATTATATGGATATCCTGGACTAATGACAGTTCCATAATATACCTATATTCTCAAAACAATATGTCAACCAATAATACTAGTTTTTATTATTATTTTATTATTATTATTATTATTATCATTATTATTATTATATTATTTTTAGATTATTATTTTAAATGTATTCAAAATCCCCATAATAATATACACCACGATATGTGAGAAGGCAGAAGAGAAAAATGTATTATTCATAAAAATATTGCCATATCTAAATTGAGGTTTTAGAGTTATGATCCAAAATTCTACCTTTTATTAAAATGTTTCAATCTTTCTCCTTAGTTTAACAATTTGTGCTCTGGAACACTTTCAACGACCAGTGACTATTATTAGTGATGTTGCGTACATCAAATTTTAGGTTCCCGAACAGCGGACGCAAAATTCCATCAAATGTTCGCGAACGGGCGAACACGGCTAACCGCCATAGACTTCAATGGGCAGGCGAATTTCAAAACCCACAGGGACTCTTTCTGGCCACAATAGTGATGGGAAAGTTGTTTTAAGGGGACTAACACCTGGACTGTGGCATGCCGGAGGGGGATCCATGGCAAAACTCCCACGGAAAATTACATAGTTGATGCAGAGTCTGGTTTTAAGCCATAAAGGGCATAAACCACCTAACATTCCTACATTTTTTGGAATAACATGCTTTAAAACATCAGGTATGATGTTGTATCGATCAGGTAGTGTAAGGGTTATACCCGCTTCACAGTAACAGACCAATCTCCCCGTCTAATGCACCGCAAAAAAACGCAAACAGTCCCTTTGCACAACTGCAAACTCCCCATTTGCACAAGGTTGGATGCCAAGCTAGCCATGACCCGTTCCTTGTCCTCACTGATGTCATTGAAGGTCTCTTCCTCCACCCAGCCACCAAGGGTCCCGAAAGGTGACAACAAGCCCCCTGGGATGCCTGCTGTGTTTGGTCTTCCACCTCCTCAAAGCCACCTTCCTCCTCTGACTCCTCTTTTTCAGACTTCTCTCTCTGCGTTGCCTCTGTCTGCGTTATAATAAGGTGTGTACTGTTAAGCAGTACTATTCCTATCAGTTTAATCCCTGTTACGTCCACTATTAAGGGACGTGTATATGGCATTGATTTTTGGAACAGGGAGATGGAAAAAGATGCTTGGTCGGACCTCCTACTTCAAATTTGGGGCACTGCAAATGCAATCTAAGGTGCCACCAGACATGAGTGTCACTGTGCACTGGCAAAAGTTGGCAGAGTAGATGCAATAGGCTTCACACACACGCCTGTAGGCAGGCAATTGCTATTCAATCAATTACAGTCAAAAAAGTGTTGTTTTATATCACTGTACACTACGGTTGCACCAGATATGACGTATCTCTGTGCACTGGCAAAAGTTGGCAAAGTAGATGCAATAGGCTTCACACACACGCCTGTAGGCAGGCAATTTCTATTCAATCTATTACAGTCAAAAAAGTGTTGTTTTATTTCACTGAGCATAATATAAGCTGTTAGCCTGACACAGGCAGGCAACTGAAATTATATTTAGTCCTTCAGGTCTGTAGTGGAAGCTAAATACACAGCCTGGCTATCTATTTCCCTATTAAATCTCCAGCAGCTACACTATCTGTCCTCTCACAACGAATGCAGCTTCAGAATGATTCTAAAATGTATGCTGTCCTTCAGATGGAAGGCCCTGGAAGGGAGTGTATGCTGCTGATTGGCTGGAATGTGTCTGCTGACTGTGAGGTGCAGGGTCAAAGTTTCCTCCGATGCAAAAGCGAACATGCCAAAATCGCTGCGAATAGTCCGCGGGCGAACTGTTCGCGACATCTCTAACTAGTATATCTCCAATATGCATTTTATTGAAGTGGTTGGTGTTAGTATTATTATTATTATTATTTTTATTATCATAAAGGCTCTTTAGTACCATCAAAATAACTCATGCCACATTGAAATTGCAAATAGTAATTACATGACTAGTACTGCAATTGATATTTTCCCTGATAGGACATCTTATAATTAAGGTACATATGTTTAACCTCCTCTGAACCATCTACCATATATTTTCAACATTAACACTAATTCTTAGCGAATAAAAGAAATATGTAAAGTGCCCACCTTCCATGGTTGTAGCTTGGTCTCTAGAGTGTCTTGTTCTGGATTATTTCCATAGTATAGATTGTCTGATAACATGTCATTCAGAGCATAGGCCACTGCATAGGTTGCGATATAAATACTGTATGTAAATCTGAAATTGTGAACATCATACAAGTACTGAGGAACTGACTGAAGATTTTCTTTCCTATAGCAGTATTTAATTCTGATTATTATAGTATCATTTTCAAAATCATGATTAAATACACATGCAAATAGATCTTTCCATACATTTCTAAGTAATTCATCATCCGGAGAAACATATGGGCTTGCACTGTAGAGAAATTCCTTAAGTCCAGGAATCTCACCCTTATGTATTGAAATGGATAGTGAGCCATTTAATAAAAATCCTGTGTCATCAAATAGTGCAGATGCTGTAAAATGTGACATGGCAGCTGTAGATATCCATATTTTTTCAGTCTGATCCATAGCACTGTAATATTCAATAAATCTGTCAAAGAATTTTGTTTTACTGCTAATTATTACAACTTTGGCAGATGATTTAGCCACTCTCTGAACTAAATCGTCTATTACAGTGTAATCATCTGAACTCAGTAAGAGTAAGAAAGCCACACAAAAATAATTTCTGATTATCATATCTTTTAACTCTTCGCTTCCACGTTTACTGCTGTCATCATCTGAAGTCAATATTCCCACCCAAGTCCACCCAAAGTGTTGCAGTAGTTTGATGATAGCTGGATATTGATGACGCTCATTAGGAATTGTTCGGTAAAGATATGGAAATTGTAATCGTTCAGTAAACACTGGATCCATTGACCCATAGCTGATCTGCAAAGGGAAAAACTATAATATTTGCTGGTGTTACATTCAACATTTGAGAAATTTTCTTTTTAAAAATGAAGCCTCAGGGAATATTTACCATGATCTCACCACCAATTGGTCCATAGGCTTTGATTGAAATGTGTCACCCTGATATGAGACTCATACTTTAGAGGCTAGTACTACAGAGTTACATAGCACACTTTAAGTGCATACAGACATCTAAAATATCACCTAAACACGCTAGATAATGAATAATCAGACTTGTAATTAATAAAGCTGGAATATATATACATAATTGTGTGTGTTTGTGTGCGCACAGTTTTGAGGCATAGATGGCAATAAAAAGAAAAAAGTGTACGGACAAAATATGAGAAAAACAGACATACTGAAGAAGATGATTAAAAAACAACAATCTTACTTAAGATAGCATTAATATTTTCAGATACCTGGGGCGTAACTAAAATAAATTTGGTTTATTGGGTATTGGGAATTTCAGGGGCGGCTGGTGCATTAGGGCAAATGGGCAACCACCCTCCCAAAATTATGCACTTCTTCAAAATTAAATACAGATTAATTAAATGTAGAAACAATCGATATTACAATTGAAAAAAAGATGTATGACCTGTAAAAAAACGTTTTATATATGTGGTTGCTGTCACTTTAAATCTTACTTCTCCAGCCAGCCAGATCATGGTACATGTGACAATTGGTCTAAATCCAATTTCTACCGATTGGCACATGCTCTTTAATCTGCTGCATAGCATCTACCAATCAAGCTGACTGGGAGGAGTTGCAGATTTATCATTAGGCTGAGGACGGTAAGACCAACCATCCACAGCCAATAGGGTAAAATCCTGCACTTCTCTTCATGGTGGGTGCTCAAAAGTGCACATGAGTTGGAGCTGCTCCACAGTTTGAACATGCAGCTTCCTCATCACCACAGGCTCTGCAGCGAGCCCCTCTCCACAGGTTCTGCTAGTAGCTCCTCATCATAGGCTCTGCAGGGGGCCCCTCTCAATCAGCTCTGCAGGGACCCCCGCACCACAGGCTCTGCAGCAAGCCCCTCACCACAGGTTCTGCTAGTAGCTCCTCATCATAGGGTCTGCAGGGAGCCCCTAATGTGGCTCCCCAAACAGCATTAGATCGCCTGCAGGCCCTCCAAGGAGTATCAGATCACCTGCATGCCAACCAGGAAGCACAAGGTAGCCTGCAGGGTCCCCCACCCACCCCGGAAGCACTATGTCATCTGAAGGCCCTCCATAAAGCATCCAATCACCTGCAGGCCCCCCCCAGGAATCACCATGTTGCCTCCAGGCCCTCCATAAAGCATCCAATCACCTGCAGGCCCTCCAGGAAGCACCATGTTGCCTCCAGGCACTCCATAAAGCATCCGCTCGCCTGTAGGCCGCCAGGGAGCAACCAAACCCCTGCATGCCACCAAGAAAGCATCCGATTATTTGCAGGCTCTGCCAGGAGCTTCGCACCACAGGCTCAGCATAGAGCCCCTTAATGCCCCCCAAAAGCATAATATTGCACGCAGGACCCCCAGGAAGCACCAGGTCACCTGCAAGCCCTCCAGGGAGCACCAGTTTGCCTGCAGGCCCTCCAAGGAGCACTGGATGCCTTTGCAGGCCCTCAGCAGAGGCCATCACCAGTAGATTGAACAGTGTTCATTTATTGTTAATGTGCATATGACTATTCTAATGGGTTGTTAGTTTTAAAGCAAAATAAATATATAACATACATAATTGAATTAATAGATTATAATCATAAAAGAAAACTGTTGTATGTTCAATAAATCTATCTATCTATCTATCTATCTATCTATCTATCTGTCTATCTCTAGTTTATTAATGTTATCCCTGGCAGGGAAAAGGGATCCCCATATGCTGTGTCCATTGAGAATATAATGTACAGTGCATGTGCAGCTTGTAATTGATTCTAGAGTGGTCAAAAAATGTATACATTTTACTACATAACAAATGTATGGTTTATGCAAAAGCAATATACTCAAGTTGTTTAGTTTCACATTCATTTAGGAGTTGTTTCATCATAATCTAAGATCAGATAATATATCACAGCATAACTAAATAGTCCCAGAGAACCTGTACTTTTTTCAAATCTATCCAGAATCTCTTAGCTTATATATGCTAGATGTGGGTGTCTATGTGTAATATATATATATATATATATATATATATATATATATAACATATATAGTTGTGAGCATACGAGTTGTTGCTAACGCTTGCAGGCTCGCCCAGCTTGCGGGCTCGCAAAGCGAGGGGCCGCATTTGCGGCAGCTGGAGGCTCCAACGTCGGCTGTGTTTGTCCGCAAATGAGGACCCTCGCAAAGCGAGGGACCGCATTAGCGGTAGTGGAGGCTCCAACGTCGGCTGTGTTTGTCCGCAAATGCGGACCCTCGCAAAGCGAGGGGCCGCTTTTGCGGAGGTGGAGGCTATGACCCATTCCGGCCAAAAAACGGCGAAAACGGAGCGCATGAAAACATCAGAAACACAATAAATAAACACATAAAAAAACATAAAAAGCTTACTTACAGCAGGGGGGGGGGGCATCCAGCACCTCGAAAAGTGAATTTACACTTCCATTTAAGTCCAAAAAAACGAGTTTAAACTGCCAAAAATCATCTAAGCAAGAGAAAAAATGGCCGCCGAACAAAACGGAAACGAGTCTACAGACGCAACAATACTACAGTGACTTGCAAAACTAAAACAACACTAAAGTCAACTTTACGAGATACGTAACACATACTATACGGCACGTACCACACTGATATTAACCACCATTTTGAAAACTACTACGCATAAAATGGCGGATGGAACAAAAATTGTACGCTGGAAAACATGCGTATTGCGTTCTAACGGTCTGAGGCACCTCAAAGTTTATAAATACTGCCTACTTTCCAGAAAATTCTACATTTCTACTCAGGTGATGAACGGAGTAACTGGATGGTTAACTGCTGCTGTTACTTGAGAAGAGAATTATTTCCTAATTTCCTACTTTACACTGTTCAAATTACAACTGAGAGGTAAGCTAGAATATATTACATTTTATTACCAAGACAGGAAAAAAAAACAGCAAAAAAAATCAACTTTAACTATGAAAATGTCATTCATGTATACATTTATGTGTATAGGCCCTACAACAAACTAATGTTAACCGAAACTAATTAAACAAGTATATTTAAATGACATTAATTTACTGCAACTCATAGCAAAAAATAATATGACATTAATGCATATGGAAACTAAAGCTGAATCTTTGCCCTTTTTTTCACTATTTAAACAGACTCTGCATCAACAGCGTCACTCAAGAATTTGCACCGTGGACTGTGAAAGAGAATTACTTTTAAAGAACACAAAGAAAGACGAAGAGGTGAGATAGAAAAATACATTACATGTTGAAAAAGACCATGCTTTGCTAAATCAAAAAGAAGAAATATACAATTAACCATTTAACTTTCTCTTTCAAACAGACACTACAAGAAGACTGGCGGATTAAGATTGGCTGGAGGGGACCCTCTGTCATTCGGACAAGAACAACACTTCTTTCAAGGTATAGTATACCAAGTAGAAAAAAAAATAAACTATATATGTTTAATGGCCGCCAATATAAAATTTTTAAGTAAAATAAAAAAAAATACATACAAATTGAATAAAGAACAAAACACAGTTCAACAAACTTCACAAAGACCTATATAATTTATGAAAACAGTTTACAGAAACCAAAAAAAAAGAGGTGGCCACAAAACAGGATAGCATCCGAAACATTAGCAACATACATAAAACAAAACTATTCCTCCTCTTTACTGTAAAATAACCTCCAACCATCACCCACAAGCCAAATGCAGCAACCAAAAAGTGGTGAACACAAAACAGGATAAAAATAAAAAGCACAACATGATATAGAAAAGCCAATTAACATAAATTTTTACTGTCCAACATGATTGAATATTCATAAAGAAGACTAATTAAACAAATAAAGTATGCAAAATATGGTGGACACAAAAAGGATTGTACCAAAAATCACATAAACACACAGAAAAGTAAATGAATATTCTTCTTTACGGTTTAACAACCTATAAGCCTTACAAAGAAGCTTAAATAAGCATACCAAAAGTGGTGGACACAAAACAGCATAATGCTAAAAACATTGCGATCATATCCAAAATAGGAAAAACATTAATAATTACAGTAAAAAAAAAAAGGATAACTGTAATATACAAATACAATTAAAGTATTTTTAAAAGGTTGCACAAAAAACAGCATAGCAGAAAAATTCACCATAACAGATACAATAGACCAAAACAATGAAATATGCTATTCATTACAAATACATTCAAATCAAATAACATTTAACTTTTTCTTTTACAACAGACACTGTGTGAAGAGCATCGGATGAAGACTTACAACAGTGGACCAAGAAACATTTTGCTGGAAATCACACTTCAAACAAGGTACAGTATAACAAGTAAAAAAACAGAAAACTAAATAAACATGTTTGCTCTGCATTCATGTCAACAGAAAAAAAAAAACAACAATAACACCCAATAATTATAAGCTTTACCAAAATATTACTGACACATTGGTCATTCACCTATTATTTGTCTTTTACGGACAACAATGTTTAACATTAAACCCAAACTTCAATCTACACAAAAAAAAAAGAAAGAAAGAAAACAGCATAGTACACAAAAGTGTCAAGACACACACTAAATAACATTTATCATTCTCAATTACCAGTCATAATGTACAATATTAAGCATAAAACCTAAACACACACATAAAATAGAATACTACAACAAATAGTACTAACACCCAAAAAAAAACAAAAAACCTTTTCTTAGCCCGAACAAATAAGCCTTTAAATAAAATATCAAAATACTATTACAACAATCCCCTGTAGCAAAAATTACAAAGACTCATGTTTGCCCTCTACTATGCCTGTAAGTAAAAAGTACAACAAAAAAATAAATTACCAAACCAAAAAATATATACATTTCAATTAACGCTATACACCTACTACATGTAGAAGAAGGTATAGTGTAATTTCCTTGAGTGTGCTATTCATGTAAGGCAAAAATTACAATCTACGACAGAAAGTAAGAGCAAAAAAATAAAAAACACTTATTTAACAATACAAAGAAAGTACTGCTACAATAAACTACATGCACATATAAACAAACTGTTGATAATAAAAAATGTAAAAAACAAACTTAACATCTCAAACTAAACTAATTATGCATTATTTTCTTTTACAGATTAACATGGCTACTAACGAGAGCAAACAAGAAAAGACAAGACATCAAACTAGAGAACAACAAGAGAGATGGGCCAACCATCAGACACCAGAGGAGAAGGAAATTCGACAAGAAAAAGAACGCAAAAGAATTGCAAGCAAAAGACTATCAGTTGCAAAAAATAAAGATACACCAAAAAAAGCTACTAAGCAAACAAAGCATTTAGAACCTGTTCCTCAAACATCAGATGACATTTTACCTGAAAAAATCAAAGATATACCAAAAAAGCCACCAAAAAACAAAGCATTTAGAACCTCTTCCTGAAACATTACATGACATTTTACCTAAACCAATAAAAGATATACCAAAAAAATCCACCAAAAAAAGCATTTAGAACCTGTTCCTGAAACATCACATGACATTTCACCTGATGAATTTGAAAATGAAACTGATATATGCTTTGCAAAATGTCCTTTACTCAAGTCTTTAGCAGTAGAGTTTCATAATTGTGGGGACATGAATACTCAATGTCAGTTTTGTGAGGCTTATCATTTTAAACAGGAGAGACCCAGAGATGGCCAATTTATTAGTTGTTGTCAAAAAGGCAAGGTCAAACTTCCAAAAAGAAAATAATTTCCAATCTATTTACCAAACATTATGACTGAACCTACTTTTCAAACTACAAAAATTTTAAGACAAACATAAAATCTGACAATAGTGCCATATCCTTTGTATCTATGGGGGCAACATTAGCTGCTTATGTACCAGGACATGGGCCTTACTGTTTTAAAGTCCAAGGCCAAATTTACCATCAGACTTTCCATTTACATCCAGAGGAAGGAGAGAAAAGAAAATTTGCTCAACTATATGTCCTAGATACAATGGAAGCTGTTGACCAACGTATGCAGCTGCAAGAAAATAAAAAATGCTTACCCAGTATTTTTATAGAGCGAGATAACATTATGGCCAATAACCCCTACACTAAAGCTTATAAAAAATTGGCAGAAGTAGAAAATGTACAACAACTTCATGCACAAAGACATCAATTACCAATCTCAAAGGTCAATATGGTGCTTAACAGAGATAGACATACTGATAAATGTTGTTATAACTTGCCAACATCAAATGCGGTTGCAATGGTGTTTAAATGATGAAGGAGAACAAACCATTTCAAAGAGACATTAGACTATATCCCAGAAATGAGGAGCAACCATTCATTAATATCAGTATCTTAAGTCCAAATTTAGATCCAATGACATATCCCATTTTTTCCCACATGGAGAAGCAGGTTGGCAACCAAAATTAACACTTCACATTTACCCAAATGCTAAAGCCAGAATCTGAAATAATGTTTCTATGCTTGAATTTAAAATAGCTCAAATTGCCATTCGAAATACATTTAATCCAATTTTATATGGTGGAAAACTAACACAACAATGGATTATTGATTCCTATTTGCAAGTTGAGGCCAATAATTTAAACTTTATAAAATATCAACAAGATAAACTAGGTGTAGAAAAATATTGTGGACTAATGAACTATGTTGCTGAGGTGGCTACAAGCAGAGACATGACAGCCGGCAAAGCCATCATTTTACCATCTTCCTTTCAAGGATCTCCTCTCAATATGAGAGAAAGATATAATGATGCTATGGCTATTGGCACCAAATTTGGCAAACCCGATTTATTTCTTACATTTACATGTAATCCCCAATGGCCAGAAATTACACAAAATTTACTTCTTGGCCAAAGTGCTTCCGATAGACCAGATTTAGTAGCCAGAGTTTTTAAGATTAAATTAAATGAATTAATACATGACATCACTATAAGTCACTTATTTGGCAAATGTCTTGCTTATGTATATACCATTGAATTTCAAAAAAGAGGCCTTCCACATGCACATCTTCTCATAATCCTTCAAGAAAAAGTTAAATTAGATACTGCTTACAAAGTGGATGATGTCATTGTTGCTGAACTACCAGATCCAGAACTATATGGTAGACTATATGAGATTGTTACTCATCGCATGATTCATGGACCCTGTGGTGAGATTAATCAACAATCACCATGTATGGAAAATAATAAATGTTCCAAAGATTTTCCAGAAGATTATAGAGACAAAAACTATGCCAATTGTGATGGCTATCCACTTTATAAAAGAAGAGAAGGAGATAGTGCCATTATTCGTGGCAAAAAAGTTGACAATAGATATGTAGTACCCTACAATCCACATTTACTGATGAAGTATAAAGCACACATTAATGTAGAAGCATGCACTTCCATCAAATCCATTAAATATGTCTACAAATATATTTACGAAGGCTATGATGCAGCTACTGTCGTCGTCAAAAGTGCAGACAACCCTGAAAGCACTGAGTTAGTACATGATGAACTTGCATCTCATGTAGATGCTCGCTATGTAAGTGCACCAGAAGCTATGTGGCGCCTTTTAAAATTTGAAATGCATGATAGATCACATGCAGTATATAGATTAGCAGTACATTTGCCACAAAGACATTTAGTGTATTTCCATGCTGGAAATGAAAGTAATGAATTGGCCCAAAGTGAACATCGTCACACTACACTAACTGCATGGTTTGAATTAAATTCAACAGATTCTGAAGCAATACAATTCTTATATATTGAAATTCCATATCACTATGTTTTTGTGAATGGATTATGGAGACCTAGAAAAAGCAGAGAAAATAAAATAATTTCAAGAATTTACAAACTCAGTCCAAGAAATCTTGAACGTTTCTGCTTACGAATATTACTTTTAAATGTTTCTGGAGCACAATGTTTTGAACACTTAAGAACTGTTAATGACATAGTATATGAATCCTTCCATTTAGCTGCAAGACATAGAAACTTACTAGCTGATGATACAGAATGGGAAAGATGTTTAGAAGAAGCAGCACTAGGTCAAATGCCATGGCAGATGAGAGTACAATTTGCATTTATTTGTATCTTCTCAAATGCTCCAAATGCATCAGCTTTGTGGGACACATTTAAAAGTAATATGGCTGAAGACTTTATGCGACGATACAATGAACCTATTGCACACTTAAAAGCGTTAATGGAAATCCAAGAAGTATTTTTAACTCATGGATTAAGTTGTGCAAGTTTTAATTTGCCTGATCCAGGTCTTATAGATGACATAAACTTTGAAGACTATGACATTCAACTACAAGTACAGAGAACAGAAGAAAGACTTGCAACTTTAAATACGTAACAATTGCAAGCATTTAATGCCATTAAAAATGCAATAGATGATGACATGGTCAAAGAGCGTTATTTCTATCTTGATGGACCTGGCGGATCAGGAAAAACTTATCTATATCATTTATTAATGAGTTCTGTATGAGCACAAGGTCAAATAGCACTGCCGTTTGCCACTCCTGGAATTTCTCCACTTTTGTTAGAAGGTGGAAGAACTGCACATAGTGGCTTTAAACTGCCAGTGCCTATTTTAGAAACCTCTGTGTCAGATATTCGCATGACATCATTCCAAGCAAAAAAAAAAAAAAAAGTAAGTTAATTATAATAGATGAGGCCACAATGATGTAATGCTATGCCCTCCAATGTATTGACCGTTTGCTTCGTGAAGTCATGGATAATACTTTTCCATTTGGTGGAAAGGTAATGTTGTTAGGTGGCGATTTTAGACAAACATTACCTGTCGTTGTACATGGAAATCGAACTGACATTATCGAAACCTGTATAAAGTCAAGCACACTATGGAAACATTTTACCCATCTTCAACTGCAACAAAACATGAGATCAGAAGGCCTAACTGATTTCAATGATTGGCTTATTAAAATTAAAGAAGGCAGAACAGAAAAAATACCAAATTTACCTGACGACACTGTGCAGATCCCACATCATATGATTTGTCACCAAGATATTATATCGGCTATATTTGAAGGTAGCATAAATAACCAGGAATATTCAGAGCTTGCCAACCAAGTCATTCTAACGTGTAAAAATAAGGATGCATTAATCCTCAATAAAATCTTTAAAAAAATGAACGCACCACAAAGAAATTATCACAGTGCTGATTCTGTACTTGCTGATGACAAGGAAAGTCAGGCTAACTTTTCCACTGAATTCATAAACTCACTAACTCCTTCTGGAATGCCAGCACATATTTTGCAGCTAAAGAAAGGTGCAATTGTCATGTTACTGCGAAATATGAACCCCAAAAAAGGCCTATGCAATGGGACAAGATTAATTGTTCAACAATTAAAGGACCATTTCATAGATGGTGAAATTTTAACTGGTACCCATAAAGGAGAGAGAGTAGTGAAAGTGAAAGTAGTCTCCATTTTATACTTCAAATAAGACAATTTCCCATCATTATGGCATTTGCCATGACCATTAATAAATCACAAGGACAAACGTTCAAATCTGTGGTTATTTTCTTAGAACAACCAGTATTTGCACATGGCCAATTGTACGTTGCCTTATCATGGTGCAAACATCCACAGGCTATTAAAGTTTACATTGAAAAGAATGAAAGTCAAGGTGATTTATTAGAAGATGGACGTATTTTTACTAAAAACATTGTCTACTATGAAGTACTTTAACTTTTCATTAAAGAAACAAAAGCCATGCAAAACAAATTTAAAAGCAAATGCAAAAATATAAAAAAACACAATATAACCACCACATTTTTAAAACAAATACACATAAATGTCCGTTCCCATCAAAAGGTCATTATTACGCAACAGAAATTACATTTACAAAAACAATATTTTACTTTTAAACTACATTAAATTATCAAACACATACAGAACAGTGCTTACACAGCGTACAACAAGTTTAAGTTCTTGCGTTCTCTTTTAGAGAACCACTTTTCCAGAGACCAAACTATATGTGCGATTTAAAACAATTACTAAAGCAACAAACAAAGGTCAACCATTGAAAAATACAAATCAATAAACAATTCAGTAATAATTAATGGAAGTACTGTTTATGAATGATTAGCCTCACAAAACACTTGCCTTGCATTATTTTTACAAATTATGTTAAAATGTTAATTAACTATGTTACTGTTTCTTTTTTTTTTTTTTTTTTTTGCAAAATTGAATTTTAACATACTGAAGTTGCATAAAGCGAAAATTTTACAACAACAAATTAAAATACATTGTCATTCTCACTCTTTCATTCCTCATTCAACCCTTCTAAAAGTTTTAGTGTTCGCATTTGTACCTTGTTTTTGGTCCCATACTTTCCATTTTAATGGATCACCTTTAATACAACCTTTTTGTTCGTAATTTTTCTCCAGTTCTCGGATGTATTTTATTTTCCAAACGACATCAGAAAAGTCTGGAGCGGTATTCGCCTTCCAGTTTGCAATTATAATATTTTTTGCCACTGAAAAAGCCAAAACCGCAAAAGACTTTTTCTCCATATCGATGGGAAAAATGTGTAGCAAGCTGCATTCTCCCCTGAAAGGAAATTGATCTCCCACAATATCGGATAAAAAAGTAAAGCAATCTTTCCAAAATAGCCTTATTTTTGGGCATTCCCATAAAATGTGCAATAAATGGGCAACGTTACCACAGTCTCTCCAACACATTCTTTCTATAGGGATATGGGAAATTTGTGAAATTTTAACCGGTGTAAAATACCAGTTATTAATTATTTTGAAAAAAATGTCTTTATAAGTTGTTTGTTTAATAAATCTATTTGTTAATTTTAGGGATGTTTCCCATTCTTTGACCTCCAGAGCTAAGTTTAAATTCAACTCCTATTGACACATACCTTTGGTTTTAGGCTGCTCTCCAAAGGATATGGTGATATTGAAGCATTTGGATATTAAATGTTTTTTTTCAGATCTAAGAAGGATTTTTTCCATAGAGTGAGAATTTGTGAAATTACATTGAATTGACGGCAACTGATTCTATATGCTTCATAAGTTAGCCATCCTTCTGCTGCAATATTAAATTTATTTTGTATCTGTTAAAAGGACGCAACTGCTCCTTCGATTAAAGTGTCACTAACTCGTACCAGCCCCTTTCTGTTCCAATCATTTAAAATACCTTCCATATTTATATGTAACAGAGCTTTTAGTGGGGTCATTAGACTACCCTCTGGTATTAGCTTCTTTTTCTAGTTAATTTGTTTCCAATTTTTTAAAATTTCTTTTACCACAAATGATCCATTCGCCATATCCTTATAAGAGAGTTTCCTCTGAAAACCAAAGCTGATAAATGCCAATCTGGAATTAGTGTTTGTTCTATATGCATCCATGGGAGATTATCTGCTGTTTCCAGCCACTTTAACGCCTGTACTATGCTATTGGCTTCTTGGTAAGATTGTAATAAAGGGTAGGAAATTCCTCCCTTTAAAAAGGTTCTTCCCATGGTTATCTTTTTCATCCTTATGTATTTAGATTGATGTGTATAAAAATCGATCATTCCTTGAAGTTTCTTTAACCAGCTTTTAGGAATCTTAAATGGGATGCATCTCAAAAGGTAATTAACTCTTGGAAGGATCATAATTTTTACAACTGCAATTCTACCTGAAAAGGAAAATCTATCTTTTCTCCAGTTTTCTATAATCTTTTGACATTTTACGTATAAATCTTTATAGTTCCTATCCACCATTTCCTGTGGTTTCCTCAAAATTACTATTCCAAGATGTTTAAATAATTTCGAGTTCCAGTCATATGGATATATAATATTCAATATAAAAAATTAGAGTAAAGTGTTTCTGATTTTTTATAATTCTATTTATAATACGACACTTTATTATACCTTTGGATTACTTTTGATAAATGATAAAGTGATTCTTCTGGATGAGTAAGTGACAAAACAACATCATCTGCGTATAGACTAGTTTTGTACTCCCTCTCTCCCACCCTAATTCCAAAAATCTGTGGGCATGATCTAATAGCTTCCACTAATGGTTCTATCATCAGCGCAAATAAGGTGGGAGAGAGGGGACAGCCCTGTCTAGTACCATTTGATATTCTGAATGAGTTTGTCCTTCCTCCCAAACCTGTTATTTGTGCCGAAGGGGAACTATATAAGGCCCCAAATGCTTTGGCACCAAATTCCCCAAACCCAAATTTAGATAATGTTAAACGCATATATTCCCACCCTACTCTGTCAAACGCTTTTTCTGCGTCTAGTGACAAGAATTGGGTGGGAGTACCTTTGGTCCTCATGATTTCACTTAAATTTATAATTTTTCTAATGTTCTCTGAACCTTGTCTGCCTTAAACAAATCCCATTTAGTCTGTTGTTAATAATTTTCCTATAGATTCCTGAATTCTAAGGGCCAAAATCTTCGCATATAATTTAATGTCTGCGTTTAATAGGGAAATAGGTCTATAATTAGCGCAGTATTGCGGGTCCAAATTGGGTTTAGGAATCATTATGAGTGCAACTTTTATCATTTCTTTTGGTATAACTCCTGTGTTCTTAATTTCATTAAAAGTATCTGTTAAGTGAGGACTCAATAATTGACCAAAAGTTTTATAAAAGCAATTTGTATAACCATCTAGTCCTGGAGTGGTATAGGGTTTCAGTTGTTTGATTACTTGAAGAACTTCCTGTAGTAATAGGGTCATTCAATTTTTCTCTGTCACCTTCTGATAGTTTGGGTAATTGGATATCATCCAGAAAAGATTGAATTTCTTCTGTTAGTGGTTTACACAACTTGGTATCTTTTTCCAAATTATACAAATCTTGATAATAATTAAAAAAGGCTTGGCCAATTTCTTTAGGTGAGGAGATATGCCTTCCTTTATCTTTTAAAACTACTATTCTTTTCTTTTCCCTTTTTTTTCTAACTTGGGTAGCCAATAATTTGCTGTTTCTGTTATTTTGATTATAATATGTCTGTTGAAAGCGCCACAGTGCGCTATCTGATATTTGCTGATTAATTTTATTTATTTTGTTTCTTATTACTTTGATATCTTCTATCATATGTGATTGTGCATCCCAAAAAATGTTTGATTCCAACTTATTTAACTCTATATATAATTTTTTTAGTGAAGTGCCTCTCTGTTTTATCGACTGTGATTTAAGTTTGATCATTAAACCTCTTGTAAATGCTTTTTGTGTATTCCATAATGTGCAATAAGATGGGACAGTGTGACTATTAGTGTCGAAAAATTGTGATATTTCTTTATTTAAAAATTCTTTATTCTCTTCTATTTTTAGCAGGAAATCATCCATTTTCCATTGTGATCTATCTAATTTAACTTTATTAATTTCAATTATTGCTATAGTGTAGGCATGGTCTGATATCACAATCTTGCCTATTTCTGTGTGGGAGATCTTATCTATTATTCGGGAATTTACTAAAATTAAATCAATCCGTGAATATATATTATGTGGAGTTGAGTAGAAGGAAAATTATTTTTGGTTTGGATGTTGAACTCGCCACGAGTCAAATAAATTATTTTTAATAATCCATTCAGTAAATGATTGTGCTACCTTGCTAACTCTTTTAAGATTTTTATCCTCCAATTTTTTGGATCTATCCAGATTTATATTAGACACCATATTGAAGTCCCCTGCAATAATAAGTGGACCTTGTGCATATTTCTTAATTAAATTACTTATTTGTTTTAAAAATTTACCTTGCTTTTCATTAGGTGCGTATATGTTGATCAGTGTGATTTTCTGCTTGTTAATTTGGCCGTTCCATATAATGTAACGTCCTTCAGCATCTATAATAGAAATTGCCTCAACTATTTCTAGGCCATTGGAAAAGAATATTGATACACCTCTTTTTTTTCCCCACATCCTATTGCAAAGCCCAGTGTATTACCTTTCTCCCAGTGTGTCTCCTGGAGAAATATTAGGTCTGCCTTCTCTTTGTTACAGTGTCTAAGCACTGTTTTCCTTTCACTTGGGGAATTTAATCTTCTAACATTCCAACTTAAAACCTTTATCCCCATATACCTCTAAAGCCTAACGCTTGGCTAACATTGTTTCCTTTATCTTTCGTTTTTTTTAATTTTGGGACCAAAAATTATTTTTCTAACATTCATACTTACATTCATATACACATTCTTACTATTAGAACATTTGGAGCTGTAGTACAGCCTTTCGCCATTACTGTTCCGCAGGGATTCAGCCATTGTTTAGAAATGGTTAGCGGTCTAATGAGGAGATGGCTATAATTTTTACCTCTCTTAATTCATTTTTTAGCTGTCTAAAGCTGCATATTTTTTATGTTGTTTATCCTAACGCTAGAGCTAGAGATGCTAGGAGAAAGGAAAGGGCTAGAAGAAAGCAGTGTATCATATTATAATGCTTTTGTATTAACACATATTTTGAATTTGTTTAGTGGATTTTGCTCCGATTTACTATTTTACGTTTGTACCATTCTCTATATCAAGTGTTTTAAATCTTCCTATGTCCTTCTACCCTCCCATACTACCTCCTTTACTTCTCTTCCTCCTTTCCTCTCTCCTAACCTTAAGCAATAAGAACACAAACTGTGTTAAATTATCTTGATGTTAACAGTTCTAAGTTCTACCATGATAGTATAATTCTTTTCTGTTTTCTCTGAATAATTTCTACTTCACTCAGTGTCCATGAACACATAACTTAATGTCCATTCCTATCTTTTTTGTAACAGTACTTATTTCTTCTTCTGCCAATCAGGCATTGATAGTTGCAGTTTCGTCGCGGGCTCCTGTGGTTCGTGTGTTTTCAGGTTTAGGTTGTTCAAAAAAAATTCTCCTTCTTCCGTAGAGTTGATCTTATGCCACAAGGATTCTTGTAGAACTAATAATCCTGTTGGGAAAGTCCATTTATAAATAAGGTTCAGTTTCCTTAGTGCTTGTGTTATCGAGGAAAATTCCTTTCTTTTACTAATAGTCCCTTTTGAGAAGTCTGAAAAGATTTGTATTTTTTCATATGGTGGTTCACATATCTTCTTTGTATAGCTAGCTTTGGAGATTGCTTCCTTTGTGTAGGACTTTTATTTTGTAGGTAAGCTGGTAAAGGAATTCTATGAACTGTGTCAAATTTCTGGTCCAATTTAGAGTATGTGGGGGAGATATTGGAAAATAGTTCTCCGAGGTATGTAGGAAGATCTTCTTTCTTTATAGATTCTGATATTCCTCTTATGCGGATGTTATTTTTCCGTGATTTATCTTCCATCTTGTTTATTTGCTCATTCAGATTTTTAATTTGTGTGGACATTTTTAATGTCTGTTCCAGTAACATATTGTGGTCCAGAATTAGGTTGTCAAATTTAATTTCTAGAGGCCTCATTCTATTAGCGGCCGCAGCCGTTGCGGGGCCGCAAGGACCGGCCGCAAGCTATTCGGCTATTCTATTCCCTTACGGCCGGAGGCTCCGGCAGGCTTGCGGCCGGTGCCTTGCTATCTCTTGCGGCCGCTCGCGCCAGAGGAAAGCCTTTGATCTAAAACGGCCGCAAGAGTTTTGCAATTCAATTCCTCCGGGAAACCTCTCTGCAAGGCTAAAAGCGAGCCGCAGCTTACTTGCAGGAAAGAGGTCTCGCTAGCACCAATTAAGCACATAAAATAGCTCAAATAAAGCCATCCTGCACTTTGAGAAGACTATAAAGGGATTTTAGGTGTTAGAAAAAATAGCACATAATTATCCTGTACTCAAATCCGTAAAATATTTTATTTTTAATATCCGTAAAATATCCATGTAAAAAGTCCAGAGTGCTTGGAGCACCTCAGACCCGCCCACGCCGCAGCCGGAAAATAAATAGTTAATTTGAACTTGGGTTTGGGCTGATGTGCAAGCTTGAGAGTGGGTTCCTTTTAATCCTCATGTCCCCCAATATGATCCCTAGCATTTACAGAGCTGTACAGTGCAGGCTTGAATTTATTTTTGAGTTTTTATATTTCACAGCTTACGGCCGGTTCCAAGATATGCGGCCGGCCGTAAAAGGAGATCCTTGCGGGGCCGTATAATAGAATCGCGAGTTAACTGAACCCCCGCAAGGAATCGCAGCCTTACGGCCGATTTACGGCCGATAATAGAATGAGGCCCTAGGTCTGCAGATCTTTTGTTCACTTCTGTTATTAATTTGGAGTTTTCCATAATTTGAGCCTTTATTTCTGCAAAAAATTCTATTTGAAAGTTCTTTAAAATTTCTTTCATTTTCCCGATAGTAAGAAGATTCTCCTCCTGATTCTCAGAGTCTCTGTTTGTTAGATTAACAGAGGGGAGATCTGTGCTTTGATCCAGCCCTTCTTTTAGGGTTTGTTTTTGCGTTGATTTTGTAAGGTTCTTAGGGGGAAAAAAGGAGGATGGCTCTAAGGTAGGGCTTTTTCGCCCTTTCGCTTTAGTTTTCGTCGCCATTTTGTGCTAGTTGTATGGTGAGTTTATTTCACCTTCTTACACTTCTTTCCTTCTTTTTTCTCCTTCCTCTATGTCATTTAAAGTTTTAGAGTTATGGAATTTTTAAATCCACTTATGGGTAGGTCTTGTCTATTAGATTTTAAATGAATAGTTATCTCGCTTTTTATAATTCATAAGCGATTACCTTATTAATTTAAGAAGACCCTTCACATCAATTCCAGTCACTCCCCCTTGTGACTATCAAATCAATACTATTCCTTTCCAAAAATTTGATGGTTAAGTTTCCTCTTGGAATTTTTAGAGGATATCGGAATATTTATGTCCCATTACTTGTCAATTTGTTTCTTAGGCAAACCAGATGTTTTTAATAATAGTGTATGCAGTCTTATTAGATTAGTCCTTTTTCAGGCCTTTGGAGGGATTTTCTTTCTTATCTCGTAATTTTGTGTATTTCAGTGTATCTTTCTACACCCCTTTCACAATATTATTTAAAGTCTTTATGGAAATCTTTAAGAGAGTAAGCATATAACCCAATTTTCATATCTTTTGTTATCTTAGTGACAATTTTCCTGTCCAAATGAAGAGAAATAATTTTTTACTTAGCTTTAGTCTGCTTATGTCCTGGTTCTCGTTGGCCTTTAAGCTGACTCGGCGTATGCAGCAGCCTCTGTGTCCCTAATCTCTTGGACTTGTACTGTTTAGGTCCTGTGAGATCCTATGTGGTTGCCGTTTCCCCTAGCAGTTCTCGTACTCTGCCGGCCTCTACTTCTTAGTGCCTTCCTGCACCTCTATCGTCGTAGAGGCATAAGCGCCCTCCGTCATCCCAGCACCTTCCCCTCTCAGGGCTACCAGGACTCCAGGCCGCCGGGGATACACCGCTCGTTGTTGTATTGGACAGGGTCTGTCCCCCTCCTTCGGGTTGTGCTTACGGGAATGTGATTTGCTTATTCGGCACACCTGCCCTCGGCAAGCTCGCTCTCAGCAACTCTATCTGGCGCCATCTCCTCCCGCAAACCGCCGTTCTGTTCGGCTACATTACCATTTCCGGTCACTCCCCACTAACTATGTTACTGTTTCTAATGTTACAAGTTTGAAAAAAAAATACTTTCAAGTTCCTTACTTAGACAGATAGGAAAGTTCAAGTTTCAAAAAATATACTTTTAAGTTCCTTACTTAGACATATTACAAAGTTCATGTTAAGAGCTCAACCCTTGTTTTAAGTCACAATGTAAATGTTGTCTTTTATGTTAAACATTAATCCAGGGAGTAATCTGATCACCAGTTAATGGGGTCAGGAAGAAATTATTTTTTTCCCCTCTCTGATACAATTGGCTACGTTTCAAGGAGGGTTTTTACTGTTTGCTTCCTCTGGATTCAATGTATATTTACGTTAACAATTGTTGAGATAGAACTTGCATGTTAAAAAAACATTACCTCAAGTTTACAATACTGATTAATTTAAAGTTCAACTGTTCTTACATTCAAATGTTAATACTTTTAATACAAAATGCTTTAACAGTTACTGTTGACCAAAAGAACATTTTACAAAAATAAACATGTTTAATATCACAATAGTACTTATTTCATCAAAACTAAAATCTTACAAGTGTCAAATACGTATATTAATAACTAAACAACTTTCCAAACATACACATCTCATTGCCGTCATTTTTTGATGGGAAAGTCGCTCGTTGAGCTCGTTCAGCGCTTATTGCAACCTAAAAGTCCCGCATCCTTCAATGGCTCACCTCGCTTCATGAGGATCACAGATGATAGCCTTTGGCGCTCATTGCAGCCTAAGTGCCGTGTGCTTCAATGGCAGGCCTCACTTTATGAGGCTTGCAGATGAGCGCCTTTGGTGCTCATTACAGGCTAAGTCCCGCGTCAACGGCTCGCCTCGCTTCGTGATGCTCGCAAGTGCATTACCAACATCACAAATGTTGTCAACACTGATAACTATATATGTGATATATATATATACAGTGGATATAAAAAGTCTACACACCCCTGTTAAAAAGTCAGGTTTCTGTGCTGTAAAAAAATGAGACAAAGATAAATCATTTCAGAATTTTTTCCACATTTAATGTGACTTATAAACTGTACAACTCAATTGAAAAACAAACTGAAATCTTTTAGGTAGAGGGAACAAAAAATATAAAAATAAAATAATATGGTTGCATAAGTATGCACACCCTTAAACTAATACTTTGTTGAAGCACCTTTTGATTTTATTACAGCACTCAGTCTTTTTGGGTATGAGTTTATCAGCATGGCACATTTTGACCTGGCAAGATTTGCCCACTCTTCTTTGCAAAAACACTCCAAATATGTCAGATTGCGAGGGCATCTCCTGTGCACAGCCCTCTTCAGATCAGTCCCACAGATTTTCAATCAGATTCAGGTCTAGGCTTTGGCTGGGCCATTCCAAAACTTTAATCTTTTTCTGGTGAACCCATTATTTTGTTGATTTGGATGTATGCTTTGGGTCGTTGTCATGCTAAAAGATGAAGTTCCTCTTCATGTTCAGCTTTCTAGCAGAAGCATGAAAGGTTTTGTGCCAATATTGACTGGTATTTGGAACTGTTCATAATTCCCTCTATCTTAACTAAGGAACCAGTTCCAGCTGAAGAAAAACAGGCCCAAAGCATGATGCTGCCACCACCATGCTTCACTGTGGGTAGGGTGTTTTTTTAGTGATGTGCAGTGTTATTTTTGCACCAAACATATCTTTTGGAATTATGGCCAAAATGTTCAACCTTTGTTTCATCAGACCATAACACCTTTTACCACATGCTTTTGAGATATTCCTGCAGCTCCTTTAATGTTGCTGTAGGCCTCTTGGTAGCCTCCCAGACCAGTTTTCTTCTCGTCTTTTCATCAATTTTGGAGGGAGCTCCAGTTCTTGGGAATGTCACTGTTGTGCCATATTTTCTCCACTTGATGAGGACTGTCTTCACTGTGTTCCATGGTATATCTAATGCCTTTGAAATTCTTTTGTACCCTTCTCCTGACTGATACCTTTTAACAATGAGATCCCTCTGATGCTTTGGAAGCTCTCTGTGGACCATGGCTTTTGCTGTGGGATGCAACTAAGAAAATTTCAGGAAAAGCCAACTAGAGCAGCTGAACTTTATTTGAGGTTCATCGGAGGCACTTTAAATGATGGCAGGTGTATGCTGATTCCTATTTAACACGATTTGGAATATAAATTGCTTAATTCTGAACACAGCTACATCCCCAGTTATAAGAGGGTGTGCAGACATGCAGCCACATTATTTTTATTTTTTATTTTTCTTCCCTCCACCTAAAAGATTTCAGTTTGTTTTTCAATTGAATTGTACAGTTTACAAGTCACATTAAAAGTCGAAAAAGTTCTGAAATGATTTATCTTTGTCTCATTTTTTTACAGCACAGAAACCTGACATTTTAACAGGGGTGTGTAGACTTTTTATATACACTATATATATATATATATATATATATATATATATATATATACACACTAAGAAATTGCAGGGAGGTGACAGCTGCATTAAAATTGTAAGGCTGGCAATGCTGTTTGCCACACAATGTGTGGCTTTTGCTCCTCTTAGCACCTTCGGCGTTCATCACGAGCCTCTCCCCCTGTGTACTTCAACCTTCCTGCTATGCGTTTATCACCTTTGACGCTCATCAAGATCCCCATGCTGAGAGACTTTGGTGCTTATTGCGGGGCTCTCAATGAGCGCCTTCGCATCCTAAGTCCTGCGTGGTCAACGGCTTGCAAAATGTGACCAACATCGTAAGCATTCCGGAAACTGACTATATATTTGATATATATGTGATATAAAAGTGAGCAGAACCAGCACCACCTCACCCTCATTAAGATAAGTAACTACAGTATTTTTTTAAGAGAGGAAGAAAAATCATGTCAGTGGATGAAGTCTATTTTAGTGAGCAGGGCCTGTATAAGGCAATTGAATGGGGCACATAGAGGTTAACATGCTGTTAAGGGGTGGAGTCTATAATATTGGGTGCAGTCAATGTAAGGTGGAGGGGCCAGGCCTCTGTCATCCGCCCCACCAACTTAGAAGTTCACCAGCCACCACTGTATTTGATATCAATTATTGTTGGTCTTTGAAGGCTCTTTGAAAGATTCCAAAGTTCATGTCTTAGTGTCAGAAATTAATATTATAGGGGGGCGGAGCTTGTGTCTGCTGGAGCTGGACGCGTTTTTCTTGAGCTCCTGCTTTAAAGTCAGCATTTGGGCTTATAAACTGCCCTGCTGCCATAAAACTACACTGTTCACACCAAAAGTAGCTGGGAAAAGAAGAGGGGGTAACCCATAACCCCTGTGGGACCCTCTGCACAGCTGCAGAAAAACCCTACACCCAGACTGCACTCCGGAGGGCTGCCTCCCTGCAGGGAACTGCTAGAGGGAGAGGACTGCAGGGGCCCCGAGCCTGCAGCTGGCACACTTGGACCCCAGGTAAACTCTGCAGGAGGACCCAGATAAAGCAACGCCAGAGGTGGTGGATGTTAAAGAGGCCCTAAGATTGGGAGGCGGCCATCTTAGAACACCACAAGGCAGGCACTAGAGCGGGAGCTCTATCAGAACATCACTGTGAGTACTGAGGGGCTAGAAGTAAAGAAGTAGGAGGGTAAACGGTGGCCATCTCCCCAACTAAATCAGGGGGACAGGGAAGCCCTTGCTGATACCCTGCAACAGGAACAAGAGACTGTTACTGCCACAGCCACGTTCATTGTGAGCCTGCTCCCCCCTGCAGCCCTCATACTCCTTACCTGGTTCAGACAGTTCAAGGCCCATAGGCATTAATATATATGCTATCAAAAACCTCTTATCTTTGGAAGAGGATATTTCCCAACAAATTTGTGTAATTAGCTCCATCTTGTGGACAAAACTGGTATCTACCAAACTGCTGTAATCTAACTATTTTGAACTGCCACCTAGTGGACTTGTAGGAATATAACATCAGAGACTTTCAAAATACACCAATATTTTTGAGGATGCCTAACCGGCTTATTTCATTGACACAAGAGAATAAGAATATGCTCACTATGTAAACGCACCCCATACTCCGGTGTGGTGGCACAATTCGAAGTGAAGTGACTTTAACAACTACATCTTATGTACGGTTCTTATAAAAAAGGAATGGCTGGGATCTCAACAAGAAGGACAACCAAAACTATACAAGACTTTTGTACAACAAAGACACCAACGCAGTCTGCCCGACAGCCATCCTCAACTCCTCGAGCGTTCCCCAACTTCTACCATGGAATCCACAGCGCCTAGTACAAAAGCAGATATACAGGACCTAAAAGATTTAATCTCCTCTTTTAGAACGGAGATCACTGGAGAAATCAAACAAGTGGCTGCAGAACTCACTGGAGAAATAAAAGCGGTTGATTCTAAAGTGATCGACCTGGAAGTGAGGTACCATGACTTATTAGAAGCACAGTCCCAACTGAAAGGAGAAGTGTCAGCCTTAAGAGACGAACAAAGCCAACTCCAGTACGTGCAAGAAGACCTGGAAAACCGCTCTCGTCGTCAAAATGTTCGGATCCGTAACCTCCCAGAATCCATTACAGATCTCCCAAATTATATGATGGATCTCTGCAAACTTCTGCTGCCAAACTTAGAAGAGGACGCCTTCAGAATAGACCGCATTCACAGAGCATTGTCAGGACGCCCTGTTGCTGGAGAGAGAGCTAGAGATGTTATTGCAAAATTTCATTACAATACGACCAAGGAGCTCTTTATGAAAGCAGTGAGACCTGGTATTACAGAGATTGCGGGTGGCCAGCCCACCATTTTTGCTGACCTTTCTCCGACCACTTTGTACAAGAGGAGATTATTCAAACCTCTTCTGGAGATTGTTTTAGCCCAAGGATGGAGGTATACCTGGGGCTTTCCTTTCAAACTGAACATTGTGAGGGATGGAAGAATTTATCCAGTTTTTGAAATGGAAGAGGGCATGGCGCTGCTCACGTCTTGGAATATTCAGATACCAGAACCAGGGGAAGCAGCCCAACGCCCGGATGCCAGACCCTACAGACGCCCTAGACTGCAACAAAGACCCTAAGTCTGTAATAATCTTTTACACTTAGAAAGGTGGAAAACTAAAGGGAAAAGAAAAAGATTTTTCAATGCATGCTACACCCTATAAAATTGTGGAAAGTAGAACAGGGACTCTGCAGCTTTATCTACATAAGGCACAGCCTTCAGGTTAAATTTAGCGACAATGCTGAGATAGTTTAGTTCTAATTTTCTGTGTGTATGTGTATAGATGTATGTATGTAGGTATGGGTATATATATATGTGTGCGTATATATATATATGTACATGTATATGCTTGATGTTATCTATTTTCACCTGGTGTCGACCTTAATATTAGCTCAGGGTCCTCTACAGAAGCTACCTACCATTTAGATTTCATCTGCATTGCTATAGTCACTTAATTATTAATGTTTTGTTTCTGAAGCTGTGCCCCAAAAGGGTTTAATTTTGTAAACTTTTTCTATTTTTACTTTATTTTTGTTATTGTTTTAGCGAGTCGCCTGAATACCTTACTGAAAGGATTCCAGGTGTCTCACCATAGGTTATAGGAGCACAGCTAGTTGCTCTCCTCATTTCAGTGTAAATTGTATATTGTTCTGGATATATACTTAATATACCCAAACAAACACTATATCCATATCTGTTGTAAACACTTACTTATATATGGTTAGATTGACGTATTGTATTGTACAACGCGGTTATTTTTATACATTGCTTTAATATATATATATATATATATATATATCTATTTTTTTTTTTTTTTTTTCCTTTATACGCCTCTTTCCTCCCTCTCTCCGGCTTCTCTTCTTTTTCTCTTCCCTCCCCCTCTCTATACTTGATCTATTTACTCTAGCCTGGTGTGGAGCCCTACGAACCAATAGGTCCAAGTGAAGAGTATCCCTCAGGTCACCTGCTTCCAGCGGATAACCTACTCATCAGAAGCTCTATCTCTTGGGTGTCGCTCAGAACAAGTAGTGAGTAATGGCTTTATGCATAGCATCTCATAATGTTCAGGGGCTGAACGAGTCAGTGAAGCGAGGGATTGCCCTAGGGGAGTACAGTCGCATGGGGCTAGATATCGTTATGGTACAGGAGACCCATTTTAAGAAGAATTCTATTCCAAATTATTGGGGGAAATGCTTCACGCAAACGTTTCATTCTACAGCCCCAGAAAAAAAAAGGGGAGTGTCCATTTTAATACACAAGAGATTGAATTTCCATCACATATCCACACGCAGAGACACAGAGGGGAGATTCATCCTCGTACAGGGCACTATTAACGAACGTCAGATTTCACTGCTAAACATATACGCCCCAAACACTGGACAGTCTACATTTTTTCATAAAATCTCAGACATTATGTCTGACTGGCAACAATCAACATGGATTCTTGAGGGAGACATGAACTCGGTCCTAGACCAAGCAAAGGATAGATCGGGTTCTTCATACCCGATGATTATTCCCACCGCAACAAAGTCTCTCAAACTCTTACTTAACAACCACGGTTTGCTTGACGCATGGAGAATGACCCACCTAAATGATAGGGAATACACTCACTACTCGGCTAGACATGACTCATATTCTCGAAGCGACTATATTTTAATACAGCAACAACTAACCTCGAATTTACAGGATGCTGAAATCCGGACTAATTGCATGGTCAGATCATGATGTTCTATGTATTTCCTTAAATGACCTGTTACTTAAAGGGCGCTCCCCCTCCTGGGCACTCAACCCAGCTCTACTTAATGACATAGTCACGAAAGATAAAATACATAGCGCCATAATAGATTATTTTGATCTGAATGGTGAGGGGGAGGTAGAGAGAGATGGAGTATGGGCTGCACATAAAGCAGTGATAAGGGGTAAATGCATTCAGATTGGTTCATGCTCTAGAAGAACAGAATTAGCCCAAATAAATATGGCTAAACAAAAAAATTTCGACCCTTCAAGCAATCCCCCTCTTTAGGAGACCACCTGAGACCCAGGCGGAAATATTTAAACTCAAACAACAGTTGCAGGGGATTCTACGTAATAAAGTGGTAACAATACTGCAAAGAACCCAATCTCAGTATTTCCCACTCTCGAATAAGCCAGATAAAATGCTAGCCAGAAAGCTCAACCAGCAACGAGCTGACTCTTTTATTCCAAAACTAAAGATGGAGAATGATAAAATTATCTATAAGCCACGTGACATTACGGAGGCATTTGAAAAATTTTACGCCAATCTGTATTCTGCACATGCTAGGTCGGGCTCGATTGATCATACAACCCAAATAGATACTTTTTTGTCTTCCATTAAACTCCCAAAACTGGATGACGGACAATCAGATTTGCTAGATATGCCCATAGATCTAACTGAAGTTAAAAGAGCTATAAAAGAGACCAAGTCTCATAAAGCCCCTGGCCCAGATGGGTTTACAAATTTTTACTATAAGCAATTTATAGATACGTTAGCACCACACCTTCAGCGCCTTTTTAATAATTTTTTGTCTGGTAAGCCTATCAGGGCAGAATTCCTGGAAGCTAAAGTGATAGTAATACCTAAGGAGGGTAAGGACCCATCTCAATGTAAGTTATAGACCTATCTCTTTGATCAATTGTGATGTCAAACTCTACTCTAAAATCTTCGCAAACAGGCTATATCAGGTGCTGCCGAGCCTAATACATCCAGCCCAGGTTAGGTTTATACAGGGTCGTGAAGCGGCAGACAACACCAGACGGATCATATATTTGCTTAATGTAGCCTCATTCCAGAATACACCCTTAATGCTACTATCCCTTGACGCGGAAAAGGCCTTTGATAGGATCGATTGGGTGTATATGGCTGAGAAACTACATAAATTTGGTCTAAGCGAGAAGTTAGTGAAGGGTATTTTAGCATTATATTCGGCCCCGACAGCATATGTTGCATACCCGGGGTTTAAATCTCGTTCATTTAAAATCACAAGAGGAACGCGGCAGGGTTGCCCTCTATCTCCTCTCCTCTTTGCTTTGTGTATTGAACCTCTGGCGGTAACTATCAGGGAGGATCTGAATATAAGGGGAGTTAAAGTGAGAGAGACAGAACATAAATTAAGCCTTTTCGCGGACGATGTCATGCTTACTGTTTCCGAACCATTAGTCTCCCTAACCTGTTCCATGCTCTTGAACTTTTTGGTAGGATTTCTGGCTTTAAAATTAATTCGAGTAAGAGTAAAGCGCTAAATGTTTCCTTACCAGAACAATTGAAAGCCCAATTATCAGGGAACTTCTCCTTTAAATGGGTCCGCAACCACATTCAATATCTAGGGTTTTTTATCCCCAGACAATATGGCCTAACTTACTCAGCAAATTTCCCGGCGCTCATTAAAAAATTTATCAAGGACATAAATACGTGGTCCTCATACAAAATTTTGTGGTTAGGGAGAATTCACGCAATCAAAATGAATATTTTGCCCAAGCTCCTGTATCTCTTCCGTACCATTCCAACGGCTGTTCGCTCCAAGGACATCTTGGCTATTCAGGGGGCAATCTCTCACTTCATTTGGGACCGTAAAAGACCTAGAATAAATAAGACAGCCATGATGGCTTCTAGGCCCTCCCTGACCTAGTGAAATATTGTAAAGCCACTAGATTGGCCCAAATCACTAAATGGTTTGGTAAAGAACAAGTGCCAGTAAGGGTAGAAATAGAAACAAATATCTTTGAACAAAGTGGCCTCCACATTAAACAGGTTATTTGGCTTAGCTTACATTCTAGGTTGGGGAATGCCTCCTTTACTAACTGCATGGTCCAGTCTCTGGCAGTTCTGACTCAGACGAACAAGAGAATCCCACTGGTAGAAACAGGCTCATGGATCTCCCCACTGTGGGTATACCAAAGAACGGCACTAATCGATAGACTTTCGTAATTTAAGTGGTGGATAGACAATACATTTACGGTGGTGGCTGATCTGTTGAGGGGCATTAGACAGTGGTCTATTACAACATTTAGGGAAGAACACCATTTACCAGTAAAGGAATGGCTTAATCTGTCCCAGATACATGTCAATATCTCCAAAGTAATCAAATGTGATGCCGCTGCCAAGACTACTCCATTTGAGAAATGTTGCCTTGATAATCCGACTGGCAGACAGAATATTTCTATTATTTATAACTACTTAATAGACCAGACCACACCACCTAAATTACATCATCAACATTCTTGAGAGTCGGAACTTGCCATTGACTTAAGCGATGCACAATGGAATAAGATACATAAACAGGCGGCAGGCTCCTCATTGAACATAATATTGAGGGAAAACACACACAAGCCTATTTTGAGGGGGTACCTAACACAGGCTAGGTTGAAGCTTTCGAGTCCTTCTTTGGAAGGTAATTGTTTTAGGGGGTGTACCGATTTAGGTACTCTTAAACATGTCCTGTGGGATTGCCCCAAGATTGCTCACATTTGGCTGGGGACATATGATATCTTGAAGAAGCTCTGGGAAGGCAGGATTCCCCAAAAACCGGAAGAAGCTCTTTTAGGTCTACCTATAGAGGGCCTTAGTAACCAAGCTCAACTTTTATCACACCAAGTGTTTTAAGCAACTCGAGTTACGTTAGCTAAAGCCTGGAAATCTGGAATACCTGCATATAGTGAAGTTTTACATAAGCTTAAGTTCATATATGATATGAGCGTTATCTCAGCTGACCTGAATCAATCATAACAGAAATGGGCTTCATGCTGGGACACCTGGATCCTTAAGATCGGATGGTAAAGTTACAGAATTTTCTAGCTCTTAGGACAATCAGAGTGTGGATGCTGATTTTCCATGTCCCTCTCTTTTTCTTCTTTTCCTTTCTCCTCTTCCCTTTACCCTAGGCGTGTTTTTTCCTTTGTTTTTAGATTTCAAGTTTGATAACCTGTATTTTTATATGTAAGTAATTTGAATTCATAAAAAAAAAAAAGAGAAAAAAAAGACGATAATTGAAGTTAAAAGGTTATTTATTTGTATGTTTACATTTTTCAAGGGCATTGCCTATATTATTTATGTTTTATCGTTGAAACACGTGTATTATTGTATTATCTTGATATTCTTAATAAAAATATATTTAAAAAAAAAAAGAAATTAATATTATGTTGGGTGGTGTGACATGAAAGACCCAGGTCCTGATGGAATACATACAAGGGTACTGAGGCAACTGGGTTCTGTAATAGCCAAACAATTATATTTTATTTTTCAAGATTTACTCAACACAGGGTCGCGACCAGATGACTGGCGACAAGCAGGGGTGATACCTATATTTAAGAAGGAAGCCAGAGCAAATCCTTGTAATTATAGACCAGTGAACTAGTGATGTCGAGAACATAAAATTTTCGGTTTGCGAACCACGGGCGCAAATTTCATCAAATGTTTGTGAACGGCGAACCGCCATAGACTTCAATGGCTCTTTCTGGCCACAATAGTGATGGGAAAGTTGTTTGAAGGGGACTAACACCTGGACTGTGGCATGCTGGAGGGGGATCCATGGCAAAACTCCCACGGAAAATTACATAGTTGATGCAGAGTCTGGTTTTAAGCCATAAATGGCATAAATCACCTAACATTCCTAAATTGTTTGGAATAACATGCTTTAAAATATCAGGTATGATGTTGTATAGATCAGGTAGTGTAAGGGTTACACCCGCTTCACAGTAACAGACCAATCTCCCCGTTTAATGCACCGCAAACAACCGCAAACTCCCCATTTGCACAAGGTTGGATACCAAGCTAGCCATGTCCCGTTCCTTGTCCTCACTGATGTCAATGAAGGTCTCTTCCTCCACCCAGCCACCAAGGGTCCCCGAAAGGTGACAACAAGCCCCCTGGGACGCCTGCTGTGTTTGGTCTTCCACCTCCTCAAAGCCACCTTCCTCTTCTGACTCCTCTTCTTCAGAATCCTCTCTCTGTGTTGCCTCTGTGTGCGTTATTATAAGTTGTGTATTGTTAAGTAGTACTATTCCTATCGGTTTAATCCCTGTTACGTCCACTATTAGGGGGACGTGTATATGGCATTGATTTTTGGAACAGGGAGATGGAAAAAGAGGCTAGGTCGGACCTCCTACTTCGAATTTGGGGCACTGCACGTGCAATGTAATGTGCCACCAGATAGGAGTGGTGTATTAAGTTGTACTATTTATTCCTATCAGTTTGATACCTGTTACGTCACCTATCAGGGGACGTGTATATGGCATGGATTTTTGGAAGCGGGAGATGGAAAAAGATGCTTGGTCGGTCCTCCCACTTCAAATTTGGGGCACTGCGCGTGCAATCTAAGGTGCCACCAGATAGGAGTGGTGTGTTCAGTTGTACTATTTATTCCTATCGGATTCAATAAAGCAAATAAACCTGGCCCGTTACTAGCCAGGAAACTACAAACCAAAACAACACAAAGTAGGATACTTCAAATTAAGTCCTCGAAGGGAGGAAAAACAACGAACCCAAATAAGATCCAGAAGATTTTTAAACATTTTTACAATACCCTTTATACGGCAACAAAACACATAGATCTACACAATGAGGGGATTTCTTAATTCCTGTGATCTCCCCTTAATAGAAGAAAATGACTTAGAGACTTTAAATGCCAAAGTGATCCTAGAGGAAGTGAGAAAAGCAGTCCAGAACCTCAAACCTGGTAAGTCACCAGGCCCAGACGGGTACACCAATTTATATTATAAAAAAATTATAGACATTTTAGGCCCACACTTGGTCACTCTAACAGAGTTCTAGAAGGCAAGCAAACACTAGCAGAGCTGAACAGGGCAGATATAGCTCTATTAACTAAGGAGGGTCGAGATGCCCTAGAACCAAAAAACTTCAGGCCAATATCATTACTAAACTGTGATACAAAGATCCCGTCAAAAATAATAGCGGATAGAATGTCATCCTTCTTGCCTAAGTTAGTACATAATGACCAAGTAGGCTTTATCTCCCATAGGCAAGCGGGAGACAACATTAGAAAAGTCATGAACCTACTGTGTGGCCTTTGACATTGAAAAGGTGTTTGATTCCCTGGAGTGGACTTACCTATACGCCACGCTTGAAAAAATTGGTATTAACGGCCATTTCATAAATCTCATACACTCATTATACAAATCATCCAGGGCAAGGTTTCAGATTCCGGGAGATGAGAGATCCTTAATTAAAATAGAAAGAGGAACAAGACAGGGGTGCCCCCTTTCTTCTCTTCTATTCACAATAGCAATAGAACCCCTGGCTCAGACAATTAGGGCCAACGCTGGGATCACAGGCATAAAAATAGGCCATCACCATTTCAAAACTTGACTATTTGCAGACGACCTGCTGAATATGCTCTCAAACCCTACCCAATCGGTCCCAGAGTTGATTCGAACTATGGAGGAGTTTTCTGGCCTTAAACTGAACATAGAGAAGACAGAAGCACTAGCAATTGATTTAACCGCAGTAGAGAAGCAAGATCTCCAAGAGAAGTTTAATATTAAGTGGGATAAGAACCACATAAACTACCTGGGAATCCGACTAACCCCTAAGCTAGAGGACTTGTACAAAGCCAACCACTCCAAACTTTATAAAACAATAATTAATGACCTGAGTAAATGGACAAAGTATAGGTTATCATGGCTAGGGAGAATAAATACGATAAAAATTAATGTCCTTCCTAGGTTGCTCTACATATTTCGAACACTCCCGATCCCGATTAAATAAAAAGAATTAGAAAATATTCAAAGGAAAATATTTCAGTTTATCTGGAACCACTCACCCTCACGCATCACAAAGAAAATTATGTACCTTCATATGTCAGAGGGGAGACTATCGTGTCCAAACTTAAAATATATACAACAAGGCAGCTCAGTTATCTTTCCTCCCAATAGCACATTCTATAGGGCATCAACCGGCCTGGGTGTATTTAGAGAACCACACTTTAAGGCCCTTAATCTGGGACAAGGTGGCTTGGCTATCAGAATTGCCTCAGAGCCTTAAAAACTCACCAAACCCCCTAATCAGACACTCACTATCATACTGGAAATGGGCCAAGAAACACACGGGTTTGTTCCTTGGATCCACCCAAATGACCCCAATTCTTGACCACCCTCAGGCCCCGAAACCCATGAGCACAACATCACAACACTGGTGAAGGTCAAGGAAACTAGATAGACTGGGAGACTGTTTATTAAAGGGCCAGATGCTCCCTGATGAGAAACTGAGGGACAAGCATGAGGTACCGCTGTCAGAACATTACAATTACTGTAGGCTGAGGCATTTCAAACACTCCCTGACCCAGAAACAGGGGACACCGGTCTTAAATTGGTTCTCCAAAATTTGTAAAGATAAACTTCTATCAAGGGGGATCATTGGATCTCTTTACAAATATAAAACATTTGTTACTGGTTGAAGCGACACTGGGGGAAGGACCGGAGTGGGGGAACCCTGGAGACCCTTCAGAAGCAACCGGCGGCAAAATCATCCAAGGAAAGGAGAGGTCGCTTACTGAAGCCTGCCCTAGTGTAACACAAGGGTGATTGCCCAGGTTAGATATTGTAAATAATAAGCTAATACTGCTGGAGGGATGATAGCTAATAGGACTTTGGTGTTTCCTGCAGATATACTCTTTACTATTGTCTGTTCTACCATGTTTTAGGTATCTCTTAAATTGCAATCACAGTAAAAAATAAGAAAAATTAATAATCTAAAAAGTAAAAATAAGAAGGACTAGCCAGCTAACTTTCACAAAATGTCTTTATTGTAAATATGTATTTTTGCACAGCTGTTATGCAAGACTGTTAAAAATTGCTTTATTCATCATTACATGCTGTACGCCTTCTGACAATAAAATAATTTAAATGCAAAAATTAGGTATTGTTGCAGCGACCAGAAAAATTGCTGTTAGTTTGCCAGGCAGAAAGTGCCCTAAAACATTGCGTCTTGAACCCTAGTTGGTGGCGGATAAGTCACGCAAGTCATCCGGCATTCAGGGATAAAATACAGCAGCGTGTGGACCATTATTAGCTCAAGGCAGCTCATCTATCAGGCCTTTTTGAATCTAATGTATCGCCCACTGTCAGTCCCTTCGGGATCCATCCCTCATTCATTTTAATAAAGGTGAGGTAATCTAGACTTTTTTGACCTAGGCGACTTCTCTTCTCAGCGACAAAACCTCCTGCTGCACTGAAGGTCCTTTCTGACAGGACACTTGAAGAGGGGCAGGACAGAAGTTCTATGGCAAATTGGGATAGCTCAGGCCACAGGGCAAGCGTGCACACCCAGTAGTCAAGGCGTTCATTGCTCCTCATAGTGTCGATATCTGCAGTTAAGGCGAGATAGTCTGTTACCTGACGGTCGAGTCGTTCTCTGAGGGTGGACCCCGAAGGGCTGTGGCGATGCATAGGACTTAAAAAGCTCTGCATGTCCTCCATCAACAACACGTCTGTAAAGCGTCCTCTCCTTGCCGGCGTGGTCGTGGGAGGAGGAGGATTATGTTCACCTCTTCTGCTGTTAGATTGCCGTTGTGCTGTGACATCACCCTTAAACGCTGTGTAAAGCATACTTTTTAATTTATTTTGGTAGTGCTGCATCCTTTCCGACTTGTGGTAATTCGGTAACATTTCAGGCACTTTTCTAGTAGCGTGGACACCCAGTACAGGTCATTCTCCTTCATCCTTCATCATTTTATACAAGGGTCCCTCAACAGGCACGACAGCATGAAAGACCCCATTTGCACAAGGTTGGATGCCGAGCTAGTCATGTCCCGTTCCTCGTCCTCAGTGATCTCACTGAAGGTATGTTCTTCCCCCCCGCCACGTACAACACCACGGGTACCAGATAGGTGACAACGAGCACCCTGGGATGCCTGTTGTGGTTGGTCTTCCTCCTCCTCCTCAAAGCCACATTCCTCCTCTGACTCCTCTTCCTCACAATCCTCTTCCAGCGTTGCCGCAGGTCCAGCAAGTGATGCTGATAAGGCTGTTTCTGGTGGTGATGGTGACCACAACTCTTCCTCTTCACGCTCATCTACGGCCCGATCCAGCACTCTTCGCAGGGCACGCTCCAGGAAGAAAACAAATGGTATGATGTCGCTGATGGTGCCCTGGGTGCGACTGACCAGGTTTGTCACCTCCTCAAATGACGCATAAGCCTACAGTCATTGCACATGAGCGTCCAGTAACGCGGCAAAAAAAATCCCCAGCTCCACAGAGGCTGTCCTAGCACCCCGGTCATACAAATACTCATTAATAGCCTTTTCTTGTTGGAGCAGGCGGTCGAACATTAGGAGTGTTGAATTCCAACGTGTCGGGCTATCTAAAATCAAGCACCTCACTGGCATGTTGTTTCACCGCTGGATATCTGTAAAGTAGCCATGACCGTGTAGGAACGCCTTAAATGGCCACACACCTTCCTGGCCTGCTTCAGGACGTCCTGTAAGCCTGGGTGCTTATGCACAAAGCGTTGTACAATCAGATTACACACATGTGCCATGCACGGCACATGCGTCAACTTGCCCAAATTCAATGCCGCCAACAAATTTCTTCCGTTGTCACAAACCACTTTGCCGATCTCCAGTTGGTGCGGAGTCAGCCACTGATCCACCTCTGCGTTCAGGGTGAACAGGAGTGCTGGTCCGGTGTGACTCTCTGCTTTCAGGGAAGTCAAGCAAGACATAGCAGCAGCAAAAGAGGACTCAGCCGAGGAGGTTATGGAAGAGGATGGAGTAGGAGGCGTAGAGGAGGTGGCAGCAGGCCTGCCTGCAAGTGGTGGCGGTGTCACCAACTCCTCTGCAGAGCCACGTATTCGATGCTTGGCAGCCGTCACCAGGTTTACCCATTGCGCAGTGTAGGTGATATACCTGCCCTGACCATGCTTTGCAGACCAGGTATCAGTGGTCAGATGGACCCTTGCCCCAACACTGTGTGCCAGAGATGCCATTACTTCCTTTTGCACAATTGACTACAGGTTGGGGATTGCTTTTTGTGCAAAGAAATTTCGTCCGGGTACCTTCCACTGCGGTGTACCAATAGCTACACATTTTTTTTTACAAACGCCTCAGACTCCACCAGCTTGTATGGTAAAAGCTGTCGGGCTAAGAGTTCAGACAAGTCAGCTGTCAGTTGCCGGGCAAGGGGGTTACTTTGTGACATTGGCTTCTTACGCTCAAACATGTCCTTGACAGACACCTGACTGTGGACAGATGAGCAGGGACTGCTCAGGGCGAGACACGGAGTGGCGGATGGTTGAGAGGGGGCAAGCAGGGCAGCAGTGGTTGACGTGGCTGAAGATGCTGGACCAGGAGGAGGATGGCAGCTTTGACTTTGTGTGCTGCTTGTACTAATGTGTTGATCCCATAGGCGTTTGTGATGTGACTTCATGTGCCTTCGTAAAGAAGGTGTACCTAGGTGGGTGTTGGACTTCCTACGACTCAGTTTCTTTTCACACAGGTTGCAAATGGCCTCGCTGTTGTCACAGGCAGACACACGAAAAAATTGCCACACTGCTGAGCTCTGCAATGACGGCATTCTGGTGGTGGCAACAGCATGCGTTGACTGGTGTGCTGTCTGGCTGATCCCGGGTGCCGATACATGCTGTCTGACTGTGCCACTAGCTACTTGCGACGACCTCCCCCTGCTTCCAACTCGTCTCCTCCTCCTCTCGGTCTCCCCATCTGAACTTTCCTCCTGTTCTCCTTCTCTTATAGCGGGCACCCACGTGACTTCCACGGACACATTGTCATCATCAACCGCTTCACTTGTATCTGACAACTCAACAAAGGAAGCAGCACCGGGTACAACATCATCATCATCAGACCGTACGTCCATGTGTGTAATGCTGCCTGACTGGGACATATCCCTGTTATCTACATAATCTGGCACTAATGTTTGCGCATTTCTTACAACAGATGTGTAAATAACTCTGCTGACGGATCAAGTGAAGCGGCTGTGGTGCTAGTGTTGGTGGTGGAGGCAGACGGGTGAGTGGTAACTGGAGAGATGCCTGAAGCTAAGCTGGAGGAGGATGGTGCGCCTAGGTTCCGAGCGGAAGCTGTAGAAGATTGGGTGTCCTGTGTTAGCCAGTCAAACATGTCCTCAGAACTTTTCAAGTTCAGGGTACGTTGCCTCTGAAAACTGGGCATTATTCTAGGGCCAAAGGGAATCACAGCACCACGAACACAACGGCCCCTGCGGGGTAGCCTGCCTCTGCATGTCATTTTTTTTTTCGATTAGTGGTACTATTAGGGCAAGCTACTGTGACCCCTGATATGAGTGTCACTGTGCGCTGGCAAAAGTTGGCAAAATAGATGCAATAGGCTTCACACACACGCCTGTAGGCAGGCGTATGATATTCAATCGATTACAGTAAAAAAAGGGTTCTTTTATTTCACTGTACACTAGGTTGCACCAGATATGAGTGTCACTGTGCACTGGCAAAAGTTGGTAGAGTAGGCACTGTAGGCCTCACACACACGCCTGTAGGCAGGCAACTGATATTCAATCGATTACAGAAAAAAAGGGTTGTTTTATTTTACTGTACACTAGGTTGCACAGATATGAGTGTCACTGTGCACTGGCAAAAGTTGGCAGAGTAGGCGCTGTAGGCCTCACACACACGCCTGTAGGCAGGCAACTGATATTCAATCGATTACAGAAAAAAAGGGTTGTTTTATTTTACTGTACACTAGGTTGCACAGATATGAGTGTCACTGTGCACTGGCAAAAGTTGGCAAAATAGATGCAATAGGCTTCACACACACGCCTGTAGGCAGGCAACTGATATTCAATTGTTAACAGTCAAAAAAGGGTTCTTTTATTTCACTGTACACTAGGTTGCAACAGATATGAGTGTCACTGTGCACTGGCAAAAGTTGGCAGAGTAGGCGCTGTAGGCCTCACACACACGCCTGTAGGCAGGCAACTGATATTCAATCGATTACAGAAAAAAAAGGGTTCTTTTATTTAACTGTACACTAGGTTGCATAGATATGAGTGTCACTGTGCACTGGCAAAAGTTGGCAGAGTAGGCGCTGTAGGCCTCACACACACGCCTGTAGGCAGGCAACTGATATTCAATCGATTACAGAAAAAAAGGGTTGTTTTATTTTACTGTACACTAGGTTGCACAGATATGAGTGTCACTGTGCACTGGCAAAAGTTGGCAAAATAGATGCAATAGGCTTCACACACACGCCTGTAGGCAGGCAACTGATATTCAATTGTTAACAGTCAAAAAAGGGTTCTTTTATTTCACTGTACACTAGGTTGCAACAGATATGAGTGTCACTGTGCACTGGCAAAAGTTGGCAGAGTAGGCGCTGTAGGCCTCACACACACGCCTGTAGGCAGGCAACTGATATTAAATCGATTACAGAAAAAAAAGGGTTCTTTTATTTAACTGTACACTAGGTTGCATAGATATGAGTGTCACTGTGCACTGGCAAAAGTTGGCAGAGTAGGCGCTGTAGGCCTCACACACACGCCTGTAGGCAGGCAACTGATATTCAATCAATTACAGTCAAAAAAGTGTTCTTTTATTTCACTGTACACTAGGTTGCACCAGATATGAGTGTCACTGTGCACTGGCAAAAGTTGGTAGAGTAGGCCCTGTAGGCCTCACACACACGCCTGTAGGCAGGCAACTGATATTCAATCGATTACAGTAAAAAAAGGGTTCTTTTATTTTACTGTACACTAGGTTGCACCAGATATTAGTGTCAGTGTGCACTGGCAAAAGTTGGCAGAGTAGGCGCTGTAGGCCTCACACACACGCCTGTAGGCATGCAACTGATATTCAATCGATTACAGTAAAAAAAAAGTGTTGTTTTATGTCACTGTAAGCTACTGTGACACCAGATATGAGTGTCATTGTGCACTGGCAATAGTTGGCAGACTAGATGCAATAGGCTTCACACACATGCCTGTAGGCAGGCAATTGCTATTCAATCTATTACAGTCAAAACACTGTTGTTTTATTTCACTGAGCACAATATAAGCTGTGAGCGTGACACATGTAGGCAACTGAAATCAGATTACAGGAAAAAAATGGTTGTTTTTACTGTATGGTACACCACCAGGTATGAGTAATGAAAATAAGCACAATATAAACTGTTAGGTGTTAGCCTGTCACACACACACGCTGGCAGGCAGGCATCTGCAATTAGATTACAAAAAAAAATAATTATAAAATAAAATAAATGATGTTCTAGCCCTAAAAAGGGCTTTTTGGGTTGCTGTCCTTGCAGCAGATATCAGATGAGTCCTTCAGGTCTGTAGTGGAAGCTAAATACACAGCCTGGCTATTTCCCTAATAAATCTCCAGCAGCTACACTATCTGTCCTCTCACAACGAATGCAGCTTCAGAATGATTCTAAAATGTATGCTGTCCTTCAGATGGAAGGCCCTTGAAGGGAGTGTATGCTGCTGATTGGCTGGAATGTGTCTGCTGACTGTGAGGTGCAGGGTCAAAGTTTCCTCAATGATAAAAAATAGGGGGCGAACCGAAAAGCGGATGTGTTCGCGTCCGATGCGAACGCGAACATGCCAAAATCGCTGTGAATAGTCCGCGGGTAAACTGTCCGCAACATCTCTACTTGTGGCTTTTAAATTGGCCCCGTAAAGCAATCCGCCAATGACTTGTGAGTTAAGGGCAAAAAATCCCAATGAGATTTGGAAAATTAAACTCTGTGGCCGCAAATCCTTTGTTTGTCAAGCCCGTAACTGTTACGTTACAATCACGCTATTAAATTGCAATGGATTCACTGGCGTTCAAGCCCGTATCCTGCAAATGCTAATATTTACTAGAGAGGACCCACTAGGAGGTTAAAGTCCTATCGGTAGTATTGTAAATGCAAATATATACATATATACAGGGAGTGCAGAATTATTAGGCAAATGAGTATTTTGACCACATCATCCTCTTTATGCATGTTGTCTTACTCCAAGCTGTATAGGCTCGAAAGCCTACTACCAATTAAGCATATAAGGTGAAGTGCATCTCTGTAATGAGAAGGGGTGTGGTCTAATGACATCAACACCCTATATCAGATGTGCATAATTATTAGGCAACTTCCTTTCCTTTGGCAAAATGGGTCAAAAGAAGGACTTGACAGGCTCAGAAAAGTCAAAAATAGTGAGATATTTTGCAGAGGGATGCAGCACTCTTAAAATTGCAAAGCTTCTGAAGCGTGATCATCGAACAATCAAGCGTTTCATTCAAAATAGTTAACAGGGTCGCAAGAAGCGTGTGGAAAAACCAAGGCGCAAAATAACTGCCCATGAACTGAGAAAAGTCAAGCGTGAAGCTGCCACGATGCCACTTGCCACCAGTTTGGCCATATTTCAGAGCTGCAACATCACTGGAGTGCCCAAAAGCACAAGGTGTGCAATACTCAGAGACATGGCCAAGGTAAGAAAGGCTGAAAGACGACCACCACTGAACAAGACACACAAGCTGAAACATCAAGACTGGGCCAAGAAATATCTCAAGAATGATTTTTCTAAGGTTTTATGGACTGATGAAATGAGAGTGAGTCTTGATGGGCCAGATGGATGGGCCCATGGCTGGATTGGTAAAGGGCAGAGATCTCCAGTCCAACTCAGATGCCAGCAAGGTGGAGGTGGAGTACTGGTTTGGGCTGGTATCATCAAAGATGAGCTTGTGGGGCCTTTTCGGGTTGAGGATGGAGTCAAGCTCAACTCCCAGTCCTACTGCCAGTCCCTGGAAGACACCTTCTTCAAGCAGTGGTACAGGAAGAAGTCTGCATCCTTCAAGAAAAACATGATTTTCATGCAGGACAATGCTCCATCACACACGTCCAAGTACTCCACAGCGTGGCTGGCAAGAAAGGGTATAAAAGAAGAAAATCTAATGACATGGCCTCCTTGTTCACCTGATCGGAACCCCATTGAGAACCTGTGGTCCATCATCAAATGTGAGATTTACAAGGAGGGAAAACAGTACACCTCTCTGAACAGTGTCTGGGAGGCTGTGGTTGCTGCTGCACGCAATGTTGATGGGGAACAGATCAAAATACTGACAGAATCCATGGATGGTAGGCTTTTGAGTGTCCTTGCAAAGAAAGGTGGCTATATTGGTCACTGATTTGTTTTTGTTTTGTTTTTGAATGTCAGAAATGTATATTTGTGAATGTTGAGATGTTATATTGGTTTCACTGGTAAAAATAAATAATTGAAATGGGTATATATTTGTTTTTTGTTAAGTTGCCTAATAATTATGCACAGTAATAGTCACCTGCACACAGAGATATCCCCCTAAAATAGCTAAAACTAAAAACCATCTAAAAACTACTTCCAAAAATATTCAGCTTTGATATTAATGAGTTTTTTGGGTTCATTGAGAACATGGTTGTTGTTCAATAATAAAATTAATCCTCAAAAATACAACTTGCCTAATAATTCTGCACTCCCTGTATTAAACCACTATGGCATTCAAATTTAATGGGCTGACAGAGTAGTCTTCATTGTCAATCAAAGGGTGGTAAAATAAGTGCTCTGTTACAACCCAATAAATGACAAAACTATTTCAGATTGAATTCAGAACAAGAAAAAAGAAAAAACTCTAAATTATGTCCCAGTCCTTAACACCAATAGAGTACAAACAATACGTAAAATTGGAACCCTTATTTGAATAAATTTAAAGTCATTAAGTTCTGCTGGTCCTTTAACCACTTTCCTTCCAGGATTGCTACACTTTACATTTTTTGTTCAAAAAGAGAGGTGGTCACACGCAACATGGTTAATTGTTGCTTGTATAAATTAGGATAGGAGGAGAAGAAACTGTTTCCCATAAAGGGAGCCTCCTATCTGAAGGGCATGGAGCCCCACAAGCTAGCTACATCGCCCTCATAAGTACAGCAAGAAAGTCACTAAAACCTGTGTATTGTATTAAAGAGGACGTAACTTCAATACTATGGGTGATAGATCATCAGTGGAATAAATTACATATAGCACAACCCTTATTTGCTCTGAGACAAAATCTTTCTAGTGTAATCATTTAATATATTGTGGGAAAAAGAGCGAAAGAAGCCCTCCATTATACAGTAGTACAGTAAATAAATAGTACATTTGTGTTCACATTTGAATGTCTAAAACAAGTTAAAAAAATAGTTTCATGGCCAGAATTCCAATAAATATAGTAATTACACTGCATTGTGGGAACCTTGGCAAGGACATGCAAATGTGCCCACAAAGGCTTCTCTCTTGCAATCCATAACTGTATCAAGCATGGCTTACCTTAAGCATATACCTGCTGTATTAAATAGCTTTTTTTGTGTACAAAAGATTTAAAGTTTAGTAGTCCTGGAAGGGAAGTGGTTAAAGAGCCAGCAGCATTTTTATTTTTATTTTACAATTACAATTAAATGTATTTATTGTTCAAATTCAAAGCAAGCCATTTAACATCACAGTGATCCAAGTTTATGCTCCAACCATAGATGCTAAAGAGTCTGAAGTGGTCCAGTTCTATAAAGATATTCTAAACATAGATTTAATACCAAAAAATAAGTTACTCTCATCATAGACTACAATGCTAAAGTAGGGAACCAAAAGATAAACCTGGAAACCTGGAATACCTGGCAAGTTTGACCTTGGAGTACAAAATAAAGTAGGTCAGAGATTAGTAGAATTCTGTCAAGATAATTCTCTGGTCATACTAAACACCCTCTTTCCTGTAGCCTCCGAGACGACTCTACACATGGACTTCACCAGATGTACAATAGAAAAAACATGCACTCTAGTCAAAGATGGAGTAGTTGCACTATACAGTAAGTAAAAAAAAGACCTGGAGCTGACTGCAGCTTTTTATTGCTAAGTTCATAATACAGCTGAATAAAAGAGGGAAAATCATCAAACCAAACAGATGCAAAAAAAACAATATATACAAATGAATATAAAATGGAGATAAAAAATTGATTTAAAGGACTAGACATATACTATAAAATATCTGAAGAACTTTGAACTGAAATTTGCAACGTTATCCAGGAAATGGCAGCATTAGCACGGAAACTGCAACAAAGAATATCCCTAAAAGAAAGGTAGTAGAAAAAGGAAAAGATTTGGCCAACTGAAGATCTATTCCAGAGGATAACAAGGAGAGACAAGAAGACCTTCTATAATGAGCAATTTAAAAAGATAGAAGAATGGGAAAGTCAAGAGATCTCTTCGAGAAAATTGGAGATCTCAAAGGACTCTTTTATGCCAAAGTGTTCACTAAATATATAAAAAAAACACTACATAAATAAAAATAAAAATAAAACAAAGTTGGAACATTACACTCAAGTTAGTTCCTCCAACTTCGTTTTTGACCTCTTCCAATCTGGATTCCGTCCTGAACACTCCACAGAAAATATTATCACAAAAGTCACTATTGACTTGCTCACCTCCAAGTCAAAAGGTTAGTTCTCTATTATAATTATCCTTGATCTTTCTGCTGCCTTTGATACAGTTTACCACCCTCTTCTAATCCAAACTCTCAACTCTCTTAGTATCCATGACACAGCTCTCCCATGGTTCACATCCTACCTAGAACATTTAGTGTCTCCTTCTCTGGCACCTCTTGTTTCCATCACCCTCTGACAGTTGGTGTACTCCATGGTTCAGTCCTAGGCCCCTTCTCTTCTTCATCTATACATCCTCCATGGGTACCCGAATAACTTTTTTGGACTTCAGTATCATCTATATGCAGATAACACTCAAATCTACCTCAGCACTAGGTCTATCTCCCTATCTTCTAGCAAGAGTGGCCAACTCCCTCTCAAGCATTTCCCCCTGCAACTTAAACTCAACATATCAAAGATTGAGTTCCTAGTCTTTGCACTTTCTTCTACAGCTTTTACTCCACAAATATCTCTGACTGGTGATAATGCCATCGTCACTCTCACCCTCAGGCCCATTGTCTTGAGTAACAAAATATTAACAGTTTCATCTAAAAAACATCTCCAAAATATGTCTCTATCTGACATAACAAATAACTAATCGATTATCTCATCATAACTTGCCTCAACTACTGCAACTCGCTTCTTTCTGTCCCCCCCATCACCCATCTGTCTTTACTGCAATAATATACCATTCTCAATGTGCAGTGTCTGTAGCTCCTCTCTGTAAATCTCTCCACTAGCTTCCCATAGCCTCTAGAATAACATTTGAAATCATGATCCCTGAACAGTGCACCCCTTATATCTCTTCTCTTGTCTCACAATTAGTGATGTCCCGAACAGTTCGCCCGAGAACTATTTGCGGCGATTTTCGCATGTTCGCGTTCGCCACGAACGGCGAACATATGCGCTTTTCGGTCCGCCCCCTATTCTTTATCATTGAGGAAACTTTGACCCTGCACATCACAGTCAGCACATTCCAGCCAATCAGCAGCATACACTCCCTTCCAGAGCCTTCCATTTGTATGACAGCCTCCATTTTAGAATCATTCTGTAGCTGCATTCGTGGAGAGAGGAGAAATATTATACCTGCTCTTTATTTGATAGGGAAATAGATAGCCAGGCTGTGTATTTAGCTGTAACTACACACCTGAAGGACTCCTTTGATATCTGCTGCAAACACAGTAACCCAAAAAGCCCTTTTTTAGGGCTAGAACATCATTTATTTTATTTTATTATTTTTTTCTGCTGATTTATAAGGGAAACAGATAGCCAGGCTGTGTATTTAGCTTTAACGACACACCTGAAAGACTCTTTTGATTTCTGCTGCAAGGACAGCAACCCAAAAAGCCCTTTTTATTTTATCTTATTACTTTTTCTGTGTAATATAATTGCATATGCCAGCCTGCTAGCGTGTGTGTGAGGCCTATTGCATCTACTCTGCCAAATTTTGCCAGTGCACAGTGACACTCATATCTAGTGCCACTGTAGTGTGCAGTGAAATAAAACAACCCTTTTTTTACTGTAATCAATTAAATATCAGTAGCGTGCCTAAAGGCGTGTGTGTGAGGCCTATTGCATCTAGTCTGCCAACTTTTGCCAGTGCCCAGTGACACTCATATCTAGTGCCACCGTAGTGTGCAGTGAAATAAAACAACCCCTTTTTTACTGTAATCGATTGAATATCAGTAGCCTGCCTACAGGGGTGTGTGTGAGGCCTATTGCATCTAGTCTGCAGACTTTTTTCAGTGCCCAGTGACACTCATATCTAGTGCCACCGTAGTGTGCAGTGAAATAAAACAACCCTTTTTTTACTTTAATCGATTGAATATCAGTAGCCTGCCTACAGGCGTGTGTGTGAGGCCTATTGCATCTAGTCTGCCAACTTTTACCAGTGCCCAGTGATACTCATATCTAGTGCCACCGTAGTGTGAAGGGAAATAAAACAACACTATTTTTACTGTAATCGATTGAATATCAGTAGCCTGCCTACAGGCGTGTGTGTGATGCCTATTGCACCTAGTCTGCTAACTTTTGCCTGTGCCCAGTGACACTTATATCTAGTGCCACTGTAGTGTGCAGTGAAATAAAACAACCCTTTTTTTTACTGTAATCGATTTAATATCAGTAGTCTGCCTACAGGTGTGTGTGAGGCCTATTGCATCTAGTCTGCCAACTTTTGCCAGTGCCCAGTGACACTCATATCTAGTGCCACCGTAGTGTGCAGTGAAATAAAACAACCCTTTTTTTACTGTAATCAATTGAATATCAGTAGCCTGCCTCCAGGCGTGTGTGTGAGGCCTATTGCATCTAGTCTGCCAACTTTTTCCAGTGCCCAGTGACACTCATATCTAGTGCCACCATAGTGTGCTGTGAAATAAAACAACCCTTTTTTTACTGTAATCGATTGAATATCAGTAGCCGGCCTACAGGCGTGTGTGTGAGGCCTATTGCATCTAGTCTGCCAACTTTTGCCAGTGCCCAGTGACACTCATATCTAGTGCCACTGTAGTGTGAAGGGAAATAAAACAACCCTTTTTTTTACTGTAATCGATTGAATATCAGTAGCCTGCCTACAGGCGTGTGTGAGGCCTATTGTATCTAGTCTGCCAACTTTTGCCAGTGCCCAGTGACACTCATATCTAGTGTCACAGTAGCTTGCAGTGAAATAACCAACCCTTTTTTTACTGAAATCGATTGAATATCAGTAGCCTGCCTAAAGGCATGTGTGTGAGGCCTATTGCATCTAGTCTGCCAACTTTTGCCAGTGCACAGTGACACTCATATCTGGTGTCACAGTAGCTTGCAGTGAAATAAAACAACCCTTTTTTTACTGTAATCGATTGAATATCAGTAGCCTGCCTAAAGGCGTGTGTGTGAGGCCTATTGCATCTAGTCTGCTAACTTTTGCCAGTGCACAGTGACACTCATATCTAGTGCCACCGTAGTGTGCAGTGAAATAAAACAACCCTTTTTTTACTGTAATCGATTGAATATCAGTAGCCTGCCTACAGGCGTGTGTGTGAGGCCTATTGCATCTAGTCTGCTAACTTTTGCCAGTGCACAGTGACACTCATATCTAGTGCCACCTTAGTGTGCAGTGAAATAAAACAACCCTTTTTTTACTGTAATCGATTGAATATCAGTAGCCTGCCTAAAGGCGTGTGAGGCCTATTGCATCTAGTCTGCCAACTTTTGCCAGTGCACAATGACACTCATATCTGGTGTCACAGTAGCTTGCAGTGAAATAAAACAACCCTTTTTTTACTGTAATCGATTGAATATCAGTAGCCTGCCTAAAGGCATGTGTGTGAGGCCTATTGCATCTAGTCTGCCAACTTTTGCCAGTGCACAATGACACTCATATTTGGTGTCACAGTAGCTTGCAGTGAAATAAAACAACCCTTTTTTTACTCTAATCGATTGAATATTAGTAGCCTGCCTAAAGGCGTGTGTGTGAGGCCTATTGCATCTAGTCTGCTAACTTTTGCCAGTGCCCAGTGACACTCATATCTGGTGTCACAGTAGCTTGCACGCATAGTACCACTAATCGTAAAAAAAATGTCAGGCAGAGGCAGGCCACAGCGCAGGGGCCGTCGTGGTTGTGTTGCTGTAATTCCCTTTGGCCCTAGAATAATGCCCAGTTTTCAGAGGCAACGTACCCTGAACTTGAACAGTTCTAAAGACATGGTTGACTGGCTAACACAGGACACCCAATCTTCTAAAACTTCCGCTCGGAACCTAGATGCACCATCCTCCTCCAGCTTAGCTTCGGGCACCTCTCCAGTTACCACTCGCCCGCCTGCCACCACCACCAACACTAGCACCACAGCCGCTTCACTTGATCCGTCAGCAGAGTTATTTACAGATCCGTTGGAAGAAATGAGTGATGCACAAACATTATTGCCAGAGGATGTAGATAACAGGGATATGTCCCAGTCAGGCAGCATTACACACATGGACGTACGGTCTGATGATGATGATGATGATGTTGTACCCGGAGCTGCTTCCTTTGTTGAGTTGTCAGATACAAGTGAAGCGGTTGATGATGACGATGTGTCCGTGGATGTCACGTGGGTGCCCGCTATAAGAGAAAAAGAACAGGAGGAAAGTTCAGATGGGGAGACAGAGAAGAGGAGGAGACAAGTTGGAAGCAGTGGGAGGTCATCGAAAGTAGCTAGTATCACAGTCAGACAGCATGCATCGGCACCCGGGATCAGCAGACAGCACGCCAGTCAACGCATGCTTTTGCCAACACCAGAAAGCTGTCATTGCAGAGCTCAGCAGTGTGGCAATTTTTTCGTGTGTCTGCCTGTGACAACAGTGATGCCATTTGCAACCTGTGCGAAAAGAAACGGAGTCGTGGGAAGTCCAACACCCACCTAGGTACAACTTCTTTGCGAAGGCACATGATGTCACATCACAAATGCCTATGGGATCAACACATCAGTACAAGCAGCACACAAAGTCAAAGCCGCCATCCTCCTCCTGGTCCAGCATCTTCAGCCACGTCAACCACTGCTGCCCTGCTTGCCCCCTCTCAACCATCCGCCACTCCGTGTCTCGCCCTGAGCAGTCCCTGCTCATCTGCCCACAGTCAGGTGTCTGTCAAGGACATGTTTGAGCGTAAGAAGCCAATGTCACAAAGTCACCCCTTTGCCCGGCAACTGACAGCTGGCTTGTCTGAACTCTTAGCCCGCCAGCTTTTACCATATAAGCTGATGGAGTCTGAGGCTTTTAAAAATTTGTAGCTATTGGGACACCCCAGTGGAAGGTACCCGGCCGAAATTTCTTTGCACAAAAGGCAATCCCCAACCTGTACTCGATTGTTCAAAAGGAAGTAAAGGCATCTCTTGCACACAGTGTTGGGGCAAGGGTCCATCTGACCACGGATACCTGGTCTGCAAAGCATGGTCAGGGCAGGTATATCACCTACACTGCGCATTGGGTAAACCTGGTGACGGCTGCCAAGCATGGAATATGTGGCTCTGCAGAGGAGTTGGTGACACCGCCACCACTTGCAGGCAGGCCTGCTGCCACCTCCTCTACTCCTCCTACTCCATCCTCTTCCATAACCTCCTCGGCTGAGTCCTCTTCTGCTGCTGCTATGTCTTGTTCCACATCACCGGCACCCCCCCAGCTTCACAGGTACTATTCCACATCCCGGATACGGCAGTGTCACGCCGTCTTGGGTTGACTTCCCTGAAAGCAGAGAGTCACACCGGACCAGCACTCCTGTCCGCCCTGAACGCACAGGTGGATCAGTGGCTGACTCCGCACCAACTGGAGATCGGCAAAGTGGTTTGTTTCCATCTCCCTGTTCAAAAAATCCATGCCATATACACGTCCCCTGATAGGTAACGTAACAGGTATTAAACTGATAGGAATGAGTATTACTACTTAATACAACTCTCCTATCTGCTGGCACCTTAGATTGCACGTGCAGTGCCCTAAATTCGAAGTAGGAGGTCCAACCAAGCATCTTTTTCCATCTCCCTGTTCCAAAAATCCATGCCATATACATGTCCCCTGATAGGTAACAGGTATTAAACTGATAGGAATGAGTATTACAACTTAATACAACTCTCCTATCTGATGGCAGCTTAGATTGCACGTGCAGTGCCCCAAATTCGAAGTAGGAGGTCCAACCAAGCAACTATTTCTATCTCCCTGTTCCAAAAATCCATGCCATATACACGTCCCCTGATAGGTAACGTAACAGGTATTACACTGATAGGAATGAGTATTACAACTTAATTCAACTCTCCTATCTGGTGGCAGTTTAGATTGCACGTGCAGTGCCCCAAATTCGAAGTAGGAGGTCCAACCAAGTAACTTTTTCTATCTCCCTGTTCCAAAAATCCATGCCATATACACGTCCCCTGATAGGTAACGTAACAGGTATTACACTGATTAGAATGAGTATTACAACTTAATTCAACTCTCCTATCTGGTGGCACCATAGATTGCACGTGCAGTGCCCCAAATTCAAAGTAGGAGCTCGTACCAAGCATCTTTTTCCATCTCCCGGTTCCAAAAATCCATGCCATATACACGTCCCCTGATAGGTAACGTAACAGGTATTACACTTATAGGAATGAGTATTACAACTTAATACAACTCTCCTATTTGGTGGCACCTTAGATTGCACGTACAGTGCCCCAAATTCGAAGTAGGAGGTCCAACCAAGCATCTTTTTCCATCTTTTGCCAGTGCCCAGTGACACTCATATCTAGTGCCACCGTAGTGTGCAGTGAAATAAAACAACCCTTTTTTTACTGTAATCGATTGAATATCAGTAGCCTGCCTACAGGCGTGTGTGTGAGGCCTATTGCATCTAGTCTGCCAACTTTTTCCAGTGCCCAGTGACACTCATATCTAGTGCCACCTTAGTGTGGTGAAATAAAACAACCCTTTTTTTACTGTAATCGATTGAATATAGCGTACGCGTCCTGTGTGTGTAGGAGGCCTATTGCATCTAGTCTGCCAACTTTTGCCAGTGCGCAGTGACACTCATATCTAGTGCCACCGTAGTGTGAAGGAAATAAAACAACCTTTTTTATACTGTAATCAATTGAATATCAGTAGCCTGCCTAAAGGCGTGTGTGAGGCCTATTGTATCTAGTCTGCCAACTTTTGCCAGTGCCCAGTGACACTCATATCTAGTGTCACAGTAGCTTGCAGTGAAATAACCAACCCTTTTTTTACTGAAATCGATTGAATATCAGTAGCCTGCCTAAAGGCATGTGTGTGAGGCCTATTGCATCTAGTCTGCCAACTTTTGCCAGTGCACAGTGACACTCATATCTGGTGTCACAGTAGCTTGCAGTGAAATAAAACAACCCTTTTTTTACTGTAATCGATTGAATATCAGTAGCCTGCCTAAAGGCGTGTGTGTGAGGCCTATTGCATCTAGTCTGCTAACTTTTGCCAGTGCCCAGTGACACTCATATCTAGTGCCACCGTAGTGTGCAGTGAAATAAAACAACCCTTTTTTTACTGTAATCGATTGAATATCAGTAGCCTGCCTACAGGCGTGTGTGTGAGGCCTATTGCATCTAGTCTGCTAACTTTTGCCAGTGCACAGTGACACTCATATCTAGTGCCACCGTAGTGTGCAGTGAAATAAAACAACCCTTTTTTTACTGTAATCGATTGAATATCAGTAGCCTGCCTAAAGGCGTGTGTGTGAGGCCTATTGCATCTAGTCAGCCAACTTTTGCCAGTGTGCAATGACACTCATATCTGGTGTCACAGTAGCTTGCAGTGAAATAAAACAACCCTTGTTTTACTGTAATCAATTGAATATCAGTAGCCTGCCTAAAGGCATGTGTGTGAGGCCTATTGCATCTAGTCTGCCAACTTTTGCCAGTGCACAATGACACTCATATTTGGTGTCACAGTAGCTTGCAGTGAAATAAAACAACCCTTTTTTTACTCTAATCGATTGAATATTAGTAGCCTGCCTAAAGGCGTGTGTGTGAGGCCTATTGCATCTAGTCTGCTAACTTTTGCCAGTGCCCAGTGACACTCATATCTGGTGTCACAGTAGCTTGCACGCATAGTACCACTAATCGTAAAAAAAATGTCAGGCAGAGGCAGGCCACAGCGCAGGGGCCGTCGTGGTTGTGTTGCTGTAATTCCCTTTGGCCCTAGAATAATGCCCAGTTTTCAGAGGCAACGTACCCTGAACTTGAACAGTTCTAAAGACATGGTTGACTGGCTAACACAGGACACCCAATCTTCTAAAACTTCCGCTCGGAACCTAGATGCACCATCCTCCTCCAGCTTAGCTTCGGGCACCTCTCCAGTTACCACTCGCCCGCCTGCCACCACCACCAACACTAGCACCACAGCCGCTTCACTTGATCCGTCAGCAGAGTTATTTACAGATCCGTTGGAAGAAATGAGTGATGCACAAACATTATTGCCAGAGGATGTAGATAACAGGGATATGTCCCAGTCAGGCAGCATTACACACATGGACGTACGGTCTGATGATGATGATGATGATGTTGTACCCGGTGCTGCTTCCTTTGTTGAGTTGTCAGATACAAGTGAAGCGGTTGATGATGACGATGTGTCCGTGGATGTCACGTGGGTGCCCGCTATAAGAGAAAAAGAACAGGAGGAAAGTTCAGATGGGGAGACAGAGAAGAGGAGGAGACAAGTTGGAAGCAGTGGGAGGTCATCGAAAGTAGCTAGTATCACAGTCAGACAGCATGCATCGGCACCCGGGATCAGCCAGACAGCACGCCAGTCAACGCATGCTTTTGCCAACACCAGAAAGCTGTCATTGCAGAGCTCAGCAGTGTGGCAATTTTTTCGTGTGTCTGCCTGTGACAACAGTGATGCCATTTGCAACCTGTGCGAAAAGAAACGGAGTCGTGGGAAGTCCAACACCCACCTAGGTACAACTTCTTTGCGAAGGCACATGATGTCACATCACAAATGCCTATGGGATCAACACATCAGTACAAGCAGCACACAAAGTCAAAGCCGCCATCCTCCTCCTGGTCCAGCATCTTCAGCCACGTCAACCACTGCTGCCCTGCTTGCCCCCTCTCAACCATCCGCCACTCCGTGTCTCGCCCTGAGCAGTCCCTGCTCATCTGCCCACAGTCAGGTGTCTGTCAAGGACATGTTTGAGCGTAAGAAGCCAATGTCACAAAGTCACCCCTTTGCCCGGCAACTGACAGCTGGCTTGTCTGAACTCTTAGCCCGCCAGCTTTTACCATATAAGCTGATGGAGTCTGAGGCTTTTTAAAAATTTGTAGCTATTGGGACACCCCAGTGGAAGGTACCCGGCCGAAATTTCTTTGCACAAAAGGCAATCCCCAACCTGTACTCGATTGTTCAAAAGGAAGTAAAGGCATCTCTTGCACACAGTGTTGGGGCAAGGGTCCATCTGACCACGGATACCTGGTCTGCAAAGCATGGTCAGGGCAGGTATATCACCTACACTGCGCATTGGGTAAACCTGGTGACGGCTGCCAAGCATGGAATATGTGGCTCTGCAGAGGAGTTGGTGACACCGCCACCACTTGCAGGCAGGCCTGCTGCCACCTCCTCTACTCCTCCTACTCCATCCTCTTCCATAACCTCCTCGGCTGAGTCCTCTTCTGCTGCTGCTATGTCTTGTTCCACATCACCGGCACCCCCCCAGCTTCACAGGTACTATTCCACATCCCGGATACGGCAGTGTCACGCCGTCTTGGGTTGACTTCCCTGAAAGCAGAGAGTCACACCGGACCAGCACTCCTGTCCGCCCTGAACGCACAGGTGGATCAGTGGCTGACTCCGCACCAACTGGAGATCGGCAAAGTGGTTTGTTTCCATCTCCCTGTTCAAAAAATCCATGCCATATACACGTCCCCTGATAGGTAACGTAACAGGTATTAAACTGATAGGAATGAGTATTACTACTTAATACAACTCTCCTATCTGCTGGCACCTTAGATTGCACGTGCAGTGCCCTAAATTCGAAGTAGGAGGTCCAACCAAGCATCTTTTTCCATCTCCCTGTTCCAAAAATCCATGCCATATACATGTCCCCTGATAGGTAACAGGTATTAAACTGATAGGAATGAGTATTACAACTTAATACAACTCTCCTATCTGATGGCAGCTTAGATTGCACGTGCAGTGCCCCAAATTCGAAGTAGGAGGTCCAACCAAGCAACTATTTCTATCTCCCTGTTCCAAAAATCCATGCCATATACACGTCCCCTGATAGGTAACGTAACAGGTATTACACTGATAGGAATGAGTATTACAACTTAATTCAACTCTCCTATCTGGTGGCAGTTTAGATTGCACGTGCAGTGCCCCAAATTCGAAGTAGGAGGTCCAACCAAGTAACTTTTTCTATCTCCCTGTTCCAAAAATCCATGCCATATACACGTCCCCTGATAGGTAACGTAACAGGTATTACACTGATTAGAATGAGTATTACAACTTAATTCAACTCTCCTATCTGGTGGCACCATAGATTGCACGTGCAGTGCCCCAAATTCAAAGTAGGAGCTCGTACCAAGCATCTTTTTCCATCTCCCGGTTCCAAAAATCCATGCCATATACACGTCCCCTGATAGGTAACGTAACAGGTATTACACTTATAGGAATGAGTATTACAACTTAATACAACTCTCCTATTTGGTGGCACCTTAGATTGCACGTACAGTGCCCCAAATTCGAAGTAGGAGGTCCAACCAAGCATCTTTTTCCATCTCCCTGTTCCAAAAATCCATGCCATATACACGTCCCCTGATAGGTAACGTAACAGGTATTAAACTGATAGGAATGAGTATTACAACTTAATACAACTCTCCTATCTGGTGGCACATTAGATTGCATGTGCAGTGCCCCAAATTCGAAGTAGGAGGTCCGACCAAGCATCTTTTTCCATCTCCCTGTTTCAAAAATCAATGCCATATACACGTCCCCTAATAGTGGACGTAACAGGGATTAAACCGATAGGAATAGTACTACTTAACAGTACACATCTTATAATAACGCAGACAGAGGCAACGCGTATAATATTCCATGCTGTGCAGTGGAAGCCCCCAGACTCTGACCTGTGTATAATATTCCATGCTGGGCAGTGGAAGCCCCCAGACTCTGACCTGTGTATAATATTCCATGCTGGGCAGTGGAAGCCCCAGACTCTGACCTGTGTATAATATTCCATGCTGGGCAGTGGAAGCCCCCAGACTCTGACCTGTCTATAATATTCCATGCTGGGCAGTGGAAGCCCCCAGACTCTGACCTTTGTATAATATTCCATGCTGCGCAGTGTAAGTCCCCAGACTCTGACCTGTCAATAATATTCCATGCTGGGCAGTGGAAGCCCCCAGACTCTGACCTGTGTATAATCTTCCATGCTGGGCAGTGGAAGCCCCCAGACTCTGGGAGTCTGAAGAAGAGGAGTCAGAGGAGGAAGGTGGCTTTGAGGAGGTGGAAGACCAAACACAGCAGGCGTCCCAGGGGGCTTGTTGTCCCCTTTCGGGGACCCTTGGTGGCTGGGTGGAGGAAGAGACATTCAATGACATCAGTGAGGACAAGGAACGGGACATGGCTAGCTTGGTATCCAACCTTGTGCAAATGGGGAGTTTGCAGTTGTGCAAAGGGACTGTTTGCGGTTGTTTGCGGTGCATTAAACGGGGAGATTGGTCTGTTACTGTGAAGCGAGTGTAACCCTTACACTACCTGATCGGTACAACATCATACCTGATGTTTTAAAGCATGTTATTCCAAACAATTTAGGAATGTTAGGTGATTTATGCCCTTTATGGCTTAAAAGCAGACTCTTTCTGCATCAACTATGTAATTTTCCGTGGGAGTTTTGCCATGGATCCACCTCTGGCATGCCACAGTCCAGGTGTTAGTACCCTTGAAACAACTTTCCCATCACTGTTGTGGCCAGAAAGAGTCCCTGTGGATTTTGAAATTCGCCTGCCCATTGAAGTCTATGGCGGTTCGCCGATGTTCGCCTGTTCGAGAACATTTGATGGAATTTGCGTTCCCGGTTCACGAACCGAAAATTTGATGTTCGCGACATCACTACTCACAATACTCCACTCTCGCTATGCTAATGACCTTCTGCTTTCCTCATCTCTTATCACCTCCTCTCACTCCCACCTTCAGAACTTTCCTGCTGCCTCTAATAATTGCATAGGCCGAAGGGTGTTATGGTATATCCGTAATGTCCATCTCAGTTATCAAATGCAGTTGTTCACTTTCATTTTGCTAACTACATGCATTATTTCATAGAAAACTGAACAAAATATGAGTGAAAAATTCACTTGTTCCCATGAACCAACCTAAATAGTTTTTTGTGTGAACATTGTTTATTATTAATGATTTAGTCCATTTTAGTCTTCATTGCATATCGTTTATGAGCTAAATTACTGCACTAGTACCCTATCTTACCACTATATCAGTCCAATTTCCAAATGATTGTAATGACATATGTCCATCCTTAGTCAGGTGTTAAAAAGATGTACCAGTTAAGTTTAAAACTTCTTTTAACTTTGTTTCTACAAAATACCTGGACTACAGGACAGATGGTTAATTGTAGTTTAAACGAGGACAATTATTTTTAAAATATACAGTTGATATGATTTATGTATGAACTTGAAAGTTGCTCCAAGATGCATTTTGTTCAAATATGACTTTTCTACACTATAAATATCCATGAGAAAAATCACCACCTGTCTGAGTCATATGAAGCACATACCTGAGGGACATGGTACAGTCCTGTAAGGAGATGCATTATGTACGAGTTTGTAGAACCTAGGCTCCCAATGAAAGCTGCCAGGGCGCTCTTCCTGTGACAAAAGTAGTTTGGAACGAGATCCCGTCCTCCAGAAAATATTAACATGGTGCGTTCTAATGTTTCTAATTCATTGTTTTTTGAATTGTGGATCTCATATCCCAAAGTTATATTGGGTAAAATATCATTTCGTTGATTTATCTCTTGTATTGCAAAAATAAAAGCCAAATAGTGCCGATAAAGACTTGCAGAACTGAAAGGTAAGTAAAAATGTAATATTATTGAGTATGAATTGTATTTATTTTTAAAACTTTTGCTAAGTACTAAACAAATTATGAGATAGTGATATTATGAAAAATGTAATGTGTGCACAGTCAGAATTCATTCCTGTAGATCATATTTGTTTGTTTGATATTGGGAAGAGTTCTCACTTTGGCTTACTAATTGAAACTAGTGTTATAGGTTACATTTCAATTTTTTATTGTAAAATCTAAATAACGCCTTGATTAGATACACTTTAGCATAATTATAACATGGTAAAATACCACATTTGTCTTAATATCACACCCACTGTAGTTCCATATTTATAGCATATTTATAGTAAATTGGGTAATAAAGAAGTTGACACTTTTCTAATAATTTAAATATACAAATAAAGGAAACAAATTATTTTACAGATACTTTTATAATAATTAATTTAATGAAGCTCCTTTAATCATATTTTGGTTATTTTGGGTGAATATAATGATGGTGCATTTAATCAGTGTTATGCACACTGGGATTTTAGATTGATCCTAACCCATGAATATGGCTAGAGAAGACAGAGTCTATGTGGGAAACAAAAATACTGACATTTTAATTTATTGTTTTGCAAATTAGGAAGTTTTCTTGGAGACACCCTTGGGTTGCTTTCTTGTTTGCCTAGTTATACGTTTAACCAGTGTGCTAGTGGATGGATGGTCCAAGTGCAAATTTGGGGTTGTCATAACCAGCTCTTCACTACGCTTCAAAATGCCAAAAAGACAAATCCTTCCTGCAGACTGTTAGGTTCCTTATCCCCACACACATGATGGGTCACATTGCTGCTTTTTCAGGTCAAGTTACAGTTTCAGGGCCAAGTTACAGAGTCTCAGGACAAGTTACTTGGTTCCAGAATAAGTAGCAGAAATTAATTTTGACTAATTTCTGATGATTTTATCTAAATGAAACACACCAAGCATATGAGTCCCAAACAGAGCATAAAAAATTAATTTTTCAGTACATTTTTTTATACAGTTTTTGCACCAATCACCAATGGGAAAAGAGGAGGTATGGTAGAAGCTTCTCCCAGTCTCCCTACTGCTCCACAAAGGCACATAACATTTGTTTTCACTGTACCATTCAAGTGCTCACAGAGGACATTGGTTTGGAATGATAGCGCAAAGTGTGTTAGGACAGCCATGAACTGCGTACCACTATCGGACATAATCTCGATGGGTAAACCCTGCAGAGGAGAATATGACCATTAAGGTTTCTGCTATGTTAGTAGCTATAAATTCTAGCCAGAGGATGGCCGTGGGATAGTGGATTCTGTAGTCTACTACTATAAGGATATATGTCTTCCCTGTCTTGCTGGATCTATTTAAGGACCCTGCAATATCTATAGCAACCCTGTGCAATGGGGTATCCATAGTAAGCAAGGGTTGCATAGGGACTGTGTACCCTTTTGGTTCTCTGTACTGCTGACAGGAATCACATGAGTCCCAGTATGGAGGAACATCTCTGTTAAACCTGGGCCAGTAGAAAACTCAAGTGAGATTATGTTGGGTCTTTTTACACCCCAAGTGCCCAACTAAAGGGACATTGTTTGCCAGCTTTTTGAAGACAGCCTCTAAACCTAATTGAGAAACTGCTTTGTTAAAGCTTCTTACCTTTCTTACGTTGGACATAATATTTTGTTGAGGCACAGATAAAGCTGTAAATGATTTGTATATTTTAATCTCCATATCTCCTGAAAATGTTATTTTACACAGTTTCTCTACTCAAGTTGAATACTGAACCCTAAAAAAAGTTAGCCTCTAAATATACTATTAATGTTACAGCATATGTTAATTGTCATATGTGTTTATTCCAGTTTTTGGTTTTTACATTATAAAATTCTCAACCACTCAAAAGAGCAGTTTGTTGTCCCTTAATTATATTGTCTATGTGTCTTATTCATCTCATTAGCATTTATAAATGGGGCAATAAAATACCTATGAAAGAAAAACATTAAATATAAAATAATTTTGCTACAATTCTCTTAGTGCAGTGAGTATGAGGAATTCATTTGTACATTATGAGACCTACCTACACAGCACTGTTAACCATATGTGGAATACGATTTGGCACTGTATATAATGATGGGATCTTCCTGTCTGGAAATTAGAGGCCCTAAATATCAGATTCATATGGTATTATAGATTACTCAGTGTTTATTTCAACTATTTATTTTATCTATGTTTTAAATCTAAACTGCTGGTGTTTATCAGTACCTACTGGCACATGTTGGTGATCTTTATTTAGAGCGCCTGGACAAAATTCAGTCTTCTATCTATTTGTAGGGGCATTCAGCCAGAAATATGGGGTATCTATATAGGTAGCATCCTTCAGGTCGGAGGCATCCTTTGAGGTCACAAGGTTCTACTACGCTTACCTGTGGTGTGGAGGTCATGACCACACTTACTTCGTCCAGGCTCTCCATTCAATATTATTGTAATTGTTTACCAAAACCAGTCATTTTTAGCTGGTATGGGACTATTTTGGCGTAAAACACATTTTTAATTTTGGCGTACTTTTTTGGTACAATACATTTTTCTTTTTTTTTACATTGATTGCGTTAAATATAAAACCAAATACACAGGAAATTAGGAAGAGATGGTATGAATAAGTGAATGCAGTGTTTAGTTCCACATGTACAATACAAACAATTTAAAAAGAACTAAAATAACATTTGAATAGTTTAATAGTTTTTATCACTTTTTCCAGCTTTAAATAAAGCCATAAAATGTAATTTAAGTTCCCCCTTACAAAAAACAACCTTTTGTCACTCATTCTGACTGATTCAAAGTATAAAACCACTTTAAGAATAAAATAAATTAAGAATCCAGTCTACAAAGTAAAAAGAACACCTTTTTTGGATAACCTAATTGGTTCCCTACAATTTTATGTGCCAGAAATTTATAAAAACACATCTTTAATGGTGACCTTTAAAATGTTTTAATACGTATTAGTTGAGGCTTAAAACCCCAGACAAAACGCGCATCTGGTATCTCTGATGTCCTTCGTTTACAAACATCATCATAGACATGATCGAGGAGTGTGAGAAGCCACTGATTAACCATTACACATAACATTACAGACATAAATAAATTATAAATATACACCGAAACTACAATACATTTCACCCTATCTAGACATCACCCCCTATCTATACCTAACCCCCAATCTAAACATCACTCCCTATCTATACCTAACCCCCAATCTAAACATCACCCCCTATCTATAGCTAGCCCCCAATCTAAACATCACCCCCTATCTATACAATACCCCCTAAATCTCTAAAATAGAGTAAATAAAATGACTTACCTTTGCAGATGTCCCTCCTGATCGCACCCCCTAGGAAAAATAAAATAAACATTACATAGAATAAATAAATTGTACAAATACAGTATTAAACTTACCTTTTCAGCATGTCCCCATCCATCTTCTTCTGTTCTTAGTCACACATACATCAAACACAATAAATAAATAACATATAAACATTATAAATAGAAAACCTTCCTTTTCCCAAATGTCCCAGGCCTTCTCCTCTTCTGCCCCGGCTAGGCCCTAGCTGAATCTGCACTCTAAAAAAATAATTTAAAAAACTAACGGAGCTCCTCACTTGCAGAGCTCCCCTACGCTAATGAGGCCTCCAGAGCCTCTTCCAGTAGGAAATTGGCAATAGCGTATTTTGATTGGCTGAAAAGGCTTTCAGTCACATTTCAGTCAATCAGAAGGCACCAAGGTGTGAGCCAATCATGATGGGATACACCCCATATCCCATTCTGATTGGCTGAAGGAACTTTCAATCTTTTTAAGCCAATCAGAAGGCACTATCACTGTCAGCCAATCACAATGGGATACAACCCAATGGGCTGATTGGCTGAAGGCATCTGCACCTTCTGATTGACTACAGTCTTATTGATATTGACAACAGCCAATCAGAAGGCGAATATTGCTTTCAGCCAATCACAGTGGGATACACGTTCACAGGGTGATTGGCCGAAGGCATCTGAGCCTTCTGATTGGCTGTTGTCACTGTCAATCAGACTGCAGCCAATCAGAAGGCTCATATGCCTTCAGCCAAACAGCCCATGGGGGTGTATGCCATTGTGATTAGCTGAAAGCAATAGCGCCTTCTGATTGGTTTAAAAAAGATTGACAGATTTATTTATTTTTAACGCAGATTCATCAAGGGCCCGCCGGGGCAGAAGAGGAGAAAGCTGAGGACATTGTGGACAGGTACGTTTTCAATTTATAATATTTATATTTTATTTATTTGTTGTGTTTGATGTACGTGTGGCTAATGTTATGTATCTTTTTTCCAGGGGCTGAGTCGGAGAACAGAAGAAGATGGACGGGGACATACTGGAAAGGTAAGCTTAATACGGTATTTGTACAATTTATTTATTCTATGTAATGTTTTTTTTTTTATAATCTGATGTTTCTTTTTTTTAGTAGGTGCGATCAGAAGGGACATCTGCAAAGGTAAGTTGTTTTATTTATTCTATTTTAGCTTACATTTAGGGGGTATTTTAAAGATAGGGGGTAATATTTAGATTGGGGGTTAGGTTTAGATAGGGGTTGATGTTTAGATTGGGGGTTAGGTATAGATAGGGGGTAATGTCTAGATAGGGGGAAATGTATTGTAGTTAGGTGTATATTTATAATGTATTTATGACTGTAATGTATTTGTGTATACCTTCTTTGCAGGTGTGTAATGTATTTTTTTTATTTCATTATTTTATGTAGTGGTGGAGGGGTTTTTGATGTTTTTTTTAAATTTATGTAGTGGTGGAAGGGGTTTGTGATGTTGTTTTTTTTTTTTGGGAGTTGTAATGTCCTTTTTTGTGTACCTTAGTTTTTTATTTTATGTACCTTAGGTTTTTTTATTTTATTTACCTTTGTTTTTTTCTTTTATGTACCTTAGGTTTTTTTCTTTTATGTAATTAGTATGGTGGGGGTTTAATATGGGGTTAGATAGGTAGTTGTTAGGTAGGTAGGGGTTAATAGGTTAGGGTAGAGCAGGGTTAGTTTAGATTTAGTAGTTTATTGGGGGGGATAGTGTAGTGTAGTGTTTGTACTTAGTGTCATAAGGGTCCTGTAGGACCCTCATGGCACTTATGGGGTTAATACTAGGCTTTTACTTGTCCTATGAGGGTCTTCATAGACCCATATGGAATTGATTGAGTTAACTAGAGGCTTATGGTAGTCTGTATAGACCCTCATAAGGGATGGGATTAGATGGAAGCTTATGGGGGTCTTTAAAGACTCTCATAAGTAATGGGATTTAATAGGGCTAGATGGGGTTAAATAGGCCCAGTTAGGGTTATGAGGTCCAGATAGGTTTAAATAGGCCCAATTAGGGTTAGATTGACCCAGTTAGGGTTAGATAGAATTTAGTATGGGTTAATGGGGTATAGTTAGGGTTAATAGTGTAGTGTAGTGCTTAGACTGTGTCATGAGGGTCCTGGAGGACCCTCATGGCACTTGTAAAGTTAACCTAGGTGTTTGTAGCGTCCTTTTAGGGTCTATATAGACCACTATTGGACTGACAGGGTAATTCTGTATAGAGCCCCATGTTTTATAGGGTTAATTTAAGTGCTCATTGGGCTCTGTTTAGAGCCCAATGAGTTATTCGATTAATTAAGGGCTTATTGGGGTCTTTATTGACCCTTATGAGTGACAGGGTTAATTAAGGGCTCATGGGGCACTGTATAGAGCCCCATGAGTCATAGGGTTAATTAAGGGCTCATGGGCTCTGTATAGAGCAACATGGGTTTTAGGGTTAATTAATGGCTTATGGGGGTCTGTATTGACCCCCATGAGTGACAGGGTTAATTAAGGGCTCATGGATGAGGAGGAGCCTGTAGTTTGGCGCCAAACTTCCTGATTGTCGACTAACACTGAGAGATGGAGTGCAACTAATGTTTGTGGTTGTAATCCCACAGACTCCCGCACAACAGCTAATAGCCCACGATGACACAGTGATTATACTGATGCTGGAGAGGTGATTGGAGAGATGAGTGAGATACATCACTGCACCGGGACATACCAGTACACCAAGACACACTCTTATATTCAAGCTGACACCGAAAATCCATGAATGGAGTCCGAATCCGACTGCATCACAATCAATAACTCACACTGATACAGTGTTATGTACTAATGCTGAGGCGGTGACTGGCGGTGACTGGAGAGACGAGTGAGACACGTCGCTACACCTAGACACGCCGCTACACCATGATACACTGAGATACGCCCCTACATTGAAGCATCCCGAAACTGATGATCCATGAGGGGAATCCAAACCCAACTGCAGTGAATGCAGTGAAGGAGAGTCCTGCGGAGAATGTTGGATTCTGAGGTCTATATGAATGTTGGATATCGGATCTAATTTATCTAGCGTGTCAAGATAAGGCGTGGATGAGAACTGAAATCGAACGAGACTGCAGTGAGTATAGTGAATGAAAGTCCTGCAGAGTGTATTGGCTGTGATATCAAAGTGGATGTCAGACTGAGTGTATTAAACCTCATCTAGATCAAGCGTGGATGAAGCAAAGAACTGCCGGAGGTGGTGATGGAGCTTCTAAGAGAGAGATTGTCGCACTGAATGCCTTGTGCGCCCATTCTGAGGTGACCTGAAATATAAAAGTCATCCTTGCTAAAGAGCATCAACACAATTGAATACAAAAGAATCATTGGTTAAACAGATGATACATTTTTAAAAATAAATCAGGTACTGTTGCTTAAAAACACTACAGTTGCTGGAAATTCCTTACCTGTAAGTCTTAAAGCAAGAAAGAAGACTAGGTGACCTCACAACCGAATAAATTTGATACAGATGAGGTCTGTTTGTATCAAAAATGTTAAACAAAAAATATTGCCTCATTTTTATTCCCTAAAGAGAAGGATAAGGATATAATATCAGAAACATCCCAGGTAACTAATTCCTCACAGTTAGATCTCTCCCCAATACAGACAAAATCTAGTGAAACTTCACATATTAAACCTCCCGAAACACCAATTTTAAAAGAGCAAGAATTACTAACAGTGGACATTATGAGAAAGCTTTTTTTTTTGTAATTCCAACAATCAATAAGAGAAGAATTGTCCCACGGAATTAAGAACATTACAAAATAAATAATTCTGTAAAAAGTCAAATGGATGAATTAGAGAATAAATGTGAGGAATTATGGTGAGATAATCAAACAATGGGAACTAAGATTACAAGACTGGAAGAAGAAACTAAATTATTAAGAGCTAAATATAATACACTAGAGAGTTACACAAGACGAAACAACTTAAGAATACGAGAAGTCTCAGAGAAAATTGAGATGAAAGACTTAAATACATATATTAATACTTTTCTAAATACGTTAGTGAAATCAGAGGGAAACCCTATAGAAAAAATATATAGAATTCCTATTCCAGGATATATTCCGAAAGAAACTTCAAGAGATATAATAGTGAGATTACATCAAACCTCCTATAAAGAGGCAATCATAAAAACATCTAGAGAAAAAAAAATATTTGATAACCCTTATGAAAAAATTATGATTTTCTCAGATCTTCCTACTGAGACCCTGATTAAGAGAAAATAATTTAGGAAAATAACGAGAATCTTAAGAAATGAGAATATTGTATATAGATGGAATTATCCCACTAAATTACTTATTATCTATAATAACCAAAGATTTATAATTACACCAGTACAAGAAGGACAGAAACTTTTGGATCATTGAGCAATACCACATAAACCAATTGGCCATTTGAATTTGGAACTAACCCAGAAAAGACATACATGGCAAAGTATAAAATAAACTGAGATCTACTCTATCATGATTAGGTTCACTTTAAATACTGATAGATTATAAGATAGCAACTAATCATATTAGCAATATTACAACACTTCCTTGAATATAAAGCATTATTAAATGGAACTAATATAATTAAAACATACCAGAAGAATATGGTCATATGGAGGAAGGGAAGGAAAATAGTAAGGGAAAGGGGAAAGAAATGGGAAAGAAAAGTGTAAAGATAATGTTTATTTATTAATAATAATTTATAAATGTAAGATTTCAGATAAATAAATGAATCACTAATTAAAAAGAATCATGTATTAAATCACTGGGGTTTATCACTAGACAAGAGTAAATACTTCTTAACACTTAAATATAATTTGGAATTATAAAAAAATCATCACTTTAGCATATAGTATAGAGTTACATAAAAAATGTACACAAAATAAAGAGATTACATTTAGAGGGTAGAAAATAAATGGAGAGGGGGGGAGGGAAGGAGAGAGAACTTTTTTTAAATTTTTTAAATTTTTACATTTATTTTATTTATTTTTTATTTTTTATTTTATTTTTTATATCTTGCCCTTCTCCTTCTTCATACCTCTTTCTTCATTTTGGTAGTCCTTCATTTCCTATCCATAAAATCAATATTTGATGAACCCCACAAGTAATAGAAATATACTGTTTGGTTATTGGTTAGTAAAACAAGTACGGTTTAGTCGACGACCAAGGAAAATAAAAACTACAAAAATGGTAGCAAATATATTTACTTTGCTACCACAAAATTATTGTTTATATTTATGTATTTATGTTTTTAATTGTCTAGTAAATCTTTTCTGGATTTATGTAATTGGAACCGTTTTTGTGGCTGTAATCAAAGAAATGCTAATGAAGAACATGTACATAGCAACTATGAAACCCCAATTACTGAAGTAAGCAATTGTAGTAGAGGAGTAGGAGATAACAAAATTAGAATTTTGAAGTTATATGGGACTTAAATTTATATCTCAAAATGTGAATGGGTTGAATATCCCATCAGAAAGAACAATGGTTATGATTTTTTTCCATGAACTAAATGTAGATGTAATATGTGTACAGGAGACTCATCTCAAAAACAATAATATTCCTAAGTTATCAGATAAAAAGTATAATATAAAACTCTTCTCTAATTATAAAACCAAGTCGAGAGGTGTTTGTATATTCTTTAATAGAAATAAGGTGGTGGAAGAATTTATAGAAAAAGATACAGAAGGCCGTTATATAATTTGGATAGGCACAATAAATGACTAAATTTATACAATAGCGAATATTTACGCTCCCAATAAGAATCAATATAGATTTTTGAACAAAACAATAAAACACATTAACGATATAGAAAAAGGTAACCTGATTATTTGCTGTAATTTAAATATCTGTCTAGATCCTATAATGGATAGAAAATCGATACTAAAACCAGAACCAGATAAAATGATGACAAAAATTGCAAATAAAGTTAAAAAGATCCTATTGAACCACAAATTGTATGATAGCTGGAGAGTATTATACCATTAGATAAAGAGTACACCAATTTTTCTAATAAATACAAAACATATACAAGACTGGATTACTTTTTAGTGAATATGAATTTATTAAATACAATTTAAAAAATTGAGATTAGTCCAATAACATGGCTAGACCATGCACTAATAACAATGACTATAGATGATGGTTATAAAATACAATATAATAAAAGACGTAACATTGATGCAACTCTTTTCAAAGGGATGATAGAGAAAAATTGAAAACCGAAATAGAAAGATTTTTTAAAATCAATGAAAACTCTGTAACTTCACAAACATTACTTTGGAACATGCACAAAGCATACGTGAGAGGTGTGCTTTATGCATGGTCGAAATATAGAACAAAACATAAAGAAAACTCACACAGAGACCTACTTATTAAACTTACACAATTACAACAGAAAAATAAACTGTCACCAACAAATACTATAACTTTAGAAATAGCTAAAACACAATTAGCGATTAAAAAGATACAACAAGAAAAAAATGACAACTTAATATGGTTGTACCAATTAAAGCCACATCACTTAGGTAATAAACCAGGGAAATTAATTGCTAAACAAATTAAGGGAATAAATTTCACTAAAAGAATTGATAAGATACAAGATGAAAAGGGCATAACCCATAGATATCCAATAGATATAGGAAAGTTATTTTTCCAGTATTATAAAACTTTATATAATCTTGAACAAACAGTAGACTTCCAAAAGCCCTCAATTAAACAAATTGAAGAATATTTAAAAAAGAGAAAATTACCAAAGATATCAGAAACACAATTTAAAAAAATCCAAATGGACATTACAGAGAAAGAAATTTACCAAAGTATAAAATCTTTAAAAATTGGAAAATCTCTGGGCCCAGACGGATTTCCTAATATATACTATAAAATATTCTCTTTATCTATAGGGAAATATTTACAAAAAATGTATAATTAAATTAAAATAAATGGAAAAGCACCGGCAGAGACACTCGAAGCAGTAATAATTGTAATACCAAAACCTGGTAAAGATCACTAAGAATGTCGTAACTACCATCCAATATCACTTATCAATACAGATATAAAGATATACGCTAGTATATTAGCTACTCACCTGAATCCGTTATTAAGCAATCTAATTAATAAAGATCAAACAGGTTTTATTAAATATAGACTTGTCAACTGACAATACTCAAAAATGTCTTAATATAATTGACTTTGCCCATAAAAGTAAAATACCATTAGTAGCTCTATCATTTGACGCTGAAAAAGCATTTGATAGAGTGAACTGGGATTTTATACAACTAGTGTTAGACAAATATGGTTTTGGTTCATTTGCATCACATATGATAAAATCACTTTATACATAAACTAATGCATATATAACATGTGTAGGCTTCAAACCCCACTCGTTTGATTTAAGAAATGGTACTCATACGGGTTGTCCTATATCACCACTTATATTTGCTTTGATTACAGAACCATTACTAGAAATGATTAGAAGTTCTAAACAAATAAAAGGGATGAAGGGGTTAACATATTCTGCTGATGAAGGGGTTAACATATTTTGCTGACACATAGCCTAACCATAATATCATGTGCCCATCCTTGGGATGTTTTTCGACCTTACTAAAACACAAAACATTTCTAGTTGTTCTAAGAAACAGAAAACACCTGATTATATGTCCTTGTACCGACTAACGTGAACTGTGAAAATCGCTCTAATATCCGCCTTCTTTTGCAAGTATAAAGTCTATGCAATGACGTAGCAATAAACGGAATTAGTACTGAGACTGATTGTGTGTGTGTCTTACATCCAGTACAAATTCCACAGAATTCTGTTTGGGCCTGTGTTTCTAAGCCGCCAACTACTGATTAGGATGTCCCAACAAACTGGTGTCAGACGAGTGGGATACAGAGATCGAAGTACGACGGAGTGGGTGAGTAGAGTGAATTGTGTCTATTTGCACCTTCCTTTGCTCCCACTCTCGTCGTCCTTTGTAAACTGTATACAAGTAAATAAGTTGGGCACACACTCCCTGCGGTAGGGAGAATTAAGAATTAAGTCTTTGGTAGACTGTAGGTATAATCCCTAAAAGGTAGGGAGACTCTCTAAGGAAGAGAGTGTAAAATTAGGCCTCTGGAAGGCCATATATATATCAAGGAGATATATATATATATATATATATATATATATATATATTATTCCTAAGGTGGGAAAAGAAAGGATAAAATTTATATAAATATATACTTGACGGCTTGGTTTACAGTGCCCAAAATCCACTTTTGCTTGCTCATTAATTTTGCTGTATTGCTATGCTGTTAAGATAAGAAATGTTTTTTTATTCTGTGTAAAAACCAGGAAGTAAGGTCTCTGGACACTGTAAGACGCACCGTCTCTGTGTCTAGGTGCAACCCGTTAACTCGAGAATATCTTTCGGAACTGTCCGAGCTATTTCAGCTCAGTACAGACGAATCCTGTTCTCGGATTAAAAAACTGTGATAGCAAATAAGGTTACGTTGTCTTTTGAGACAACCACCTAAAGTTTTTTTTAGAAGGATAGTAATGAGTTGTAAATGGTTACTTCCCAGTCTAAACAATACCCACCTCCCAAAGCTGTCATATGTAATTATATACACAGCGTAACATCAGGTCCCGTGAAAGAGCAAACGAGATAAGAACACAGAAATATTAAGGAACTTTTTCTTTACATATATTTATATAATATTCTGATTGCTTTTGTTTATAAAGTAGATGGATTGTCTTGTGTTTTGCTGCAAATTAATTTGTGAGTGTTAGCTGTACTTTCTTTTCTTTGCAATACAATTGAGAAATGCAGGTTAGATAATTTTCCTCTGTGTATAGATTGTGTCCACCACTGAAATATATTTCTAAAGCCGGCATATATGTAAAAAAAGGAAATCTTTTTCCAGAAATATGTAACAGTGGAGGATTTATGGTCTATCTTGTTTGTAAGTGTAAGACAATGTGTTTATTCTATTTTAAAGCTTGCTAACACTTATTTCTGCGTCCCGAAAAAAAAAAAGAGGCTGTGAATTTCTGTCTCCTTGCAGAAAATTCTTAAGGTCGTATTTAGTTTGGATAAGATGTGTATGGAATGTTGTTCTTTAACTTTTTAAGGTGGATTTCAGTATTGGTAGTTATATGTTTGTGGAGAGAGGTCTCAGGAAGAAGTGAAGTGTTAGTTGGGAATTATTGTAAGTTAAATACGGGACTGAAGGGAATAGTTCCTAGAATGTTATAGTAAGTGAATTGGAAGAGAGATTTAGTATGTGAATTTGATCCAAAATGGAGTTTGTTTTTGAATAGATTGCAAATAGTAAATACGGAAAGAGAAAACAGGCAGCCCTTCACCCCCAAATTAATCCTTCTACATATATGATGTATCTGAAGTGAATGTGTCAAGGACACCATGACCCAGACTGACATCAGACTTCTTATACAGACTTTTAGACTCTGATACAGAGTCAGGATGGAATTGGGCTAAAGTCCCTTCCATTACGTGACAATGACTTTAGATTTGTCCAGGATTCAAGGGCAATTAATTACTTAGTCATCCCAATTGCCCCGATTGTCCCTGATATCACTGCTCTCATTACGGCCATTTCCCATGATGCCACTATATTTATTATTATTGATTTATCAAACGCATTATTTTTGGTCCCAGTGGACCTTGAGACACAACTACTTATGGTTTTCACTTTTTGATGGGTGCCAATTAACATGGACCCGTCTTCCCCTAAGGCTATGTGGATTCACCAGCTGCTTACTCACTGGTGCTCCAACAATACCTTGCGGTCATGGACCCGTGTCATGGTTCTGTCCCCATTCAGTATGTCAAAAGGACCTACTGTTTGGTATGTACTCCTAACGGGGAAGCCAAAAAGACAGGATTCACTTAGTCTGCTACAGCACCTAGCAGCTGAAGGTCACAAGGTAACTAAAAACAAAATACAAATGGGGGCAACACATGTTGATCATTAATTATTGCAGGCAATGGATCCCTGAATGCTCACTATGACTCCATTTTACGTACGGCTGCTAAGGGGGACAGCCCAAAACATATTCAGTGGACTCCAGGCATGACTGAAGCTTATGTGATCTTAAAAGTTAGCATTATGCAGGCCCCCGCTTTAGGACTACCTGATTATTGTAAACCATTTCATTTGTATGCAAGGGACAACTGTAAAACCATGGCCGCGGTCTGTGCCCAAGATCACGGAGGTAGTATGTGTCCCGTTGCATTATTTTCCAAAGTAGTCCCTATTCCAGTCCAGGGGATGCTGGCGTGTCTCCCAAAACATTTGGCCCCTTGTGATGTGGCCGTACAGAAAGCATTCCCTCCTCCCCCCCTTCAGCTGCTCTGGCAGAAGGAATGATAGAGAGAAGCTGCAGCACCAACCCCCCCCCCCCCCCCTTGCATCCAGTAGTACACCGAAAACGAAACTAGTAAAACTGATAACACATAGCAAGTACAAAGAATCGCAATTAATTTATATCTAGAGATAATGCTTTAGCTGACAGGATAGCAACAGTTGCAAGTGTCATTTTTGCATCAGAATCTTAAAATCACACTGCCAGACATACATACAAAGATATATACAAGGTCTACAGAATAACTCTACAGGACCTAACAAAGCATTACATGATCATTTGCCTCCACCCACAGCTCCATTCACCCAATTACAAATTGATTTTACTCATATCCCAAAGACAGGAACAAAGCAATTGTACCTGTTGGTGATATTAGTTCAGTTCTCACGGTGGCCTGAGGCTTTTGTAACACAAAGAGAGGATGCTAAGATGGTAGCTAAAATATTAACTACCGAGATAATACTGAGATATGGATGCCCATTGCAAATTAATTCTGATAATGGACCAGCCTTTATTAGTGCTGTAATTAAGGAACTGGTACAATGGCTACAGATAACCTGGAAATTCCATATCCCTTACCATCCTCAGAGTTCAGGCATAGTGGAAAGAATGAACCGGACTATTAAGGAGAAACTTACAAAGGTCACTGCAGGTACATGGGTGAACTGGCAGAAATACTTATCTGCCATTCTAGCAGAAATTAAGATAACTCCTAATAAGTCTACTAAATTGTCCCTTTTTGAGATTCTTATGGGAAGACCATTTCCAACTCCTTGGGTAAAAGGCCCACTTGTAATTATGTCTGGTGATCTTGATCTTATAAAAGAACAATATGTGCAACAATTGATTGATAAATTGAATGGCATCTGTGGTGATGTGTCTTCTCGCTTTCCTTTACCCTCACAGGAACCAACACATCCGTTCCAGCCAGTTGACCTTGTCTGTGTCCAACAACTGAACAGAGCAAAGAAGGGAGGCTTCCCATTCGGATCACCGACTACCGATGTAGCAGTAACCAGGACTGCCGTCCTCACTGACTCACAGGACATCTGGATCAACGCATCACGTCTGAAGCTGTGTCCAAAGAGGGGTGAAGCAGGTGACAAAGTCCCCGTGAAAGCGATTGAAGACAGCGATAATAAAAATTTCAAACCTACTCCTGCATCCACAGAATGCATGAAAGAACTTTCTTCTTTTTATGGGCATTATGCTCCTGATTTATTTGCCCTTATGGACATTTCTTAATTGCCATTATGACCCAGACGAACTGGGACCATTAAAGTCTGTTTGTGGTAAACACAATAACACTCACACCAATACTAGTTCACCTCATAGGCACAAGAGATCCACACGTGATAACACAATTATACAAAATCATCCCTGGGAACGTAATACATTACAAAGATATGCTGGCCATTCTCTGCTCTCTCACTCTCACTGGAACAACAATCAAACACACTGTCTGAAGTTTTGCTGCAGTCTCTCCACTATCTGTAGGCCTCATTCTCTGCTCTCTCACTCTCACTGGAACAACAATCAAACACACTGTCTGAAGTTTTGCTGCAGGTATCTAAAGACAATGTGGAGCCATTTCAACTTGAACTATATGTAATATTATCAATATTTGTATGAATGTTTCTGTGATATAATATCTGATGAGATAGAAACTTTTCCTAAGCAAATCTATACCTATGCATTTGTCTGAAACCCCCTTACCTTGCCTGCTCCCCCACCCCCCAAGCCTGGTTTTATTGCTTCTTATCTGTGAAATAACATTTGTCCATCCTTCTCATTTTCTGTTGCAGTCTCTCCACTATCTGTAGGCCTCATTCTCTGCTCTCTCACTCTCACTGGAACAACAATCACTTCCCACCCCCCCTGCCCCTCACCCACCCGCCCCTTGTTTCTCTTGATTTATTAAGTCACTCAAATTTCCTAGAGCTGATCAATTAGCAACACCTGCTAACTATACCTAATTAATATATTACTCAATGTTTCCTCATGCCTGTTCCTTCCTCATTACATCCTGTCTTTTCCTCTATCTACTCTTCTCAACTTTTCCATATCATGTCTCCAACATAACCATCTCACCTTACATGCTCTCCTCTTTTATGCTCCCATGAGCTACTCTCATACCTCCATTTACTATCTCCTCCCCCTTCTAAAGCTCATAAGCAGAAACACTTCTGCAAGTCCAAATCCCACTACCTCTCCCTCTCTCTCATTCTTCTGTTGGCTTCTTGGGACATACCTCCTAACACAGGCCCCTTACCTCCCACTCGCAGATTATACGATATGACCACTAGGGCCAGATAAGATATTACATACTAGGATCACTTACCAAAATACTTTCTCAGATGCTTTCCTTTTCCTTCTATATGAAAAAACATTCTAACTTTGCATACCCTCCTACCTAATGAAACTTCACTTCCTGACCCTTGCTATTTCTTATCTGCCTCTTCCATCCCCTTTAGATTGTAAGTAGCGAGTTTTCAATCTTGTAGAGTGCTTTGGGAAAAAAACACTTTCTACAAAGATTCTAAGCTCAAAACAGGGTCCTCCATTTTTTGCAGTTTGTTAAAATTATATTTTTCCTTGTTCTTTTCCTCTGTATAGCGCTACGGAATATGTTGGCGCATTACAAATAAAAGTAATAATAATAATAATAATATGCTCACTCCTTTAACATTTCCAATTGCTGGGTAAGTGCACACGTCTCTACACATGGGGAAATGGGTATGCCTCTATTTGGCCTTCCAGCAGAAAACTTCACTCAAAGCCACATACTGTATATTACAATGGCAGTACACAACCCCGCAAATGGAACTTCTTTACTTATGTACAATCAGCCACACCACTTAACTCTATATGGATGCAACACCTCATACGCATATTTCCCATCAAAATATAATAAGAGTGTATAATTTATGTTAACCCACACTAACCCAGGGTATAACTGTTTTAGGGCCCTAGGAAAATGTAAGTCTGTTGATTGGTCCAATACTCCAATACCACACTTATTTTTATAGGACCTCCTCCCTTTCTCAACCGTTGTTCACCTAAAAGCTGTAGAGGTCCCGGATGTCCCTACTTATTTTCTCTTTTACATAATATATCAATTAATGGTACTGGTTGTAGCAACACTAATGGGCCCGTGTCTAATCTCTTCCACCTTATGCCACCTTCCCTAGCCACTGTTACATATACTTTATCTGTGGCAGGAACGCCTATCGATGGCTGCCCCCTAATTGGGTGGGCAGTTGTTATTTAGGTCAAGTAATCCCATATATATATACACAACCCCAACACTTCCACAAGGCCGCATCAGAACCATGAGGGATATAGAGCAGAAGTGCGGGTGGAAAATATTCCTAAACACCCTAGGTATAACCTTCCCACATGTAGGCGTAGGGAAACTACAGGTAGAACTATCCATACTTTCTCTACTAGTACAGAGGGCATTGAATAGCTCTGCTGAAGCAATTGGGAAACTAAACTAGGAGCAGGTGCAAATTTAGAATGGTCACTTTGTAGAATAGAATGGCTTTAGATTATGTTTTAGCTTCCAAAGGCGGTATGTGTGCTTTAATAGGTAAAGAATGTTGTTCTTATATTGATGATAATTCTATTTACTCTGTCATTACTTCCCTTGTATTCCTTTGTGCTTTTATTACATACTGCAAGGCTTTATTCCTAAGAATTTTCAGCTAAATACTGTGACTTAACACCACCCGGTCACAGGTATATCGCATGTACTGATACCCTTGAGGGTCAATAGCCTTCCAGTGTCTCAGTTCGCTTCCTATCATATATATACACCACTGCTTACATCCCAAATAAAGATCACGTTGTGATCTAAGAGGGGAATGAAGGGGTTAACATATTCTGCTGATGAAGGGGTTAACATATTTTGCTGACACATAGCCTAACCATAATATCATGTGCCTATCCTTGGGATGTTTTTCGACCTTACTAAAACACAAAACATTTCTAGTTGTTCTAAGAAACATAAAACTCCTGATTATATGTCCTTGTACCGACTAACGTGAACTGTGAAAATCGCTCTAATATCCGCCTTCTTTTGCAAGTATAAAGTCTATGCAATGACGTAGCAATAAACGGAATTAGTACTGAGACTGATTGTGTGTGTGTCTTACATCCAGTACAAATTCCACAGAATTCTGTTTGGGCCTGTGTTTCTAAGCCGCCAACTACTGATTAGGATGTCCCAACAAGGGATAGTTACTGGTTCTATTATAAACAAAGTAACCATCTTTGCTGATGATTTGCTGGTTACAGTTTCTGATCCAATAAACTCAATAGTTACTTTAATTCAAATTATTCTAGAATACAGCGACTTATCTTACTACAAAGTAAATCTTACTAAGGCAGAGGTACTATATACCAATTTATCGAAAAATTATAAAGTTGAACTAAAAGAAAGATTTCTATATAATTGAAGAAATAACCAAATAACACACTTAGGTATTATATTCAATTCAAATCTAAATAATATAGTTCAAAATAATATGGATATATTACTTTCTCAGGTCGCCCCTATATTAACAAGTTGGAGAGACTTAAACCTGTCATGTAGTGGTAGAATATCATTAATTAAAATGAGTATTCTCCCCAAAATATTATACATTTTAAGAAGTCTTCCCTTAAAAATTCCAATTAAATTCTTAAAACAATTAAAAAAAATAATAGATACATTTATATATAGAAATAAAAAAACATGTATTAAACAAGAAATTATTTAGTGGACTTTTTCTAGAGGGGGCCTAGCAGCACCGAATATTATTCAATACTCGAATGCTATTAAATTACTTCATCTTTCAAAATTTACAATAAAAGAAAATAAACCAAAATTTTTGCTTATAGAAAATTAGTTAGTTAAAAATATAAACTTATAATATATATACAGGGATATGAAAATAGATAACAAGATTCTTACTAAATTACTACTTATCCCTAGAACTTTAATAAAATGGTGGTTTAAATATAATTAAAAAATGAACTGGTAAAGCTCCAAATACCCCAATACATAAATTGACATTGCAATTAACCCCTTTCCTACATATATCATGGGAAGAATGGGGTATGAAAACTCTTAAGGAGAGCCCTTCATAAGGTCACTAAAGTTGTCCTTTAAAGGGAAACATCAAATGTCCCAGTTAGTGCACATATGAAAAGTACATTTAAATAAATACATTTGCAACTCGTTTTTTTTGTTAAAGTGGCAGTGTTAAATAAATGAGCTTGAAAGTTTAAAAAACAAAAACTCTTAAGGACTTATTTTAAGGACAAAAATTGAAATCATTTGAACTTATATCTAAAGAATATCAAGTACCAGTATACCAAATGGTTGTTCTATAATATACTATACACATCGATAACAACTGCAGACTATGGAAAATTAATGAATAGAGAACTAACTGACTTTGAAGTTCTCCTAAATGATATTTATAAGAAGAGTTCAATATCAATATATTATAAAATAATAAAATCCTGGCTAGAAATAAGTAAAATAGATAGGATGGAAAAATGGGAGAGAAAGAGAAATCTTGGAGTATCCTGGTCTACAATTCAGTGGTATAAGGCATTTTCAAAAGCAGAGAAAAGTATAAAAAACTCATCCTTAAGAGAAATATATTTTAAACTATTGCAGCGATGGTATATGACCCAAATCAGATTTTAAAAAATTGCCCCTGGAAAAAACCATGGCCATTGTTGGAGATGTGGAAACCAAATAGGAACCCACGAACATATGTGGTGGACTTGTACCTATATTAGAGATTTTTGGACATTATGTCTAACATATATTTCGAAGATTATTAATACTCAACTGGAAATGACTCCTGAGATTGTACTATTTCATATCCTTCCAAGTAAAATTGTTTATAAACAAAAAAATGTGATTATAAATACTTTAATGGCAGCCAAATGGCTTATAGTTAGATCATGGGATAAACAAGCCTTACCGACTTAGACTGAAGTTATGACCATTGTAGAGAGAAATAAACAAATAGAATTGGAGTACTTGGCATTTTCACATGGTTCGTCAAAAAAAATTAGCTTAAAATGGTCTCTTTGGAAGATATAGGAAGTTATTTAATTATTAACGTTCGAAAGGAATATATTAATAGAAGAGACCGAAAGTATAAAGAATGATAAAGAACAAGAAAAGAAGGATGGGTGGAAACAATCTCAGGAGTTGATAAAAAAAAACCCTACTCCTCTTCTCCATAGAAGTAAACTAAATCATGTTTGATATGCTGAAAAATGTAATCTTTTATGATTCAATGTGAATTATTTAAATTCAACTGTGGTTCCAATTTTGTCTTAATTTTGTCTTTGTTTTTGTTGGTTTGTTGCCTGGATATTTGTAGTTTTGACTTCTTGATGTCATGTAAATGTCTGTAATTTTTGTAATCTTTTTTATATAAATTTTGAAATAAAAATAAAACTTAATAAAAAAAAAAAATATATATATATATATATATATATATATTATATATATATATATATATATATATATATATATATATATATATATATATATATATATATATATATATATTATGCCACAGGCAAACATTTTACTAAGCAAAATCACAATTCCTAAGCATTTGCTTTTGACCCATACACACTAATTTTGTTACTATAATAAACAAAATATTTTTACTTTATATATTGAATTTTTAAATAAATATTTGCCTATCTCTTCAAGAATGGGTGTTTGATTAAATACTATCAACCTTATTAAATTGTGATTCGGTAAATTTAGAAGGGCTCTATTTAAGCACACAACATATTTTTTTTGCAGAAGTTTTTAGTTAGTGATCTTCTATCCAGAAGCCAGGTCTTCACTAACTAAAAACTTCTGTAAAAAAATATGTTGTGTGCTTAAATAGAGCCCTTCTAAATTTACCGAATCACAATTTAATAAGGCTGTTAATACTAATGAAACTTGTTCATATTGGACAAATACACTGTAAAACAAAACCGACAAAGACCTTGAATTGTAGTACTTATAAGATACCAATAAATAATAACTCCAGTGCTTACTGAGGAGATAACAAATATATTGCACACTAGCGACTTGCCCGTCAAAAAATGACGGCAATGTGATGAATATGTTTGTCAAGTTGTTTAGTTATTAACATATATTTTTGACACTTTTAAGTATTTTAATATGAACGTGTATTTTTGTAAAATGTTGATGTAATGGTTTTTTAAAATGTAATTTGTATCTGAAGAATTGTTAACTTTAATATACATTGAATGAATAGGAAAGCAAAAAGTAAAAAGCCTTCTTGAAACGTTACGAATTTTAACATGAAGTTTAAAATATATGTAAGCAATAACCTTCAAAGTATATATTTTGAAACTTTAACTTTATTTTTTATGTAAGTTTAGAAGTTGACAAAACATTTGTATAATTTTGAACATTATAAACAGGAACATAGCGCAAACATTTTGTAACCTAATTTTTTATTAAAAGTATTAACATTAGAATGTAAAAACAATTGACCTTTAAATTAATCAGTATTAACATGCAATTTCTATCACAATAATTGTTAACTTGAATATACATTGAATGTAGAGGAAGGCATACAGTAAAACTCTGCTTAAAACGTACGTAATTAAAGTAATTCATTACTGAGCACATAAACTGGCGATAAACATTAATGTAGTTAGTAATCTTAAGATAACAGACAATATTTACATTGTGACTTAAAAGGTGCTTGACCTCTTAACATCCACTTTGTAATCTGTTGAATGAAATAACTTGCAAATATATTTTTTAAACTTGTAACATTAGAAACATTAACATAGTGACTTAACATTTTCACATAATTTTGACTAACAATGCAAGGCAAGTATTTTGTGAGGCGAATCATTCCTAAACAGTACTTTAATTAATTATGACTGAATTAAACAACCAATTGTTATGTATTTTGCAATGCTTTTAAAAAATGTTGGCATCTTGAATTTGTATTCTGCAAAGTTATAGTACTTCATAGTAGACAATGTTTTTAGTAAAAATACGTCCATCTTCTAATAAATCACCTTGACTTTCATTGTTTTCAATGTAAACTTTAATAGCCTGTGGATTTTTGCACCGTGACAACGCAACGTACAATTGACCATGTGCAAAAACTGGTTCTTCTAAGTAAATACCCACAGATTTGAAAGTCTGACCTTGTGATTTATTAATGGTCATGGCAAATGCCATAATAATGGGAAATTGTCTTCTTTGAAGTATAAAAGGGAGACTACTTTCACTTGGTGCTAAATCTATTCTTGGTATGAAAACTCTCTCTCCTTTATGGGTCCCAGTTAAAATTTCAGCATCTATAAAATGGTCCTTTAATTGTTGAACAATTAATCTTGTGCCATTGCATAGGCCTTTTTTGGGGTTCATATTTCGCAGTAACATGATAATTGCACCTTTCTTTAGCTGCAAAATATGTGGTGGCATTCCAGAAGGAGTTAAAGAGTTAATGAATTCAGTTGAAAAGTTTGCCTGACTTTCATTGTCATCAGCAAGTACAGAATCAGCACTGTGATAATTTCTTTGTGGTGCATTAATTTTTTTTAAGATTTCATTATTGAGTATTAATGCATCTTTATTTTTACACGTCAGTATGACTTGGTTGGCAAGCTCAGAATATTCTTCGTTATTTATGCTTCCTTCAAATATTGCCGATATAATATCTTGTTGACAAATCATCTGAGGTGGGATCTCTACAGTGTCGTCAGGTAAATGTAGTATTTTTTCTGTTCTTCCTTCTCCAATTTTAATAAGCCAATCATTGAAATCAGTTTGGCCTTCTGATCTCATATTTTGTTGCAGTTGAAGATGGGTAAAATGTTTCCATACTGTACTTGACTTTATACATGTTTCAATAATGTCTGTTCGATTTCCATGTACAACGACAGGTAATGTTTGTCTAAAATCGCCACCCAACAAAATTACCTTTCCACCAAATGGAAAAATATTATCCATGACTTCACGAAGCAAACGGTCAATACATTGGAGGGCATAGCATGACATCATTGTGGCCTCATCTATTATAATTAATTTACATTTCTTCAATTTCTTTGCTTGTAAGGATGTCATGCGAATATCTGACACTGAATTTTCCAAAATAGGCACTGGCAGTTTGAATCCACTATGAACAGTTCTTCCACCTTCTAATAAAAGTGCAGCAATTCCAGTAGTGGCAAACGCCATTGCTATTTGTCCTTGTGCTCGTACTGAACTCATTAATAAATTGTACAAATATGTTTTCCCTGATCCGCCAGGTCCATCAAGATAGAAATAACGCTCTGTCACCATGTCATCATCTATAGCATTTTTAATGGCATGAAATGCTTGCAATTGTAGTGTATTTAAAGTTGCAAGTCTTTCTTGTGTTCTTTCTGCTTGTAGTTGAATGTCATAGTCTTCAAAGTTAATGTCATCTATTAGACCTGGATCAGGCAAATTAAAACTTGCACAACTTAATCCATGAGTTAAAAAGACTTCTTGGATTTCCATTAACGCTTTTAAGTGTGCAATGGGTTCATTGTATCGTCGCATAAAGTCTTCAGCCATATTACTTTTAAAAGTCTCCCACAAAGCTAATGCATTTGGAGCATTTGAGAAGATACAAATAAAAGCAAATTGTTCTCTCATCTGTCGTGGCATTTGACATTGTGCTGCTTCTTCTAAGCATCTTTCCCACTCTGTATCATCAGCGAGTAAGTTTCTATTTCTTGCAGCTAAATGGAAGGATTCATATACAATGTCATTAACAGTTCTTAAGTGTTCAAAACTTTGTGCTCCTGGAACATTTAAAAGTAATATCCGTAAGCAAAATCGTTCAACATCTCTTGGACTGACTGTGTAAATTCGTGGAATTATTTTATTGCCTCTGGTTTTTCTTGCTCTCCATAATCCATTCACAAAAACATAGTGATATGGAATTTCAATATATAAGTATTGTGTTGCTTGAGCATCAGTGGAATTTAATGCAAACCATGCAGTTAGTGTAGTGTGACGATCTTCACTTTGGGCCAATGCATTCATTTCATGTCCAGAATGGAAATAGACTAAATGTCGTTGTGGCAAATGTACTGCTAACCTATATACTGCATGTGATCTATCATGCATTTCAAATTTTAGAAGCCGCCACATAGCTTCTGGCGCACTGACATAGCGAGCATCTACATGAGATGCAAGTTCATCATGTACTAACTCACTACTTTCAGGGTTGTCTGCACTTTTGACGACTACAGTAGCTGCATCGTAACCTTTGTAAATATATTTGTAGACATATTTAATGGATTTGATGGAAGTGCAGGCTTCTACGTTGATGTGGGCGTTGTACTTCATGAGTAAATGTGGATTGTAGGGTACTACATATCTATTGTCCACTTTTTTCCCACGAATAATGGCACTATCTCCTTCTCTTCTTTTATAAAGTGGATATTCATCACAATTGGCATAGGTTTTGTCTCTATAATCTTTGGGAAATTCTTTGGAACATTTATTATTTTCCATACATGGTGATTGTGGATTAAGGTCACCACAGGGTCCATGAATCATGCGATGAGTAACAATCTCATATAGTCTACCATATAGTTCTGGATCTGGTAGTTCAGCAACAATGACTGCATCCACTTTGTCCGAAGTATCTAATTTATCTTTTTCTTGAAGTATTATTAGAAGATGTGCATGTGGAAGGCCTCTTTTTTGAAATTCAATGGTATATACATAAGCAAGACATTTGCCAAATAACTGATTTATAGTGAAGTCACGTATTAATTCATTTAATTTAATCTTAAAAACTCTGGCTACTAAATCTGGTCGATCTGAAGCAGTTTGTCCAAGAAGTAGATTTAGTGTAATTTCTGGCCATTGTGGATTACATGTAAATGTCACAAATAAATCGGGTTTGCCAAATTTTGTCACAATAGCCATAGCATCATTGTATCTTTCTCTCATATTCCGAGGAGATCCTTGAAAGGAAGATGGTAAAATGATGGCTTTGCCAGCTGTCATGTCTCTGCTTGTAGCCACGTCAGCAACATAGTCCATGAGTCCAGAATATTGTTCTACACGGAGTTTATCTTGTTGATATTTGATAAAGTTTAAATTATTTGCCTCAACTTGCAAATATGAATCAATAATCCATTGTTGTGTTAGTTTCCCACCACATAAAATTGGATTAAATACATTGCGAATGGCAATTTGAGCTACTTTAAATTCAAGCATAGAAACATTATTTCGGATTCTGGCTTTAGCATTTGGGTAACTGGGAAGAGTTAATTTTGGTTGCCAACCTGCTTCTCCGTGTGGGAAAAAGATGGGATATGTCATTGGATCTAAATTTGGACTTAAGATACTCATATTAATAAACGGTTGGTCCTCATTTCTAGGATATATTCGTATGTCTCTTTGAAATGGTGGTTCTCCTTCATCATTGTGAAACACCATTGCAACCTCATTTGTTGTTGGCAAGTTATAACGACGTTTATCAGTATGTCTGTCTCTTTTAAGCACCATATTAACCTTCGGCATTGGTAATTGATGTGTTTGTGAATGAAGTAGTTGTTCATTTTCTACTTCTGCCAATTTTTTATAAGCTTTACTGTAGGGATTGTTGTCCATAATGTTATTTAGCTCTATGAAAACAGTGGGTAAGCATTTTTTATTTTCTTCCATCTGCATACGTTGGTCAACAGCTTCCATTGTATCTAGGACATATAGTTGAGCGAATTTTCTTTTATTTCCTTCCTCTGGATGTAAATGGGAAGTGCGATGATAAATTTGTCCTTGGACTTTAAAACAGTAAGGACCATGTCCTGGTACATTAGCAGCCAATGTTGCCCCCATAGATGCAAATGATATGGCACTATTGTAGGATCTTATGTTTGTCTTAAAATTTTTGTAATTTGGAAAAGTAGGTTCAGTCAGAATATTTAGTAAATAGGTTGGAAATTGTTTCCTTTGTGGAAGTTTGAACTTTCCTTTTTGACAACAACTAATAAATTGTCCATCTCGGGGTCTCTCCTGTTTAAAATAATAAGCCTCACAAAATTGACATTGAGTAGTCATGTCCCCACAACTATGAACCTCTACTGCTAAAGACTTCATTAAAGGACAATTTGCAATGCATATTGGATGTTGACTTTGATATTCATCAGATGAAAAGTCCTGAAATGTTTCAACAACAGGTTCTAAATGTTTAGTTTTTTTCGTACATTTTCTTGGTATATGTTGGACTTGTTCGGTTGAAATTTCCTGTAAGTTTTTAGTAAGAGTTTGTAAATGCTTTTTTTTGGTAGTTTTTTTTTTTGGTCTGTCTTGACTGGTATGTTGTAAAATGTCATCTGATGTTTTAGGAACAGTTTGTAAATGCTTTATTATTTTTTTATTTATTTTGGTTGTATCTTTCATTTTTGCAGCGGATATTCTTTTATTTGCAAGTCTTTTGCGTTCTTTTTCTCTTCTAATTTCTTTCTCCTCCGGTGTCTGCTGGGCGGCCCATCTCTCTTGTCTTTCTCTAGTTTGACGTCTTTTCTTCTCTTCTTTGGTCTCGTTATCAGCCATATTAATCTGTAAACGGAAACAAATAAATGTAATTGTGTATATTTAAATTTGTAATTCCTGTTAAAGATGATTGTGCACAATTGTTGAAATAAAAGGCAAATCATGAATGTATCATTGATATTTAGTTAAATTTATAATTCCTGTCTTCAGTGGCTCAGAATTTTTCCAATGGAATACTGCTGTAAATAAGCATGTAACATATTTATTTAAAATAATGGTTTTATTTATTAAAAACTTTGTTTGTGGATAGATATTTACCACTGCAAAACTTCTTTGCTGAAAAAAAAAGTGATGTGGTTATTGAGCTATGTATTGCATAGTAGCAATTTAAATAAAATAAGGGAGATAGTAAATTAATTAATTTATTTTTCTGTTGAGACGGATGCAACTGAAACCAGTTTCTTTAGTGTTATTCTTTAGTAGTTATTATAGTTTACCTTGGTTGAAGTGTGATTTAAATCCGAATGTTTGTTGGTCCTCGTTTCAAAATCGTTGTCCAATGGTGTGGTCCTCTGTCGGAAGTCCTCGTCCGATGGTGTGGTCCTGTGGCGATAGCCCCTGTCCGATATTGTGGTCCTGTGGCGATATCCCTCGTCCGATGTTGTGGTCCGTTGGTGAAAGTCCTCGTCCGATGGTCTGGTCCTGTGTTGAAATTCCTCGTCTGCTGGTCTGGTCCTGTGTTGAAATTCCTCGTCTGCTGGTCTGGTCCGAGTCCTCGTCCGATGGTCCGGTCCTGTGGAAAAAGTCCTCGTCCGATTGTCTTCACGCAGTATCTGTTGTAATGTAAAATAGAAAATGTTGTTTGAGTGAAATGTCTTTTAAATAAGTAAAAAATGTATTAATTTTGCTGTATTGTATCAGTTATGGTTATTTTTTTCAAAATTTTTTTTTTTAACTTTCTGTACAATCCCAAGACTTTTGTTATTCTTATTTAAGGTTCTTAGTAAGGCTTGTGGGTTGTGATATATTACATAAGAATATGAATTTATTTTGCTATGTGTTTATGTTAGTTTTTGTACAATCCTGTTTTGTGCGCACCACTTGTGGTATACTTATTTAACCTTTATTTGGATGGTTATAGTTAGTGAAACATGAAATAATATAATTAATGTAGTTTGCTATGTGTTTGTGTTAGTTATTGACAATCCTGTTTGGTGCACATCACTTGTGCAAAACTAATTTCTTCTTGATTGTACAGGTTATAGGTTGTTAAACATTAAAGAAGAATGTTAATATAGTTTGCTATGAGTTTGTGTGCTTTTTTATACAATGCTATTAGGTGCACAACACTTTTGTTATTCTTATTTTTGGTTATTTGTAAGGCTTATAGGTTGTTAAACATTGAATAAGAAATTCTGTTTTGTGTGTAGCAGTTTGTGTGTCATTGAATTGCGATTTGGCTAATTGAATTGTGCTGTAAATGAGCACATAGCATATTAGCATATTAGTTAAAATAATTTTGTAGTCATTGAAAAACTGTATTTTTGATATTTTTTTATTAACTAAAACCTTAGTTTTAAGCTATTGTTATGTTGTTATTTAGAGCCCTATTCAATTGGGCAAATTGCAATTGAATGAGGGCCTTTGTGTGTACCATATGTTGCATAGTTTGGCCCTCATGCAATTGCATTTTTTACAATGTAATAGTACTGTAAGGCCGTAATTGAATTGCAATGTAGAAATTTGAATAGGGTTGTAAATAAGCACATCACAAATATTTGTTAAAATAGAGTAAGGCCCTCATTCAATTGCAATTTGGCCAATTGAATAGGGCGCTAAATAAGCACATAACATATACTTTTTAAATAAGTTTTTAGTTAGTAAACATCTATCCAAATGCAAGGTTTTCCCTAACTAAAAACTTCTTTTAAAAAAATATGTTATATGCTTATTAAGAGCCTTATTCAATTGGCCAAATCACAATTAAATGAGGGCCTAAGGGCCTAAAAGTTCTTATTTATAGCCATATTTAATTTTCCAAAATAGCAATTGAATAAGGGCCTTTGGTTACTGCATTTGTTATATTGTGAGCTACTTATTCAATTGTGTTTTGGCCAATGGAATAGAGCTCAATATCAGCACAGAGCATATGTTTGTACGGAATTTTGTATTTAGTGAACTTGTATCCAAAAGGAACGTGTTCACAAAAGAAAAATTTCCTAAAAAATATGCTCTGTGCTTATATAGAGCCCTATTGAAATGGGCAAATCACATTTGAGTGAGGCCCTTGGGCATTAAAGACATATAGGTCCTCATTGAATTGCAATTTTGCCAATTGAAGAGGGCTCTATATAATTACATAACATATTTATTGAGCAAAGTTTTTAGTTATTGAAAACCTTGATTGTGGTTAGAAGTTCATTAACTAAAAAGTTCTGTTTCAAAAATATGTTATGTGCTTATATAGAGCCCTATTGAAATGGGCAAATCACATTTCAGTGAGGCCCTTGGCCATTAAAGACATATAGGTCCTCATTGAATTGCAATTTTGCCAATTGAAGAGGGCTCTATATAATCACATAACATATTTATTGAGCAAAGTTTTTAGTTATTGAAAACCTTGATTGTGGTTAGAAATTCAGTAACTAAAAAGTTCTGTATAAAAAAAATGTTATGTGCTTATATAGAGCCCTATTCAAATGAGGAAGTTGCAATTGAATAAGGCTCATGGTTATTTCTTGTTTATACTTAATACTTTACCTTGATAGAAGTTTTGAATGACAGACGGTCCCCTCCTGCCAATCTTAATCCGCCGGTCTTCTTTTAGTGTCTGTTTGAAAAAGAAAGTGAAATAGTTATTTGTATATTTATAATTTGTCATCTAGCAAAGCATGTCCTTTTGAGCATGTAATGTGTTCTTGTATCTTACCTCTTCAAATTTGTTGGTGTTCTTTAAAAGGGATTGTGCTTCACAGTGCACGGTGCAAATTGTTGAGAGACGCTGTTGATGCAGAGTCTGTTTGAATATGAAACGAAATAGAAAGATTCAGCTTTATCTGATGTATTGAATTGCAGTAAATTAATTCAATTAACCTTATTTTTTGTTGGGGGCTACACACATATGTCACATACATGAAGCACATTACATAGTTTAATGTAATTATTTTGTGTACGTGTGACATATCAGTATACATGAGTCAAATTTAAATGGTTAAATTAACATTATATTTTTTTTTTCCAACACACATAAATGTGTGTGTGTGAGATGTAACTATAGATGATACACATATATGTGCGTGTGACATATCAGTATACATGACATATAATGTCATTAAAATGTAGTTGTTTACTGATTTTGTTGTAAGCTAATTTTGTTGCATTGGTAATACACATAAATGTGCGTGTCACATGTCACTATACATTATAGACATATATGTCGGTGTCAGATGTCACTATGAAGGGGCAATACACAGAAATGTGCGTGTCACATGTCACTATACATTATAGACATATATGTGCGTGTCACATGTCACTATACATTATACACATATACGTGCGTGTCACATGTCACTATGAAGGGGCAATACACAGAAATGTGTGTGTCAAATGTCACTATACATTATAGACATATATGTGCGTGTCACATGTAACTATACATTATAGACATATATGTGCGTGTCAGATGTCACTATACATAAAGCTCTGTTTAATTTTGTTTGGGAGCCTATACACATAAATGTGCCATACATGATGACTACATAAATCCTAGTTTATTTTTTTATTTGTTTGACCTGACCTGATAATAAAATGTAATATATTATAGCTTACCTGTCAGTTGTAATTTGCACAATGTAAAGTAGTAAATTAGTAAAGAATTGTCTTCTCAAGTAAAAGCAGCAGTTATCTCAGAAGTCACTCCGTTGATCACCTGAGGAGAAATGTATTTTTTAGTTGGAAATAGCCAGTATTTATAAACTTGTAGAAAGTTCTGGAAAGTGAGACCGTTAGAACGCAATACGCATGCGCTATTTGCGTTCCAGCTTACAATTTGCGTTCCATCCGCCATTTTAGGCGTATTACTGTTCAAAATGGTGTTTAATATGATTGTGATACGTTCCGCATAGTATGTGTTTCATTATTGCGAGTAAGTGTAGTGTAGTTACGTCTGAAGCCTCGTTTTCGTTTTGTTCGTCGGCCATTTTTTCTCTCGCTTAGCGATGGTATTAGTGTCTAAAGTGTTTATTTTGATTTAAATGTAGGTGTAACTTGTTTTTTTTAGGTGCTGGCTGGTTCCTCTTGCTGTAGGTAAGCTTTTTATGTGTTTGTTGTGTGTCTTTGTTAAGTTTTAAATGTTTGTATGTCGGCGTGTTGCGTCCGATGTTTGCGAAGTCGTAATGTGTGGTAACGTGTCTCGTATGGTGTTTGCGTGTGTAGCATGGTGTTTGCGTGTGTAGCCTCGTTTTCGTTTTATTCGTCGGCCATTTTTTTGTCGCTTAACAAACTATTTAGTGTCGAAACTCTTTTATTTTGAGTGCAATTAAGTTCTAAGTTGCATTTTTAAGGTCCTGGGTGCTTCCTGTTTGTGTAGGTAAGGTTTTTATGTATGTGCTGTGTGTATGTATTGTGTTTGTAATTTTGTAATGTTCGCGAGTTGCGTCCGAGTGTTGCGAGGCCGTAATGTGTGTGAACGTGTGTCGTATGTTGTTTGCGAGTGTCGTAATGTGTTTCAACGTGTGTCGTATGTTGTTTGCGAGTGTCGTAATGTGTTTGGACGTAAACTTTTTTTTTCAAGGGTCGCAGTTGCTGCAACTGAAGACCTCGCTTTGCGAGGTCCTCAGGTGCTGGCATGGAGCGCCTGCGGCGCTCCAAGCCAGCAACTGAGGCCCTCGCTTCGCGAGGGTCCTCAGTTGCTGGCAAGGAGCGCCTTCGGCGCTCCATGCCAGCAACTGAGAACCTGGCACAGTGCCCTCGCTACGCGAGGCCCGCGACTCGCTACGCGAGCCCGCAGCGTTAGCAACAACTCGTACGCTCACAACTATATATGTGATGGGCACATACCTGAATATGGTGTCTGTTCTGAGCCTCCTTGTTGGTTCTATCTGGAACGTCTGCTGGATACCAATACATGCATATTCCAGTTGCAATATCCCTCCCAGTATAATGTCTCCAGGCTTGTAAAAACCTCCAGGTTTAAAGTAGTTTTTTAGCTTGCAGTAAGGATTGAAACTCTTTCCAGCCACAGGGGAAAATAGTAAAACTAAAGACAGTGTTAGAAGGACTTTATTCCTTATCAGTGGCTGTGTCCAGGTGGAGATGATATCAGAACTCTTCATACTGAGACCAGGACAAAACCGTGTAAAGAGATATAAAGCAAAAATATAGAGATTTGTGTGCAGCATTATACGCTGGTATTTAGTCATTGTAATAGGAGTTCTTTATTATGAATAAATAATTTGCATACCTCACTGACATTAATGCAAAATAAAATTATGTGAGACTGATATCTGTGTTCAGTACCCTACAATTTCCCTCATTTAGAAAACTTAAAGAATAAAGCTGTGCACATAATAATAAAACTTTAACTGTGCATACAGATAATAGCGTAGCTGTCATTAATCATCAGATCTGTGCTCGATGTCAGCCGTGAATATACGTTTTGCCTCCAGAATCCTTTGTTTATATAACAATCCAACATATTAACCTCTATAATTGTCGGTCGGTAATTACATTTCTACAGGTTATTCTGAAACAAATCATAAGTCTGATGTAATATCTATCAGTCACACAGTTCATGTTCCCGTGAGTGCTACATCCACATCATTTATTACATTTGTGGCTGAATATTTTCAACACTCCACAGGGAAGATAAATTGGTTTTGCTCCAAGGATTGCTCAATATTTTTGGTAAATTCCACAAAACGAAAACTCTTTACAGACATCTCACAAAATAGAAGCCGTTGTCATCTACTGTGAATTTGTGTAATGACATTAAAGGGACAACACAATCTCCTTAGAATTAAGGGGACACAACAAAGATAAACTACACATATAAACTCATATAATTTCAGTGTGCTTATTCAAACATGTTATGCAGAAGTATTACATAAATGAGCTGAAAAGTGAATTTTCAGTGATTGTTGGGTCTCATCTCTTGGTAATGGACTTAGCTCTGCTCCCATCTGTAATAATTATGTAGAGAAAACACAACTGAAATATGAGCTGAAGACTGACCATAATATGAGTATTACATTCAAGGAAGATAGTGGAAAGGAGGTGCAGGTTCAGAGGTGGGGAAAGGATATAAATGAAAGACAGCTCATGTAAGGTATAATGAGATATCAGATTCCATGGTCAGGTAGCAGGCAATTAGATCCCTGTAAAGAAAAGTAGTATGGCTACCAAGGAGAATGAGGTGTCCAGGAGGTTTCAAAGGTGGAGAGCTGTTATGTCTAAGGATCTAACTATGGATCAGTTGGTAGCTCTCCAGGCACAAATCAGACAGGAAGTCCAAGCAGAAAAAAAAGGTGCCTGCTTGCCCCTCCCCGGTGCCTGTAGAGGTCTGTAGTCGAGTAAAAGCCCAGCTACAGGTGATTCACCATATAGCTTTAGACCTTTAGAAAAGGGGTGATCCTGTATAATTAGCACTGCCATGAATAGGGACTGGAACAAGGGTCCATGGATGCTGCACTGATAGAAATTTTGATCCAGCAAATGTTTCAGCTGTAAGCCAGGTATATGAAGCTGCTGGAGAAGGCAGGCCATGGTACGATCTATCTCAAGAGGTGGAAGGAGCCCTGCCAACCAGGTGAGGATGAAGATGATGCATTTTGGTACCAGGAGGCCCTGCAAACATCCAGCTGTTTGTAGTATTGCTTGCCCTCAAAGAGCACTGTTTTTTTTTTAAAGTGTTTTTCTGGGGGCACGGGGGTTATTTAAAGACTGTACTATAATGGTAAGTGGAAGGCCTGGGATTAAGCTACCAGGATACTGGGTTCTTGGAAGAACCAACCATGCACTGTGAACCAGCAATGGGGCTCCAGCTGATAACCACTGTCCAGGAGATAGCCACAGACCATTAAGAAATAACAACAGGTCGAAGGGTACAAGCTAGGGAAAAAATACTGCAACCCAGTGCTTCCCTTGGAGTTGCTTCCTAAGCTACAATTTGTCTTTCAACTATGGACATGTTTGGACTATTGGTTGCCCAAGACAAGGACTTGCACCTGGATTAAGTGCCACAGCATGCCAGCAATCATCTGATAAATATGCTCACCAGGATGCTGCATTTAGAAGGGGGAGCAGGTTATATGACCAGATTCTTTTGGTCAAGGGGTGAGCCTTTTGGACCTCACTTTTATCAGTCATAATCAGTCAAAAACCCTCTCAGACAGGGCTCAATTCAATTGGGTCTGTACAATTTCATATGGGATTAATACAACGGATCTCTGTCATGCCCAGAAGACCACTGGACTTTGTAGTAGGCTGCCATTGGTTAATACGTTGTAATAAATATTTGTATCTTGTTATAGATTTCAGTTTTTCCTTAATGTGTTCAATTGTTTATTTTGTTATTGCCAAATTTAAGTTAACCACCTTTTTTATACCTATTAATTATATATACAAATATTAGTGTTGCTCATTCCTTTCAATTGGTATTATCACAGAGTAAATATTTAAAGTGAAAAGCAAATACCATCACTTTCTGCAAATTACAGGTATTAACACATCACACTGTCACATACTTAAAGTACCAATGTAGTTTTACACTTTGCATGCTTGTTACAAAATAACTGTAACAAGATAAAACAAAATGATTTGAGTGTATATGTAAGGCCAGAATATAAAAGTGTTTTTGAGAATATCTTTTAAATTAGCTAGGTCTGCTAATATCTTGCGGGATTCAATATTGGAATGCCAGTCTGTCTTTAGCTTGAGAAGAAGAAGTTCTTTTGTCGATATAAAGTGACAATCTCCGAAAAAAGCTAAATATAGATCTTTGTCTATTTTCTAAATACACTGTTCCTTTTACTCCTGTAAAGTTTCCATTTATAAATAAAGGCATAATGTTTGTCATCAATAAATCAAAATTGAGTATACTAGTTAAAAATAATTACTGTAGTTATTTATTTTAAACTATGTATATAGGCTTGGCTTCACGAACAAAGATATAAAAGGGGTATCTACATCTATAGGCTCTCATGTGGCTGAGGAGGCCAATGCGGGATAGGCAGCTTTGACCACAGTGGTTACACAGGAAGATTTGTTCTTGGTTGCGTGCTGTAGTGACACCATTTTTTCTATTTTTCCTTTTGTTCTCAAGACCAGCCCTTCATGTAGTCTCAAAAGAGGAGACGGTCTGGTGTATGGTACTTCTCTATGCCTTTCCGTCTGAAGCGAAGGTGGACCATCAACAATGGTCAATATGACAGGCATCAAGGGACTGTTTCAGTGAGTCTTGTACCTCTTCTTCTGCCCTCCTCTGTAATGATTGCCAGTGGTGAGCTCACTATATAGCACAATCTTTGGAAGTCAATCATCCTCCATCCTAGATATGTGTCCTGTCCAGCGTAACTGCTTCTTCAACAGTATAGCCTCAATGTCTTTGACTCCTGCCTGTTCTAGGACTTCAGTGTTGGGATGTGGTCATTCCCGTGAATTTTGAGGATGGTGTGGAGGCAACGTTGATGGAAATGCTCAAGAAGTCATACGTGGTGACGGTAGGTAATCCACGACTCAGAACCTTACAGAAGGGTGGTCAGCACACAGCCTTGTGCACTTGTTCAGATGCTTGTTTTTCCAAACCCTTTTATATAACTTGCCAAATGCACCATTTGACTTTTCCAGTCTGTTGTCAATTTTTTTGTCAACCTTTGTGTCCGAGGAGATGATGCAACCCAGGTAGGTAAACTGTTGGACTGTTTTCAGCTTAGACTCGCTAATAGTGATGTGAGGAGAACAGTAATCTTCCTGAGGTGTGGGCTGGTGGAGAACTTCAGTCTTCTTCAAACTGACTTCTAAACCGAAGAGCTCGGCAGCCTCTGCGAAGCAAGATGTCATTTGCTACAGAGGTGTCGCCGGATGGGAAACAATGGCAGCATTGTCGGCAAAGAGCAGCTCTCGAACAAGTCGTTCCACTGTCTTGGTGTGGGCCTTTAGTGGCCTTAGGTTGAATAGACTGCCATCTTTTCAGAATCGGATGTAGAGTCCATCCACATAATGTTTGTCATCAATAAACCAAAATTTAGTACACTAGTTCAAAATAATTACTGTAGTTATTTATTTTAAACAGTGTATAAATTCTTGTATATTATCAAGCCCAGAATGCAATAGAGAGAACATAGGTGTATCTACTGTGTATTACAGAGAACATTATATTTGTGTGATCCAACATTACTGTACTTACCCTACTGTTACTTTAATTATTAATATCCATATATATTTTTTGATCACATAGTAACTTTATTGAAACTTTGTCAACTTGTGAAGCTTTTATACTGTATTATACATTCACCCTCTCCCCACCGCTCCTGTTCACATCTTCACATTTGTTTTTACTAATTCTCTTCATATATGTATATGAACTGGGCCAGTCACTTACCTCTGTCTGTCATTTCAGCATCCCTCCATGCCCCCACTCTCATAATTTATAGAAAGCCACAAGACTTGTTCAGTCAGCATCACCTGCTACAAACAAATTAATAATAATAAAAAGAAATAGTGATAAAAAATATTAGCTACTCACCCACCGCAGCCATTATGATAAACCTTCCCTCACTCTTTTTTCCCGCTCCAGCATTTATATTACTATACAGTGCCTTGCAAAAGTCTTCACCCCCTTGGCTTTTTCATGTTTTGTTGCCTCACAATCTGGAATTAACATGGATTGTTTGAGGATTTGCATCATTTAATTTACAGAACATGCACACAACTTTAAAGATGTTTTTTTTTTTATTGTGAAGCAAAGAACAAAGTGGAAAAAATAACAGAAAAAGTAAATGTGCATAACTATTCACCCCCCTAAAGTCAATACTTTGTAGAGCTACATTTTGAAGCAATCACAGCTCCAAGTCACTTTGGATAAGTCTTGCCAATTCTTTGCCCATTCCTCCTTGCAAAACTGCTCCAGCTCCTTCAAGTTGCATGGTTTGTGCTTGTGAACAGCAATATTTAAGTCTGACCACAGATTTTCTATTAGATTGAGGTCTGGGCTTGGACTAGGCCATTCCAACACATTTACATGTTTCCCCTAAAACCACTCAAGTGTTGCTTTAGCAGTGTGTTTGGGGTCATTGTCCTGCTGGAAGGTGAACCTCCGTCCTTGCCTCAAATCACGCACAGAGTGTTACCGGTTTTGCTCAAGAATATCTCTGTATTTAGCACCATCCATCTTTCCCTCAACGCTGACCAGTTGCCCAGCCTCGGCTGCTGAAAAACATCCCGATAGCATGATGCTGCCACCACCATGTTTCACTGTGAGGATGGTGTTCTTTGGGTGATTTGATGTGTTGGGTTTGCGTCAAACATAGCGTTTTCTTTTATGGCCGAAAAGTTAAATTTTAGTCTCATCAGACCAGAGCATCTTCCTCCACACATTTTGGGAGTCTCCCACATGCCTTTTTGCAAACTCAAAACGTCTCAGTTTGTTTTTTGCTGAAAGCAATGGCTTTCTTCCTGCCGCTCTATGAAGCGTACAGCTTATTGTCGTCAGATACTCCAGTCTCTGCTGTGGAACTCTGCAGCTCCTCCAGGGTTAATTTAGGTCTCTGTGCTGCCTCTCTGATTAATGTTCTCCTCGCCCGGTCCGTGAGTTTTGGTGGGCGGGCGTCTCTTGGCAGGTTTGCTGTTGTTCCATGTTCTTTCCATTTGGATATGATAGATTTGATGATGCTCCTGAGGATCATCAAAGATTTGGATATTTTTTTATAACCTATGACTTGTACTTCTCAACAACATTGTCCCTTACTTGTTTGGATAGTTCCCTGGTCTTCATGGCAGTGTTTGCTTAGTGGTGCCTTTTGCTTAGGTGTTGCAGCCTTTGGGGCCTTTCAAAAAAGGTGTGTATATGTAATGACAAATCATGTGACACTTAGATTGCACACAGGTGGACATCATTTCATTAATTATGTGACTTCTGAAGGCAATTGATTACACCAGAGCTTTTTATGGGCTTCATAACAAAGGGGGTGAATACATATGCACATGCCAATGTTATGTTTTCTATTTCAAAAAAAATGTTTTACGTATATATTTTCTCATTTAACTTCACCAACTTAGACTATTGTGTTCTGATCATCACATCAAATTCAGATTAACAAAGCATTAAACTTAAGGCTGTAATGTAACAAAATAGGTAAAAAGTCAAGCGGGTGAATATTTTTGTAAGGCACTGTAACTATCATATCTTAGGCTAATCATTTTTCCCCACCTTCATCTAATCTACTTCCTGAGCCTACACACTGTGTCATGCTCCTCTCCCTCCTCCAGTCATAAACTCATCCCTTCCCTAACACACATAAGCAGAAACACTACTATAAGTCCCACTCCTATCTTCTCTCAGTCCTTCTTCTCCTGGCTTCTGGAGACATATCCCCTAACCCAGGCTCCTTACTCATTTCCACCTTCTGTCAGCCACTCTCTGCTCCAAAGGCAGCAAACACTCAAAACACCCAGAATTTGATGCCCATCACTTGTAACAAACCTTCTACACTCCCTTTCTCCTGTGCCCTCTGGAATGCACATTCACTCATGACCTATTCATTACCAACTCAATAAATCTACTGGCTTTCACTGAAACCTGGCTCTTCTCTTCAGACACTGCCTCCCCCGCAGCACTCTCTCATGTTGGTTTTCACCTCAGTCACACTGTTAGACCTGGGAACAAACAAGGTAGTGGTGTGGGTGTATTTCTTTCCACTCGCTGTTCATTTCCCCTCATACCCCCATCCCATCCCTCCAATTCTCATCCTTTGAAGTTTATACTACCCGCCTCTTCTCACCTATCTCTCTGTGTGTTTCTGTGATCTATCGCCCACCAGAATCACCCTCTCGATTTCTTGGTCACTTTTCCGCATGGCTCCCTGACTTTCTCTCCTCTAACATTCTTTCACTTATACTTGGCAATTTCAATATTGCCATCGACACTCCCACCTCCCCAGCAGCCGGCAAACTGCTTGCACTCATCTCCTCCCTCTACCTCTCACAACTAACAGAGTCCTCAACTCCCCATGCTGGACACTTTCTAGACCTTATCTCAGCACCACCTCCAACCTAGTCATCCACCCACTCCCTCTATCTGACCACCACATCCTTACCTTTAACCTCTCCATACCTTACTCTCACCACCTTTCTTCAACCCCTGCCACCATCACTCACAGAAACCTGCTAGCACTTGACCCTCCACACCTCTCCACTGTGCAACAACCCCTTCTCAGCTCCATCACCAACCTCAACTGCCGTAACACTGCCACCTCACACTACAACTCTAATCTTTCTTCCACCCTTGACATCCTTGCCCCCATTTCCAAAATTGCCAACCCTCCACTGAATCAATCGACTCAGCAGCTTAGCAGGAGAGAGAGATAAAAAGTGAGGCTCAGAGAGGTTTCAAGGTTACAGAGAGGGAGAGTCCGTGCAGCACAGCCAGGTCCCCATATTTATAGCAAATCATAATCAGGAAGTTCTAGAGATTATTATTTTACATTTTTGTTAAATAAACAAGCCTTTGGTCGCCATGACAGGGAGTAGTCCTCCGTTGGACAAGTCACTCTCTTTGATACAGACTTACACTCTCCTCCACCCACCATCTCCTCCCGTCCCTTCCTGTCTCATGGCTGAAGACTTTTTATTCATCAAACTTGAAAACATCCGCAATGAACTTCTCCTCTCATCGTGGTTCACACGTCTCGTCTACAACCGCCTTATCAGCTTTATTTCCTCTAACTCACTTCTTGACACTTTCCAGTCCAGCTTTCTGCCCCAACACAAAAGAGACAGCTCACACAAAAGTCTGAGACACATCACACAAAAGTCATTCGAGCCACTGCTTTATCGTGGTTCTCATCATATCTACAAGATTGAACATTTAGCGTCTCCTTATCTGGCACCTCTTCTCCTCACCTGTTGGTATGCCACAAGGCTCAACACAAGGCCCCCTCCTCTTCTCCATCTATACATCCTCACTTGGTACCCTAATAAACTCTTTTGGGTTTCAGTATCCTCCCTATGCAGATGACTCTCAAATCTGCCTCTCAGCACCAGATATATCCCTCAATCTTCTTACACACGTCTCAAACTGCCTCTCTAGTATATCCTCTTGGATCCCACCATCTCAAACTCAACATGTCTAAGATCAAACTACTAATCTTTCCACCTTCTACTACAGCTTCAACTCCTCACATCTCTCTCTCATTGTCAACAATGCCATCATCACTCACACCTCCCAAGCTCATTGCCTTGGAGTTCTACTGGACCCCGCCCTGTCTTTCATCCCTCACATAAAGTCACTAACAAAATCTTGCCTTCTCTATCTAAAAAACATTTCCAAAATATGCCACTATCTTACATAAGTCACAACTAAGATTCTAATACACTCTTTCATAATTTCTCGTCTTGACTACTGCAACTCGCTTCTTGCTGGCCTGCCCACCACTCGTCTTTTCCCACTTCAATCCAAAATGAATGCCTCTGCTAAACTTGTCTACCGTACACAATGTTCAGTATGACCAGCATCACCTCTCATGACTTACTAAGCCCTCAGCAACAGAGCACCCACTTACATTTCTGGTCTCATGTCCAAATACTCCCCCACTCACCCTCTTAATTCTACTTAAGACCTTCTTCTTTTTACAACTCTTGTTATCTCCTCTCACTTCTACCTTCAGAACTTATCTTGTGCTGCCCCTATCCTCCTGCCTCAGAACCTTCAAAACCTCACTAAAAACAAATCTATATAAAGAAGCCTAACACCTTCCATCTTGACATGCACAACACTTCTCTCACCCTCCTCTACCACACACAAAACCTTTAGATTTTAAGTCTGCAAGTTTTTAATCTTGCATGGTGCTTTGGGGAAAGCACTATGGACACTAGATTCCAAGTTCAAAGACAGGGCCCATGTATATTTTGTAATGTGTTAATGTTGAATTAGTCTTTGTCTGTAACTTAACTTATGTATCGAGCTACAGAATATATGGGCTAAAAGGGGTTTCTCTCAGAGTGGGTTATCATGTCCACATGACTAACCTATTAAGATAAGTTTGTTCTCTGATTGAGCACCTGTATTTTGGTTTTTGTTTATTCAAATGACCCTTAGGGATTAGTCTCAGCTCACTGTGCCTTAGGGAGCTATCAGCTACACCTCACTGACGAGGCCCAATGAAGGCCGAAACATACGTCTGGAGTTTGCTGTTTCTCCTGCTCAGGGTACAATTGCCTAGTATTTCGGGGCTGGATCACTCTAGTGAATGGGACCAGACCAGGATATTTCTCCTTGTGAAGGGCACACATGAGCTAGAAGAGGTTGCTCTCAGGGTGGGTTATCATGTCCACTGAACTAACCTATTAAGGTTAGTTTGTTCTCTGATTTAATGCGTAGGACTTAGCGCTCATCTCTCAGAGCCTCACAAAGCGAGGCGAGATGTTAAATCGTAGCACTTAGCTGATGCTAGCCTCGTAAAGCGAGGCGAGTCGTTTAAATACGCCACACAGGACTTAGAAAAAAAATATATGAGAAGATGCAAAAATTTACAAGATTAGCGGACGAACAAAAAACCCATAAAAAACACTAAATACACCAAAAAAAAATACAAAAACCTCACAGACAGCATGGGGCAACAGCCAGGACATCTGTGAGTGAGGTGGAATGGGAATTTAACTCGATTAAGATGGTTTTCACCACTCGAAAATTGACTAAACAAGGAAAAAAATGGCCGCTGAAAAAAATGAGAACGAGGCTACACAACACCGGTCTGTGCAAAACACTGCTAAACGCATAGCACTTTGCACATCACACTACGACCTACAAAATACACTATTACAAAAGCCGGAAAATGCTAACGAGACGCGTACCACATTTATAACATTACGACTATACAATGCCACTTTCCACAATAAACCAACGGCTTTACCTCAAACACGCAGCCTATTTAGAATGCACAGTTCAAACATTCATTACACTTTATAAGCAAGGCACTAACACTCACAAATGTATATTCTATGCAGAGGTAAAATATAAACAGATTGTTAGCTCTTCAGCCTATTGCATTGCTGCATATATCAATTATAAATAATTAAAGTATATTAATTTGCTGAATAAATCATTAATTATTAACTACATATACATAGAAATATATATCTCTCTCAAAGGACCAAAGGTACACTACAGGAGAGGTTCGCAATAAGCGCCGAAGGCGCTCATTGCGAGGCATGCGATGAGCGGCAAAGGCGCTTAGCGCAAGTCTTGCAATGAGCGCTGAATGCTTTAAGTGCAAGCCTTGCAATAAGGGCCGAAGGGCCTTAGGCTCGCAATGAGCGCCAAAGGCTCTCATTGCGTGGCATGTGATGAGCGCCAAAAATGCTCAGCGCAAGCCTCACATTGAGTGCTGAAGGTCCTCACAGTACAAAACGGGTTAAATTATGGCTCAAACAGCATTCCCATGGCTTCAAATTTTCTTGCCCGGTCATTTTTGATGGGCAAGTCGCTAGTAATAATAATAATAATAATAATAATAATAATAATAATAATAATAATAATAATAATAATGTGTATGTTATTATATAAGTACTATGTTACAGAGAAGAATATTATATGTGTATGTTACCAATACGTTCCCATATTTTCTGATTCTGTATACTAAATTTTCAGATATAACAGCACATAAGGTGATAAACTTACAATTGGAATCGAGAGTTGTAAAACAGTTACTGCCTTGTGAGTTTCAGGTGGAGTAAAGACTGAAGAAAAGTAAATGTTGTTGAGCTTGAGGTAGCCCCTCTGAGCTACCTGAAGATCATGTTCATTCTTCAATGATCTCATCTATCCATCTTAACCTCTGTCTCCCCTTCTTCAAGGGATTTTAATCTTTGCAAGCATCAGAGTCTTCTCTAGGGATTCCTGTCTTCTCATGATATGTCCAAAATATTTGAGGTTCACCCTCATGACCATACAGTTTGTCTTGATTTCCTGTAGTACCAATTTATTAGATCACTGTGTTGTCCAAGGGACTCTAAGCAGTTTGTCAGCAACACCGCAATTCAAAGGCATCAATTCTCCGGTTCTCAGCCTTCCTTATGGTCCAGCTCTCACATCCGTATTTTACTACTGGGAATATCAGACTTTTTACTATGCAGAACTTTGTTGATAATGTAATAATAAGCTCTTGGATCCCAGGAAAATAAAATCTGTCCCTTGCTCCCTGTCTTATTTGGCAGGAACTGAGATTTACAACCGCCATGATATTCTTCTTTTTAAAGTTGAACAGCAGACCAGCTTTTGTTCTCTTTGCTTTTTCCTTCATCAATAGGTCATTTAGTTACTCCTCAATTTCAGCCATCAGAGTAGTATCTGAAGTTGTTGATATTTCTTCCAGCAATATTGATTCCAGCTTTGGATTCATCCAGCCTAGACTTATGCATGATACACTTGGTGTATAACTTGAATAAATAAGGTGACAATATATAACCTTGTCGCACCCCTTTCCCAATCTTGAACCATTTGTTGCTCCATGTTTGGTTCTGACCATGACTTCTTGGTCCATATACAGGTTTCCTCAGGAGGAGGGTAAGATGATCTGGTAATTCCATCTGGAACTCTCTTGCTTTCTCTATTATCCTGCAGACATTTGATCACTTGTGCCTCTTCCTCTGTAGAACTTGGCACCTCTGGTAGTTTCCAGTCAATATATTGTTGAAGCTGAACTTGTAGGATCTGAAGCATTACCTCGCTTTCATGTAAAAAGAGAGCAATTGTTTGATAATCGGAGCAATCTTTGGCACCACCTTTTTTGGAATTAGGATAAAGACTGACCTTTTCCAGTTTACTGGCTAATCTTGCGTTTTCCAAATTTGTTTGCAGAAGGCAAACAACCCTTTCACAGCATCATCTTGTAGGATTTTGAATAGTTCAGCTGTTATTCTGTCAGCCTTGTTATCAGCAAGACATCATAGGGACCACCTCACTTCACTTATCCAAGATGTCTGGCTCCAACACATTGGATAAACTATTGAGGTCATCACTGCTGTTAAGATCCTACCTCTATCTATCTTGATTATATTCCTGCCACCTTTTCTTTATCTGATCAGCTTCTGTTAGATCCCTACTATTTTTGTATTTTTTTATTCCCACTTTGGTATAAAAGATGTCTTTGAGATCACCAATTTTCAGTAGAGACTTTCCCATTCTGTTATGGTCTTCTATGTCTTTACATCGCTCATTATAGAATGTCTCCTTGTCTCTTCTTGCTATCGTCTGGAATTCTGCATTCATACAAATATTTTCCTGTATCCATTACCTTTTGTTTTCCTTCTTGCCTGAACTACTTTCACAGATTCATCAGACATCCAGTTGGCCTTTTTAGTTTTCTTTCTTTTGGAGATAATCTGTGTTGCTATTTCCTGAATGATGCCATCAACTTCAGTCCAAAGTTCTTCAGGCATTCTATCTTTCATGTCTACTCCCTTAAATCTATGCTTTACCTCCACTGCATATTCACAGCAGCATAATATTTATTTCATATATGGTTTGTCTGATGCTTTTCCCTCTTTTCTTCAATTTAATTCTGAACTTTGAGATATGATGCTCATGATTTGAGCTGCAGTGATCTCCAGGTCTTATTTGCTGACTGTAAGATTTATACTGCAGGAGACTTGTTTATTTGTAGGGCTCATAAACAAGGGTTAGAAGTAGAAAAAATGAAAATAAAAATCGACATAAACATTCTTACTAAACATACAGGAACACCCGGGCAGCATCTCTGCTCCGGAGAAATTATAATTCATAAAGAAAACAAATGAATCCAGTTGTGTTACTTCCAGCAGAAGTGCTTGTGGATCATATATAACAGTCTCTGCTATGAGGGATAGTGCCACCTTGTGGCCAGGATACAAATAGTCTCATTCAGTGCCTCTGACAGCTCCACACTCACCTAGACATCTTAGGCAATTCTGCCTGGGAATCCTCAGTATTCACTTCCCTTGTTGCCTTTGTAGTTTCACCTCCTGAGTCTGTAGTCACTCTTGCTGTCAGCTCTGTTCGTCCAGCGGCTGCAAACAGCACACACTCCTTTCTGTTGTCCAAAACTCACAGCCCCAGTGAAAGAGGTTCAAAATGTAGATCCACACAGGACCAGCCAGCAAGCTCCTCTCTGTAGCTTGCTCTGGCTGCTTAGCACCAGCACCCAACCTGGGCCAGAGCCCAATCAGCTACCCCTCCCCATGTCTACTTTGCAGGCTACAAAGTGAAGTTGCACCTGCACCAATTAGGAGTTCTTCAGGAGTTTAACTCCGTCACTCCTATCAAGAACTCTTTACACTACTTTCCTTGGCACCATCCTCTAGGGGGCAAACGGTCATAGTAAGCATATATATAAACTATTTTATGGTGTGTGTATAAAATGAGCTGTATCCCCCCAAGAAATATTTTGGCTCCTACATCCCTGCATCTTTCCCTCTCTCTCCCTTTTGTCTCTCTCCTCTCCCTCTCTTTCTCCTCCTTCTGTCACTTGCTCTCTCCCTACCTAATCTCTCTCCCTCTCCCCCACATTCTTTCTCTTCTCACATGTCTCCCCACCTTCTCTCTCCTCTCTCATGTCTCCCTCTACCTTATTTTTCTCCCCCTCTGTCTCTCTCTCATGACTCTCCACACCCTCTCTCTATCCCTCCTTGGTCGCCCTCTCATGTGTCCCCCATCTTCTCTCTCTCACCCCCTCCACTCCCTCTCTCCCCCTCTGTCTCTCCCTCTGTCAATCTTTCATGTTTCCCCCACCTTCTCTCTCCAACCCCTTGGTCTCTCTCTCTCTCATGTCTCCCCCACCTTCTCTCTCTCCCTTTCCCTCTCCCTCATTCTCCCCCCTGTCGCTCCATCTCATCCCATCTGGCTCTCCCTCTTTCTCTCCCCTCGGCCTCCCCCACCTCTGCCTATCACCCCATCTGTCGCTCTTTCTGTCTCTCTCACCTCTCTCTCTCCCTCTCACCTCTGTCTCTTACCTTCTCTCTCTCACCCTTGTGACTCCTCACATTGCCAGATCTTACTTTCCTTCACAGGACTCATAGAGAGAGCAGGAGGTATAGGGAAGTGACAGGTGACACCTGGGGCTGTTCACCCACCTCACCCCCTTGCTACGTCACTGCTGGGAAGACTGAGAGCTAGAGCAAGCCACCTGATTAAGAGGCATCTATATCTGCTCATGAGGCTGACTGTTTACTTCTGAAAGGCCCGTGTGCCAATATTCCCTTACCTGATCATGCTGAGCGGATCCACAAATGTGGCTGTTGGAGGTGATCTGGAGAACATAGGTCAAATTGCATACCGTTCTGAGAGACCACTTGCAGGAATTGTTGTAATCTCTTGTAAACCCCTTTTACTAGGATTATTGGGTGGACATTCAATCAAGACCTCATCCCAGGATCATATCTCATTTAATGCCTTAGGTAAGGAATAAAGTTCCTAAACGTCATATATAACATTTACAGAGAATAAACTAGAGAGTAATACTCGTTAGATGCTTTCAAGACCAAGGAAGTAATAGGGAGGTATATTAAAATGGAACTTTATATTTTTCTTTTTGCAAAACATTTCTTTTATTAATATAATTATTTTTTTAATCAAGTGGATCCTTTAAGTAGGTGGTATTACCTGAGTTCTATTTGCACTATTGCCGTAAGGGTGAATATCTTGTGGCTGAAACGATTATACTCTATTATTGCACAAGCCAATAGATGATATATGAATCAGGGATACTTAGGTTAGATCTCTATATAAGTTGTTGACTTTTGTGTTACAATTGATATCTGTGTATCATTTATTTTGTGAGCAAATATTATCAGAATCTTTGTTAAAGTTACATTATTCAAAAGCTGTTACCATCCAAGTTTTTGGCGTTTGTGCTCCAACTACCACTCTCTTCTTTTGCATTCTGGAGCCACTAGATTATTCTACTTTAATTCATATTCTTAATATTATTGCTAAAAAGAAATAAAATTAGACTTTTTGATGCATTTTGCCCACCAACTTCCAAAAAGAGTTCCAAGTTGTAAAAAACATCCAATAGGAAGTTGCTAAGTAAGGAGCCAATTAGAAGTGATAGACATGTTGGACTTGCTATTATGGTGTGAATTATGTCTATTCTCATACTATTGTATCCATTATTTTATTTTTTAGTATTAACTGCAGAATTTGATGTCTAGCAGAGTTCTTTTATCTTGCATCACTTTACCTAATGAATGTATCCAAAGCCACTGAATCGATAACATTTATGCTTTTATTTCTTTGTGAAGTTATACAGAGAGAGAGTATATAACAGATTTTGTAACAACCCTGTGTTGCAATTACTATGTGGTTTCGACCTTTATCCAGATCATACTTATGCCATTACTAGGAACTTGCCCGTCAAAAATCTGGGAGTTAAATTGTGAGTCTGTTACCGTTGTTACTTTGATTTTAATTTTATTATTTATTGTTTTTGCATGTAATAGTCCTTATGTATGGCAAAGGCCAAGAAATTATTGTTTTAGTATTTAATGTGTTTTTTGTTGTAACATGCAACTTTTATATAGTAATATCTGTTATCAAATCCCAAAGCATTTTTTTTTTACTTTCTAAAATGTTTCTATTGTAACAGGTACCTCAATAGTTTAAGACAGGTGATATTTGTTTGCAAACCATTGTAAAACATGACATGTTATTTAACACATATAGCATTTTGTTATTGAATCCAGAGGAAGGCAAACAGAAAAAAACCCAAGTGAAATTTAGCCAATTGTCTCAAATGGGGAAAAAAATTAATTCCTTCCTGACCCCAGAAAATGGCGATCAGATTACTCCCTGGATCAATAGTATGTGTTTAATTATACATTAAAACTTTAAAACACGAAAATGTATACATTAAAACTCATAAGTCAATACAATGTAAAAACCTTATAACTAAATATAATCCAAGTTGTAAATCACCTTAATATTATATTACTGTGTAAACTTTTTTTTAAAACAAATCTATATGTAAACTATTACATGTTAACTATTACATTTTAAAATGATACTGGTGATGGGACTACTCCCTGGATGAATACACAATCAGTAATTATTTATGAAGCGCTAATTGCTAAATACATAAAGGAAACATCATAACTAAATGCAATTCAAATGCTAATTCAATTGGCTGAAACTGAGAACAACAGGAAATTCAAAATGCAAGTACATGCCTTATATGTAAACCATTACATGTTATTTAACACATTTCAAAATGATACTGGTGATTGGACTACTCCCTTGATCAATATAGAGTCTGTAATTATATATGAAGAGGTCCAAAATGCAATATACATAAAGTAAACATCTTAACTAAATACAATTCAAGTGATTATTCAATGTACTGAAAATGAGAACAACTGGAAATTCAAAACGCCGGAAAACTGTTAAGTATATCCAATGAGAGTCCTAACTATGTTCCAAGAAACCAATAAGTATATTACAGTTGTTGAGTGGTTTGTCAGCTTTGCTGAATTTTTATATTTTGTTATTTTCTTTTATTGAAGTTATTATCATTTATTCCAGTTCGTGAGAATGGCACATACAGCTTTCTATGTGAAATAGTGATCCTCTACAAAGAGTCCAAGTGACATCAAAGTTCATTCTTGAAATAAAACCAATTTCCTATGTTTTTTGCAGTTCTTGAGACTGGTACATAGAGAAAGAGTGCAAGAGATGTGAAATGGATGTAACCACAAGTTTTTGTTTCAATTTTTTGAAGATCTTTTTTTTTGTTTTAGAATTTAAAAAACCTCATGGTTGATGATATTTTCAGTAAATACTCTGGCATCATCTAATAATTCACCATGATTTTCATTATTTTAAATGTAAACTTTTTTTATACATCTTGAAAATTCCACATAGAGTTGGCCATGGGCAAATACAGGTTCTTCTAAAAAGAGGCCAACAGAGTTAAATGTTTGTCCTTGGGATTTATTAATTGTCGTTGCAAATCCCATGATAATGGGAAATTGTCTCCTTTGAAGTATAAAAGGCAAGCTAGTCTCACTTGGAGCCACATTTTTTCTTGGTATGAAAACTGCTTTATGGGTCCCATTCAGAATTTCTGCACGTATGAAATGGTCTCTTAAATCCCGAACAATTAAGCTGGTCCCATTACAAAGTCTTTTTTTGGGATTCATATTTCTCAGTAACATGACAATTGCTCCTTTTTTGAGCTACAAAATATGTGGTGGCATTGCAGAGGGTTAATGTATTTATAAATTCAGTGCTGAAATTAGATTCACTCTCTTTGTCATCAGCTAGAAGAAAATCAGCACTGTGATAATTTTTTTGTGTGCCATCAATTAATTTCTAAATTATTCAACAAATTTGTTTTTGAGATCCAAAGCATCTTTTTTTTGGATGTTAATATTACTTTCTCTGCAATTTCTGATGAATGTTCTGGGGCTATTCCATTTGGGAATATTGCTGATATGAGTGAATCTTTGCAAATAATTTCTGCTGGTATTTCGGCAGTATCATCAGGTAAATTGGCTACTACATTTGTTTTTCCTTCACCAATTATAATTAGCCAATCATTGAATTAATTTTGGCCTTTAGAACTCATATTTTTTTTCTAATTTAAGGTGTGTAAATTCTTTCCATTGTGGACTTGACTTTATGTTTCCATAAAAACTACTTTTCCACAATGTCTGTGTGATTACCACGTACAACCACAGGTAATGTTTGTCTGAAATATCCACCTAATAACATGACTTGGCCACCAAAAGGCAAATAATTACTCATGATTTCACGTAATAACCGATCAATACATTGCAGAGCATGGCACGACACCATAGCGGCCTTATAAATGATAATTAATTTAGATTTTTTTTAAACTTATTGGCTTGAGATGATTTCATTCTAATATCGGAAACTGATGTTTTCAAAATTAGAACCGGAAACTTAAATCTACTATGTATTGTTCTGCCACCTTCTAACAATAGTGCAACAATTCCAGTTGTTGCAAAGGGAAGTGCAATTTCACCTTTACCTCTAATCGAACTCATCAACAAATTATAGAGATACGTTTTTCCAGATCCACCGGGTCCATCTAGATAACAATAACGCTCTTTCAGCAAGTCATCATCTAGTGCTTGTTGTATGGCATTGAAAGCGTGCTTTTGCAAATGATGAAGTGGCAATTGTTTGTTATGTTTTTTGTTTCTCAACATCAGCGTCATAGTCTTCCAAGTTGATATCATCTATAATTCCTGGATCTGGGAGATTAAAAGTTGCACAACTTAATCCATGACATAGAAACATTTGTTGAATGTCCATTAATGCCTTTAATTCAGCTATGGAGTTGTTGTACCTTTGCAAAAAATCTCCATACATGTGTATTTTAAATGTTTCCCCTAAAGCCAATGCATCTGGAACATTGCAATATATGCAGATGTATGCAAACTGTTCCCTCATCTGGAGTGGCATTATAGATAGAGCTAATTCTTGTAGACATCGCTCCCATTGTGTGTCATCAGCAAGGAAGTTTCTATTTCATGCTCCTATTTGAAAGGTGTCATGAACTGTGTCATTGACAGTTCTCAAGTCTTGAAAACTTTGTGCACCAGAAACATTTAAAAGTAGTAAACGTAAGCAGAAATGTTCAATGTCTCTGGGACTCACTGTATACATTCTGGTAATAACTCTATTACCGCCCTTTTGTCTAAGTTTCCATTTGCCATTGACAAAAACATAATAATATAAAATCTCATTGTATAAGTATTCCCTTGCCTCAATATGTTTTGAATTTAGGATAAAACAAGCAGTAAGTGTGGTTTGTTGATGTTCATTTTGTGCCAGAGCAATTTCTTCATTGCAAGTATGAAAGTAAACGAATTGTGGTAAATGTACAGCTAATCAATATACTGCATGTGATCGATCATGCATTTCAAATTTTAGAAGCCACCATATTGCTTCTGGCACATTGACATAGTGAGCATCTACATGTGATGCTAGTTCATCATGCAGTAACTCATTGTCTTGTTCATTTGGTCTACTTTATGCTGTTTGTCATGTATTATCAGAATATGTGTATGTGGAAGGCCTCTTATTTGAAATTCAGTGGTATAAACATATGCCAAATACTTACCAAATAAGTTGTTATTACAAGTGATGGTTATGTCATGTAATAAAGCTGTTAATTTAAATTTAATGACTCAAGCCACTAAGTCTGGTCTATCAGAGGCATTTTGACAATGTTTTAAATTATCCACAATTTCTGGCCATTGAGTATTACCTATTTACATAGTTACATAGTAATTAAGGTTAAAAAAATACTTTAGTACATCAAGTTTAACCGTTTTTAGAAATCCTCTGATCCTCAATACGCTGATTTATTGTTAATTGATCCAGAGGAAGGCAAACAGGAAGAAAAAAACAGTGAAACTTTGCCAATTGTCTCAACAGGGAAAATAAATATAAAATTCCTTCCTGACCCCAGATACTGGTGATCGGATTCATCCCTGGATCAATACTCCCTCTCTATTTATCCAGGATAGCCCTTAATGCCCTTTTTATTTAAAAAATGTATCCAAACCCTTTTTAAAGTTAGCCATCAAATCCGCTGTCACCACTTCCTTTGGTAGAGAATTCCACAGATTAACCACCCTTACTGTGAAGAACCCTTTTCTTTCTTCAAGGTGAAATCTTTTTACTTCTAATCTCAAAGGCTGTCCCGTTGTCAGTTAAAAACCTCTTGGCACAAAAAGTTCCCCTGACAAAGCCTTGTACTAACCCTGGATATATTTATATAAGGTAATCATATCCCCTATTAGATGCCTTTTTTCTAAAGTAAATACGTTTAATTTGGTTAGTCTTTCTTTATAACTTAGCACCTTCATTCGCCTTATTAGTGTTGTTGCCCTTTCAATCCATCAAGTTCAACCTTTTAAATGTAAATGTAATAAATAAATCTGGTTTACCAATTATTTTTTTAGAATAGCCTTAGCATCATTGTATCTTTCTCGCATATTGCTAGGAGGTCCTTGGAAGAAAGATGGTAAAATGACAGCTGCTCGATTTTGGTTTATAGCTGCTTGAGCAACATAATCCATTAGGCCACTATACTGTTCAACACAGAGTTTATGCTGTTGGTATTTGATGAAATTTAAATTATTGGCCTCTACTTGCAGGTAGGAATCAATGATCCATTGTTGTGTCAGTTTTCCAGCACTTAAGATGGGATTACATTCATCCCTAATTGCAGTTTGAGCCACTTTAAATTCAAGCATGGAAATATCATTCTGACGCGTTGTTTAGTGTTTGGATAACTTGGAAGTATTCATTTTGGTTGCCAACCTGCCTCTCTATTGGGAAACAAAATTGGATAGGTCATTGGATCTAAATTAGTACTTAGTATATTGATGTTAATGAAAGGTTGCTCCCCATTTCTTGGATATATTCTAATATCTTTTTGAAATCATCATTGCAACCTCAATAGTGGTTGGTAAGTTATAACGTCTTTTATCAGAATGCCGATCTCTTCTAAGAACCATATTGACTGGCAACTGATTTTTTTGTGCATTAATACGTTGTTGTTCTTCAACTTCTTTTTATCAGCTTGAGTGTATGGATTTTTTCCATAATCTTATCAAGCTCATGAAAAACAGTGGGTAAGAATTTTGTATTTTCAGTAAGCTGCATACATTTTTCCACAGCATGGTTTGTATCTAGGGCATAGAGTTAAGCAAAATGTCTTTGATCTCCTTCCAGTGGGTGTAAATGTGAAGTATGGTGGTAAATTTGTCCTTGAACTTTAAAGCAGTAAGGGCCATGTCCGGCAACATTTTCTGCTAATGTTGCACCCATAGATGCAAAGGAAATATCACTGTTATATGATCTTATATTTTGTTTACATTTTTTGTAGTTTGGCAAAGTTGAGTCAGTCATGATGTTTTGTAAATATGTTGGGAATTCAGCTTTTCCCTTTTGACAACAACTAATGAACCTACCATTTCTTGGTCTTTCATTTACAAAATGATAAGCCCCACAAAATTGACAAAGCACATTCAACATACCACAATTGTGAGGTGCCACATTTAAATCTGTAAATAATGGAGTTTCCTGTGAATGTAGGTCAACATTTGAATCCATATCTACATTAGTAACATTAGCATAGTCTTCACATCTTTGTTGCTCAATAGGTTTTCGTTTCCTATCTATCTTACGCTGACTTTTAGGAGCAAGCATGTGTCGTTTGTTGGCCTTTTCTTTGCCGGTCTGCTTTTCATATTTTTTTCTTACTGTCCTCTGATTGTTTCTGTCTCCATATTTTCTTTTGTTTGTTGGCCAGATGTTGTTTATATTGGTTGCTTTGTTTCTGGCTTCTCATCCATAGTACTCTGTAATAATAAATATTAATGTTTATTAGCAATGTACCAATGATGTAAAGAGCGATTTATATCTGAAGTAATACTTTAATGTAGCTTACTTCTTTAACAGGCTTTTTCACTGTTGTAAATGTAGTGTGTCTTTTCTTAGAAATTCGCTGGCGCTCTTCTTCTTCTACTTATTTCTTGGTGTCCTCCAACTGATTCTCTCTCCATCATGTTTTCATTCCCTGGCCATACGTTGTTTGGCTTCCTGGCTGGTTTCAGTCTTTTCAGCCATTTTAATCTGTGATGTAACATGTAAATCAGTATTTGTACATGACAGATGTAGTTTTAGTTAGCTGAAATTGTAATGAATTAAGACATTCCGGCTGAGTGACTGTGATGAGCACAGAGTATGCAATGCGTGATAGAGAGAGAGCAGTGTGTGATAGAGATGGATACTGCAGAGTGTGTGTGAGAGAGAGTGCATGATCGAGAGAGTGTGTGGAGGGTGCTGTGTGTGTGTGAGAGTGTCCTGCGTGTGTGTGTGAGTGTAGTGCATGTGTCTGAGAAAGTGAGATTTCATTGTGTGATAGAGAGTGAGGTCTGTGTAATATAGAGAGTGCAATGTAATAAAGAGAGTGCTTTGTACAGGACCTTCTGGTGGGGGGAGTTAAACACAGGGGAGAGAGAGGAGGGTGAAGAGACACAGGTGGGGAGGACAGGAGAGTAAAAAGACACAGGTTGGGATAGCAGGTGGAAGAAACACAGAGGAGGGAGAAGGGAGGATAGGAGGGGGAAGACATAAAGACTAGGAAATAGTCAGAAATACAGGGGAGGGAGGGAGAGGGGCAAAGAGGCACAGTGGAGGGAGAGGGGGTGGGAAGATACACAGGGAAGGTAGAGGGGGCAAAGAGACATAGAGTACGGAGGGGGTGTGAACAGACATAGGGGAGGGAGAGAGGTGGGGAAGAGACATAGGAGAGGGAGAGGGGGGTGGTAAGAGACAAAGGTGAGGGAGGGGGTGTTGGCTGGAGAGGGGGGCAAGAGACACATAGGAGGGAGAGGGGGAAAGAGACACAGAGTAGTGAGAGGGTGCGTGGTGGGAGAAACACAGAGGAGGGTGGTCCAGGAGACACAGGGGACGGTAGAAGGAGGGCAGTGATCTGCGCAATTTATTAATTATTGCTGTTAAAACGAATAATATCTGCAGTTTTGAATTAATGGTGTATGCAATAGAAATATACTGTACCTCGAGAAACCGTCACAGCAGCGATTTTCTACGTCCCAGTGAAATTGACAGACATCTGCAAAGTATGCAAGAACATTATCAGTATATAGTATGCAATTGTTATGAAGTAATGAATCTTTGATCATTTGTACACATCTCAATTTTTTATCTAATCTTACGAAGTAGCCTTTATTGGTTGTCAGTATCAGATCGATCATGTTTTTATTTTAATTCAGCAGTCAGAGTTCCTAGCTCTTACTAGATTTCTGCTGTTTTATCTCAATCTTTAATTATGGAAGGATGTAAAATGGTAGGAACTTTAAAAATAACTCATGTTATTGTCTTATAGTTCACTGTCTGTGTTTCTGGTTGTGCTTATCCATATGGTTTTTATGGCAAAGATATTGGAGTGAGTTGCCAGTTCCAATTTTTCTAACCTCTCTACAATGACCTGCCCATCTAGGGCAAGCTTATATGATATAGGTCACAAATTAATTTACCCAAGCCCCTTCACCACGACAAGGCAATGATCCAGAAGGGGAAAAGTAGGTGTAGAGCTTTTTAAAACCAAAAGGTTACACTAACTGACAATATTAATTATTTCCAATAGATAAAACAATGTTTTGGAGCATACATGTTATTCTCATCTTTAATACTGGTGCTGATTGAACAAATCATGTATTAATTGGAGACCTGGATTATTTTTCCAAGCACATTTATTATTTGTTATATTTAGATCTTTGCATATTGACATTTAAATTTATATCTGCTATTTTCTTGCTAACCAGAGTTATGCAATGCTGAATGCATATCAATAGGTTTATGAATATACTGAGAACTAAAACTTAAACAAAACAGGTAGAGTTTATGTTTTGTTCTTTTTTAACATACGTAGAATTAGTAATTATTCACAAAGCTGATACTTACTTAACCTTATCATTGTAGGCACTGCCCATTAAGTCATTTTCATGGTGGAATGCAATGGGTGACAGTGGAAAAACTAGAATGGTTTTGAATTACAGCTTCAAATTTAATTTTCCTATGTTAATTTTGCACAGTTGGAGTGGTGCAAGATACTTGTGAGGTAAGTATAACATCTTGCAACCACTCATTTGTCTTTAATAAAATTAGAATGTGTATGGATGACACAAGAGGTCGGATGTGAGCCACCCATAAAGTATCTTTCTAATTATCAACAAAGAGCCAAAAATAAAGAATAGGTAGAATTTTTTAAGGCCAACGGCCAAAGTAAAGTATAATAATGGTGTAGTGCCAGACTGTTTTTAGGTTATTGGGAGCTGTTCCACATCTTTGCGCATATGGTCCCCTTCAGATGTTTTTTTTCTCAATATACATTGATGATATTATCTATGTTTTGAGAGGTAGCATAACTACCATACAAGAATTCCACAAACAATAATTTTAATTGTGTCTTTAGTCTGGAACATGGCAATTCTTCAATTATAAAATTAACTTCAGCAAGAAGCACTATATTAAGGACTAATACTTTTAATTTTAGTATTGTCATGAGCATCCCAGAAGGCCAGTTCATCAATTGAAACTGTAATTTCACACAGTAGACACCTACGAGAGACATTCAGCATAATCTACCAAAGGTTACTGACTAGTGGCTATTATAAATACAAAGAAAGTTAGATGAAGTTAACAAACACTTAAAATTATATATCATCTTGAAAAATAAAAGTATGTTTGATATCAATAAATTAGTAGATCTATGCACTCTCCAGAAAAACAGAATTAAAGAACAGTGGGCAGGTGCTGATTCCCTTTTTAAAACACACCCACAGTAGGACATTGCAGAGATTGTCATGGTAGTGGTTCTTCAAATTTGAAATTTCAAGGTATTGAACACAGTGTTGGACTCAAGAGAGTTAGAGATAGACTTTAGGCCTTATGTCAGAGAGTCAGAGAGAGGTAATTTTGATCTTCACTTTAAATACTAAGGGCCCTATTAAATTCCAGCCTTGAAAATAAGAGGCTTCTACTTAAGTCCTATGTACTTTCTCTAACTTACAATGCTATTACATTAGCCCTGCTGCGAGCAACGTATGAGCTATGCAGTAGGGCCGTACGTATCAACACTGCGTAAATGTACATGAGGAGTGACAGCCTGCGAGATGATATCGCAGGCTCCCCCTCCTCATCAATTGCTGCGGGGGTCCTAAACTGGACCTCTGCGGCAGTCCCCCACATAAGCCCACAAATTCCCAGCCGCGGCTCCTTAAAGGGCCTACGGCACACTATTACGCAACCCCGGCCGCGGCACCTAAAATTAACCCCCCTTTATGCTGGGGGTCCGAATTGGGATTCCCCAAGTGTCCCCCCATTAACCCATTGCAGCGGGGGGTCCCCGATCTGCATAGATCAGGCCCCCCGCTGCATTTAAAAGTTTTAAATTACCAGCCGCAGCTCCTTAAAGGGACAGAGGCACACTTTTACGCAACTCCGGCCGCGGCACCTACAATTAACTCCCCTCTATGCTGTGGGTCCCCATCGGGACCCCCAAAGTGTCCCCATATAAACCCCTTGCTGCAGGGGTCCATAGGGACCCCCACAGCCCACCCACATTAACCCCCCTGCAGCGGAGGGCCCCGACCGTAAAAGTCCTGAAAGGACTCGCACAAAAAATATTAACCCCAGGCAACTATTATTAACCCTATAACTCATGAAGGTCAATACAGTCCCCCATATGGCCTTAATTAACCCTATAACTAATGAAGGTCAATAAAGACACCCATTAGGCCTTAATTAACCCTATAACTCATGGTGGTCAATACAGACCGCCATAAGGCCTTAATTAACCCCGTCACTCATGAAGGTCAATACAGACCCCCAAAAAGCCTTAATTAACCCTATAACTCATGATGGTCAATACAGACCCCCATAAGGCCTTGATTAACCCTATAACTCATTGTGGTCAATACAGACCACCATAAGGCCTTAATTAACCCTTTAACTCATGAAGGTCAATACGGACCCCCATAAGGCCTTAATTAACCCCGTCACTCATGAAGGTCAATACAGACCCCCATAAGGCCTTAATTAACCCCATCACTCACGGTGGTCAATACAGACCCCCATAAGGCCTTAATTAACCCCGTCACTCATGAAGGTCAATACAGACCCCATAAGGCCTTAATTAACCCATTCACTCACGGTGGTCAATACAGACCCCCATAAGGCCGTAATTAACCCTATAACTCATGGTGGTCAATACAGACCCCCATAAGGCCTTAATTAACCCCATCAACCATGGTGGTAAATACAGACCCCCATAAGGCCTTAATTAACCCAGTCACTCATGAAGTTCAATACAGACCCCCATAAGGCCTTAATTAACCCTATAACTCATGGTGGTCAATACAGACCCCCATAAGGCCTTAATTAACCCTATAACTCATGGTGGTCAATACAGACCCCCATAAGGCCTTAATTAACCCCGTCACTCATGGTGGTCAATACAGACCCCCATAAGGCCTTAATTAACCCTATAACTCATGAAGGTCAATACAGACCCCCAAAAAGCCTTAATAAACCCTATAACTCATGATGGTCAATACAGACCCCCATAAGGCCTTAATTAACCCTATAACTTATGGTGGTCAATACAGACCCCCATAAGGGCTTAATTAACCCCGTCACTCATGAAGGTCAATACATACCCCCATAAGGCCTTAATTAACCCCGTCACTCATGGTGGTCAATACAGACCCCCATAAGGCCTTAATTAACCCGTCACTCATGAAGGTCAATACAGAACCCCATAAGGCCTTAATTAACCCTATTACTCATGGTGGTCAATATAGACCCCCATAAGCACTTAATTAACCCAGTCACTCATGAAGTTTAACACAGACCCCATAAGCCTCTATTTAACCCCATCAGTCCCATAAGGGTATATTATGACCATTATGGTCCTGTTACAACCCAACATTAACCACATAAGTGCCATGACGGTCGTCAAGTACCATCATGACACTAACTACAAACACTACACTATAACCCCCAATAAACCATTTAATCTAAACTAACCCCTCTCTACACTAATATATTAACACTTACACTACCTACCTACACTACCTACCCCCTAATAAACCTCCCCACCACTCTAATTACAAAAAAAACCTACCTTACAGAAAAAAAAACCTACAGTACAGAAAAAAAAAAACTACAGTACAGAAAAAAAAACCTACAGTACAGAAAAAAAACAAATACATTACAACCCCCTCCCCCACTACAGAAAATAAAAAAATTACACACCTGAAAAGGAAAGACAGATATACACAATACAATACATACATATAATACATTACATACATTACATATATTACATATAATACATTACATATAATACATTACATTACATACATTACATATAATACATTACATATAATATATTACATATAATACATTACATACAATACATTACATATATTACATATAATATATTACATATAATACATTACATACATTACATTACATATATTACATTACATATATTACATATAATATACTACATATAATACAAATCAAATACCCCCTATCTATCTAACATACAATCTATTTAATATAAAATAAATCCTAACTATATCAAATACATCCCCCTATCTATCTAATATACAATAAATTCTAACTACATACACAGACCTTAATTCTAAGCTAAAATAAAATAATTAAGACCACTTACCTTTAAGATGTTGCTTTAGATCACTAACCTAGGGGTAAAACAAAACAAAATTATTAGTACAAAACATTTACATGAAATAAATAAACATTATATACATTCTAAATATTCTACTCACCTTTCCAGCATGTCCCGTCATTGTTCAGCTCTTCCGGCGTGGCCCTGTTAAAAAAACACAATACATTAATACATTAATACAATATACAAACAAGAAATAAAATAAACATATAAACAACTAAATATACATTTAACTTACCTACCCGCAATGTCCCCGGCCTCCTCCCCTTCAGCCCCGGCTGGGCCCCGGAACCATTTATTTATTTATTTCATGTTAATGTTTTGTACTAATTATTTTGTTTTGTTTTACCCCTAGGTTAGTGATCTGAAGCAACATCTTAAAGGTAAGTGGTCTTAATTATTTTATTTTCGCTTAGAATTAGGGTCTGTGTATGTAGTTAGGACTGTAATTATTTTAGCTTAGAATTAGGGTCTGTGTATGTAGTTAGGACTGTAATTATTTTATTTTAGCTAAGAATTAGGGTCTGTGTATGTAGTTAGGACTGTAATTATTTTATTTTAGCTTAGAATAAGGGTCTGTGTATGTAGTTAGGATGTATTGTATATTAGATAGATAGGGGATGTATTTGATATAGTTAGGATTTATTTTATATTAAATAGATTGTATGTTAGATAGATAGGGGGTATGTGATTTGTATTGTATGTAATTTATTATATGTAATATATTATATGTAATATATGTAATGTAATGTATCGTATGTAATGTATTATATGTTATATATTTTATGTAATGTATGTAATGTAATGTATGTAATGTAATATATGTAATGTAATGTATGTAATGTATTATATGTATGTATGTATTGTATTGTGTATATCTGTCTTTCCTTTTCAGGTGTGTATTTTTGTTATTTTCTGTAGTGGGGGGGGTTGTTATGTATTTGTTTTTTTTCTGTACTGTAGGTTTTTTTTTCTGTACTGTAGGTTTTTTTTCTGTACTGTAGTTTTTTTTTTCTGTAAGGTAGGTTTTTTTTTTTTTTTGTAAGGTAGGTTTTTTATTTTTTGTAATTAGAGTGGTGGGAGGTTTATTAGGGGGTAGGTAGTGTAAGTGTTAATAGATTAGTGTAGAGGGGGTTAGTTTAGATTAAATGGTTTATTGGGGGTTATAGTGTAGTGTTTGTAGTTAGTGTCATGATGGTCCTTGAGGACCGTCATGGCACTTATGTGGCTAATGTTGGGTTGTAACAGGCCCATAATGGTCCTAATATACCCTTATGGGACTGATGGGGTTAAATAGAGGCTTATGGGGGTCTGTATTGACCTTCATGAGTGACGGGGTTAATTAAGTGCTTATGGGGGTCTGAATTGACCACCATGAGTTATAGGGTTAATTAAGGCCTTATGGGTGTCTGTATTGACCACCATGAGTTATAGGATTAATTAAGGCCTTATGGGGGTCTGTATTGACCACCATGAGTTATAGGGTTAATTAATGCCTTATGGGGGTCTGTATTGTCCTTCATGAGTGACGGGGTTAATTAAAGCCTTATGGAGGTCTGTATTGACCACCATGAGTGATGGGGTTAATTAAGGCCTTATGGGGGTCTGTATTGACCTTCATGAGTTATAGGGTTAATTAAGGCCTTATGGGGGTCTGTATTGACCTTCATGAGTTATAGAGTTAATTATAGTTGCCTGGGGTTAATATTTTTAGTGCGAGTCCTTTCAGGACTTTTACAGTCCTTTAAGGACCCGCAAGGCGGGAAATTTAAAATTGAAATGCAGCAGGGTCACGATCAGTGCCGATTGGGGACCCCCGCTGCAGGGGATTAATGTGGGGGGCTGCGGGGGTCCCTATGGACCCCTGCAGCAAGGGGTTTATATGGGGACACTTTGGGGGTCCCAATGGGGACCCCCAGCATAGAGGGGAGTTAATTGTAGGTGCTGCGGCCGGGATTGGGTAATAGTGTGCCGCGGCCCTTTTAAGGAGCCGCGGTGGGGAATTTAAACCTTTGTAAATGCAGCGGGGGGCCTGATCTATGCAGATCGGGGACCCCCCCTGCAAGGGGTTTATGTGGGGACACCGATGGGGACCCCCAGCATAGAGGGGGGTTAATTTATTGGGCCGCGGCCAGGATTGGCAATTAGTGTGCCGCGGCCCCTTTAAGGAGCCGCGGCGGGGAATTTAAAACTTTTAAATGCAGCGGGGGTCTGATCGGTGCCGATCGGGGACCCCGCTGCAAGGGGTTAATGTGGGGGTGCTGCAGGGGTCCCGATAGAGACCCCTGCAGCATGGGGATCTGTGCAGGAGGTTTTAAGACTTATGGATACCCATGGTATCAAACATTTGTCCCTTAATTGGGGGGTAATTTAAAATGTAACCATGGTGACCCTGATGGAGCCCCAAGGCACCTAAATATAATGTGTTACTATTGTAGTCCCTGTGCACCCACATGTTAATCTAAAGTATACCACAGGGGTTCTATACTATGGTGGTCCTCATGGAATCCAGTTTTAGCTAATATTAACAAAATTAACCCATATCCTACAGGGGTCCTCATGGACTGCAGTGACACCTAAAATCACCCCTTTTACTTACTCCAGTGATGATCATCGATGACCAGGTTCCTCTTTCTTCAGCTCCCTCAATGACTAACATTTTTTTAGCACACCTTCATATGCAGTTTTTTGTGGATTCAAATTGACTGAAATGTGTGTCAATCATATTTCAGCCAATCTGAACTGAGTATTTGAATTACCACTTCCCAATATCTAATTGGTTAAAAGTCAAACCAATCACAACACATATCGCTGCTCGTATTTGCCATCAGTGTTACAAAATCACACTATTGATACTCTCTCTTTATTTCATGCTCCTTGACAATCACCAAAATGAACAATACTGCTACTTAATATGACCTTGTAAGTCGGCCTCGGTTTAAGTCGTTTGAGTCACTACCTCGGATTGCAGGCTGCTGCAACCACGCAAGCAGGTGAAGCCTATGCCTGTAATAAATCTTGTCCAAATTTAGCCCAAATCCAGCCTGTTCCTGCAATAGGCCAAGTCCATCCTCTGCCTGCAAGAGCCCAAATTGAGCCCAAATCCAGCCTGTGCCTGTAAGAGTCCAAATTCACCTCAAAGCAAGCCTCTGACTTTAAAAGTATAAATCCAGCCTGTGCCTGCAAGAGGCCAAGTCCAGCCTGTGCCTGCAATAGCCCAAATTGAGCCCAAGTCCAGCCTGTTCCTTTAGGAGCCCAAATAGAGCCCAAGTTCAACCTGTATCTGTAAGCACGCAAGTCCAGCCTATGCCTGTCAGAGCCCAAATCCAGCCTGCACCTGCAAGAGCCCATATTTAGCCCAAGTCCATCCAGTGCCTGTAAGAGCCCAAAACCAGCCTGTGCTTGCAATATCCCAAATTGAGCCCAAGACTCACCTGTACCTTCAAGAGCCCAAATTTAGCCCAAGTCCAAGCGCTACCTGTAAGAGCTAAAGTCAAGCCTGGGCCTGTCAGAGCCCAAATCCAGCATGTGCCTGCAAGAACCCAACAGTGAGCACAAGTCCAGCTTGTGCCAGTAAGGGCCCAAATCCAGCCTATGCCCACAAGAGGCCAAGTCCAGCCTGTGCCTGCAAGCTGTGCCAAACTGAGCCTAAGTCCATGCAGATCTGACAAAAGACCTACAGCAAGTGGTGAGGTCTGTTAAGAATTTAAAGCCAATCATGGTTGTTTGATAAATTCAGAAACAGAACTGTCATTCACAACATGGTGAAGCATGGAGAACAGCCAGTGCCGACAAAGAATCTGCCGAAACCTTTGTCAGGGAGTTCAGATAGTATGTAGAGGATGAGGCTTTTGTTTCCCAACAAGTTTACAACTGTGAAGAGATTGTGTTATTTTGAAAGAAGATGCCTATCAGAACCTACATCACACAAGAAGAGAAGGCATTGCCAAAGGCACAAGCCAATGAAGGACAGACTAATTTTGCTGGTTTGCAGGAATGCAAACAGTGATTTAAAAATCAATCCTCTACTAGTGTACCACAGCGAGAATCCCAAAAATGTTAATGAGGGAAAACATGTAGAAAAGCAATCTTTTTGTTATGTGCAGGGCCAACAGAAAAGCCTTGGTAACCAGGATATTCTTCACTTAAATGGATAAACAAAGTTTTCAGTCCTACCATGAAGAAATATTTGGAAGAGAAAGAAATGCCTCTGATATTAGTGACCAATGCTCCTGCTCACCCTCCAGGCATAGAGGACAATTTTCTAGGGGACTTTAAATTCATAACTGTGAAGGTCTTGCCCCCTGACACAACTCCTCTGATTCATCCCATGCAGCAGGTCATCTCCAACTTTAAGAAGCTGTACACCAAGGCCCTCTTCTGGCGTTGACCTTTGATACTCAGTTGACACTCAGAGAGTTCTGGAAGGACCATTTCAACATCCTCCACTGTGTGACTCTGATAGATAAGGACTGGTGTGAGGTGTCTGACAAGAACGTGAACAGTGGCTGGAGGAAATTGTGGCCTGAACTGAAGCTGTAGCTCCGGTAAACTTGGAGGTGGAGATGACTAATGCAGACATCCAAGAACTAGTGGAGGAGCACAGAGAAGAGCTTAGCACTGAGGAGCTGCAGGAACTTCAGAGAGTGCAGCAAGAGGGAGTAGCTAATCAACTTTATTTTTCAGGTGAAGAGGAGGGAAAGTAGAAAGCACCTACTGCACTCATCAAAGAAATGTGTGCTAAACACTATCACCCTGACAAGGCTTAAGCAATGTCTCACTAAAGAAATATTTTGCAACAAAGGCAGAAGCAATTTTTCCCTTCTTAGGTTTCTAGTGAAACTGCCTGCGTCACAGTCTCCAGCAGAGTCTCATCCAATTCCTATTCATCCAATCGTGGAGCTCTTCTAGACATCTATTTGGAGCATAGGTCTGATTTTATTCATCTGGGTCTAAAGACAGGTAAATCTGTGTGTCATCGCAAAACAGTGGTAGTTGAGGCCATATCTTCTGATAATCTCTCCTGGATCAATGTGATTGTAGGCAAATAGGGACAATGCAGTCCCCTGCAGCAGTAACAGCTTCATTATGATAGTGGAAAAGCACACAAGGATCATTACAGGTACTATATATATATATATATAAAACTACCTAGGGAGGGGGTACTAAGTGAGAGCTTGTGTTTTCTTATTGTTTCTTGAGTATATTCAGATTAGTTTTTTGTGTTACAGTAAATTTAGCATTGTTTTAGACTATTCGGATATACTAGTTAGGTTAATGGGACAGTTTGGTGAAATAATTTTACATAGAACTGTACAATTTACACAATGTATAAAATGCATAACTTTTATTTTTCAACATTATATTGTACATATATGTGTAAATGGAGAATTAGTAGAGATTGGTATTCTAAGCAGAAATATATTATAATATAATGATATAAACAATCTCCCACAGTTTTACTTCCTTATCCTTTAGGATCTGATTTTATAATAATCAGCGAATACCTTATTCTGTATTTAGTTAATTTAATTGATGCCTAGAATACTCTGTCTGATAATGATACCTTGCAATACTGTTTAGTTTTACAAGCTTATTATATTCTGTAGATATATTAACAATGTATATAATTACTGTAAGCTGACCGTGTATTAATACTTCATCCTGAATGTTAACTTTACATATAACTGTTATTATGAATTATTGAGTTTTTTGGCTTTATTTCCTAAATAATAACTTTTCTAATGAAAGCTAAATTATGTATAACATTTTTCACTGTTAAAGAATTATCTGTGATCACTGACTTATTTAGAAAAAAGCATTAAAAGATGGAGTATACTGAAAGCAGTGGCAGAGCTAGGGAATGGAGAGCCCATTGCAAAAACAAAATTGGGGCCCTCCCCAAGGAGGGGATGGAATTTTTTTTATATTAGCTGGTACCAACTCACTCAGTGGGCATCCCCAGGACCCCCTCCTCTAGTTCCCCTCACAATTACCCCTGCCCATAATAGCACCCTCCCCAATACCCTTTCCTATAGCTGAAGCCCTCAAGACCCCTTTCCATAGCTTGCCCCACTGAGAGCAGGGCCCTGGTGAATTGCACCACCTGTTCCACTCCTGACTGACAGAAATATTAGTACAAAATGATTTCATGGTGTCCATGTCATGGCTGAGTAACCACCATAAATAATACATTCAGTGCTTCTCAGTCTTTAATGAACCCAGTTGTAGTATAGCGTTCAGGGACAACATGCAAATCCAAACAGCTATCTAAGGTCTTGATCATAGTAGTATCAATAAAATCCCCATGAAATGTAATGTGTTTATATATGCATTTATATTGTCGAATTGATGTTGTGGAAAACTCATTCCCACAAGATCTACTGCACAATCCAGAATCTCACTTGCACTGATGATAGCCAGTAAGCTTGAAACAGTTCTGTATGCGAGTGATTCTTTGTTTGTGCAAAAATCCAAACCCATGTTTTGTTTAAAAGCTGTTTAAATACAGTGAGCAAATGCTTTAAGGGAGCAATGTATAAAATTGCTATTTTTTAGAACCAAAGAGTAAGGTGTATTCTGACTTTTTGTTTTCAATTTTTAACTGTTTCCTATACCCTGCTTTGCCGTCCCCACCTTCCCCCCATCCTTCCCCCATTTATGGCTGGCATAATTACCTCAAATCTCCTCCCCACTCCTCAAATACCTTCATTCTATGGTCTCTCTCCCATTCCTTCCTAACTCCCCTATCTTCCTGTACTGTCTGACCCCAATCCATTCTCTCTCTTTCTTTCAGTGCAAATTCACTCTGGTTTAAGGCCTACTTCATCTGTGAGACACTCAGAATTGCCCTCCCTCCCCTCCCTCCCCTCCCTTCCCTTCACCCACCCACCCCAACTCAGATTAAATTTATAGAGCCATAGATAACACCTGACTTCCTACTTGCAGATATATCATCTCAACACTAGGGGTCAGCCAACATACTAGTCTTTCACCTCAGATCCCTCCCCTCTCCCTCTTAAATAAAACTCTTTCTATCTTTCACTTGCTTCCTGGCCCTTGTTATTCCTTATGTGTTACTCTTCCCCAGTTCTCTGCCCTTTAATTCCCTTTAGATTGTAAGTAGCGAGTTTTCAGTCTTGTAGGGCGCTTTGGGATAAAGCACTTTCTGCTAAGATTCTAAGCTCAAAACAGGGCTCTACAACTTTTGAATTTTGTTAAACGTGTATTTCCCTTGTTCTTATCCCCTGTACAGCGCTACAGAATATGTTGGCGCGATACAAATAAAAGATAATAATAATAATAATAATAAATTTGCATGTCCCCGCCTTTTAGACATGTAAAAGAGCTTACAAATGTATTTGTTATTTATTCTGTGCAATTTATCTACTGTGTACAAGTAGAGCAATTTTTATCTATGCCCTTTAGCCCCAATGTTATAGGAATTCCTGGTCACATTCACTTTTGGCAGGTAATTAATGTCCATGAGGTAGTTACTTAAACTGGATTACTTTGATTCATTCATTTCTAGGCCTTAATAATATTATTAACCAAACTATTTTTAAAAGTGTTGTTGGGCTTTATTTTAATATTTTAATGTCATTATCTAGCATTATGTTTGTTCTTGTTATTCAACCCGTTTAAGTTTCAATAATATGATATTTTAAGCTCACTAATTACAAGCCTAACACATGTAGGTATCTTTATGGATCTAGTTGATGTGCTTCTCTATGTATTATTATTTGCATAGTTCCATCAATTTGTATAAACAAGACGCAAACAATTATATGATGATATGAAGGTTTTTAACATAAAGACAACAGATGGGTTACATAATACCTACCCCAAAGAGCTTAGAAAATACTTTTATTGGGACATATTATGATAAAAGGGTAAGTGCAGATAGAGGGAAGGATGCTACTAAGTGTCTTCTAGAAGTACAATTACTGAAAGAACTCCTGGAAAGCACCTTCAAATTTTTTTTTATAAGTCGAGCCTTAAAAGAGGTGAGATCAGGATTTTTTACAGATATTGTGCAGTGTATTCCAGACACAGGGCTACTAGTGAGAAAGGTTTTAGCCAAGAAGCCAAGAAGTAGCTCGAGAACTGTATGGAGCAGTGAGGAAGATCCCAAGCAGAACAAAGAAGACAAGATGGTGTATAGAAGGAGATACAAAGAGAGATAGAAGAAGATGCTAAGGAGTCAATTGTATTAAAGCAGTATTTTTATAGGCTATCTGTGACTTTATAGAAAGACAGTTGAGGATTTTTCACCTAGAAGAAGAAGAAAACATTTAGAAAAATGGAGATGTATTTGCTATATTGCTAAGGCCAAAATGATAAGTTTTTGCAACTGATTTTGCATGTGTTATTTCATATTTGATTAATTAAATTCCAATTACATAGGGAATCATCAGCGCAGAATGTACCCTATGAATACTGGAAAAAAGCAAAATGAAATATATGGACCTATTAGACAAATCAAAAGCTGCTTCAAATGAATATACTCTCAAACGTAATAATAAAATAACAAACAAATAAACTCTGTGTAATGTAATAAATATTCACCTCTGCAGTACACGATAAATAAATAATTTCACAAAATAATGTAATAATAAAAAAGTTCCCTATCTTAAAATAAGCCTTGGTATATCAACATATGCTTCTAATTAGAGCAATTAATATAAAAAATATCAAAATTATGGGAGTGACTATGTTCTAGCACAGGGAATGGACCATATATAGACAGTGAGAGTGTCTATCTGCTACTACTATAACTGTTATTTTTATTTAGTTTTGTGAGTATTCATGTTGGACTGTATATAGACAGTGAGAGTGTCTATTTACTATCTATCCACTATCACCATTGTTGCTATTCCTGTTATCATTTATGTATTTTAATCATCAGCTTAGACTGGCTTTATTACCAGATAACTATTAGATTTTTCTATAGTGGACATCTAAGAGAATTGGGATTCCAGAGGTGAACTCAGATTTGTGTCAATACTGGATCTGAGGCTACTATACGGCCACCACCGCATCATTGGGGCCTAAGTTCATGGTGTGGAGGTAAAAGGTTTATACTGACCTCAATAGTTTGCTGTCTATACCAGTGACACTGCATTACACTCAGGGCAGAGTGTTTTTGCCTCTAAATATGCTGGACACTTTTTATTGAGTAGTGATCTATTTGTGGAAACTGGCAGGAGTGGGGTCTTCAAACATTCACTATTTCAAAGAAACTAAGTACCGCCTGTTCCCAATATCTGTAAACACCTCTTGTCTTAGAGGTGGAAATATGTGAGTGTGCATTTTTATGGTTTAATTTCTCCATAATAAAATGTACTACACTAGGAAGAGGTGTGCGCTCTCTCTTCTTGTTTGTTCTGTGTTCTCTAGTACCAAGAGCCCTGTGATGACCCGGGTTCAATAGAAGATCTGCACCATCAGATTTTCGTGGATAAAGAGATTTACTGGATCTGATTGAGCCAAACACAGCAGAACACCACCATACTGAATGTAATCAGCTGGGACTCATTGAAAGCAGCAGGTAACTTCCTAACAAGGAAAGCAACAATAAAACTTAACAATGACAAGAATCCCATGTAACCAATCACAATATAGAGTGCGGTTACAGACCCCTCATTGCAGTATAATATAACCTTCCCATTAACAGACTGAGTTTCAAAGTCTGGGTATGGTGAGTAAACGATCAGCCACACCATGCATATGACAACTTGCACCAAGGAGCAGAAAAAGACCAGACAACTGGAAACTGGAGACCCCACCCACTTCTGTATCTTGCTACCAGGTTTGGTGGCATTGAAGGCGATGACAACTGTGACTGATTTTGCCAGAACACAAGAGACAGAAACTACAAAAATGATCCCAAAGGCAGCTTGTCTGAGCAGGCAGGTCACCTTCATAGGACTTCCAATGAATAACAAGGAGCAGAGGAAGGACAACATGAGGGAGACGAGGAGGGTGTAGCTGATGTCAAGGTTATTAGCTCTCACTATTGGAGTCTCATGATGTTTGATAAAGATTCCAAGCACTGATAAAGTAATGATGAAGAATTTAAAGGAAATAAAAAGTAAACAAAACACCTAGAATATCCTTTTATGAAAGGAACTCCAGAGGTTTTGGGATGCACGTATCTCTTTTGTCATTGGACCACAGATTTTCAGAACATTTCATACATTGTCCAGCATCTGCATAATTTAAAATAAACAGTTACAAACTAACCAATTTGTTCTGCCGGTGTGTTGGAGAGTTGTATTTGAGGTGCTTCTATGCAATGAATCCTCAGATACCCACAAACACACACACACACATAAATATATATATACTAGCGACTTGCCCGACAAAAAATGACAGCAATAAGATTGTAAGCGCTGTAAATTTTGTTGGTGTTCCAAGATGCTTCGGCGCTCATTGCAAGGTTGTTGGTTGTTTGTTTGCTATGAACATTGTTTTTTTTTGCTAATGCTAATGAAATAATGAATAAAATAATACATAAATATACTTTACCTATTTTGAAGTAATATATGCAGGAAGCATTGTGCAGAAGAGCTGGCAATCTGTTTTGATGTTGTTGCAGCATAATATGTGTGTTTTGAGTGCTGTGGAGCTGCTGTGTAAGCGTCATGAATGTTTGCAGTGTGTAGTGTAAATAGTGTGCGTGCGTGAGCCAAATCCGTGATGGTAGCTGTGTACTTCTGCATTGTGTAAGTTAGTGTTGTAAAATGGCGCCTAATATGTGTGATGCGTCTGTGGCTGATTTGGCGTCCTTGTTCTTGGACCGCATCCTCCTTTTTTGGAAAATCCGTAGGTGTTTGGTGTTTTTTTGCGTCTTTACAGTACTGGAGCCTCGTTTTCGTTTTTTTTCGGCTGCCATTTTTTCTCTTACTTAGGGGATTTTTGGGTGTCTTAACTCTTATATTTTGAGTTACATTGAGGTGTAACTTGACTTTTTGTGGTCCTCAGTGCCCCCCTTGCTGTGGGTAACCATTTTATATGTTTCTTGTGTGTATTTATGATGTTTTTCATGTTTTCATTTGATCGGGTTTCGGGCCGTAAGGTCGTATTTTTGCGAGGTCGTAATGTTTTTTTTTCTAAGTTCCGCGTCTCGTATTGTTTTCACGTAAGTCCTTGAATTTTGCGAGGTCCGCAGTTGCTGGCACGGAGCTCCATGGCAGCAACTAAGGCCCTCGCAAAGAGAGGGCCGCAGGCTCGCTTTGCGAGCCCGCAGCGTTAGCAACAACCTGCATGCTCACAACTATATATGTGATATATATATATATATATATATATATATATATATATACCGTATATACTCAAGTATAAACCGACCCGAGTATAAGCCGAGGCACCTATTTTACCACAAAATACTGGGTAAAATGAGTGACTCGAGTATAAGCCGATGGTGGGAAATGTCCCTCTTGTGCCCTCTGTGTCCCCCTCTTGAGTGCCCTTTTCTTGTGTCCCCCTCTATCTCTTGTGTCTCTTCTCCCCTCTCCCTTCCCTGTGTCTCTTCCCCTCTCCCTCTTCCCTGTGTCTCTTCGCCCCTCTCCCTTCCCTGTGTCTCTTCCCCCCTCCTCATTCTCAACCTCCCTCCTCAACCCGAGTCCTCATCCTCAACCTCCCTCCTCATCCTCTATCCTCATCCTCAACCTCCCTCCTCAACCCCCTCATCCTCAACCCCCTCATCCTCAACCCCCCTCCTCAACCCCCTCCTCAACCCCCCTCCTCAACCTCAACCTCCCTCCTCATCCTCAACCCCCTCCTCATCCTCAACCCCCTCCTCAACCTCCCTCCTCAACCTCAACGACCCCATCCTCATTCCTCAACCTCCCTCCTCAACCTCCCTCCTCATCCTCAACCTCCCTCCTCAACCTCCCTCCTCATCCTCAACCTCCCTCCTCAACCTCCCTCCTCAACCGCCCTCCTCAACCTCAACCCCCCATCCTCAACCCCCTCCTCAACCTCAACCCCCCCATCCTTAACCCCCTCCTCAACCCCCCTCCTCAACCTCAAACCCTCTCCTCATCCTCAACCCCTCCTCATTCTAAACCCCCTCCTCATTCTACCCCTCTAAATACCTCCCCCCCTCCCTTTCCCCTCACTTACCTGCATCTGAAGCTTCTGCTCCGGCCTCGGCTCTTTACGGTTTCTTGACTTGGTGCGCATGAGACGTCACGCCATTAGCATATACCGGGTGCCGGTACCGGTATATGCTAATGGCGTGACGTCACATGCGCGCCACGTCATTAGCATATACCGGGTGCGGGCACCCGGTATATGCTAATGGAGCGATGTCACATGCGCTCCACGTGATTAGCATAAACCGGGTGCCGGCACCCGGTATATGCTAATGGCGTGACGTCACATGTGCAACACGTCAAGACTCCGGAAGGAGAGGAGGCCGGAGCAGAAGCTTCAGATGCCCGTAAGTGACGGGAAAGGGAGAGGGGGAGGTATTTAGAGGGGTAGAATGAGGAGGGGGGTTTAGAATGAGGGGGGTTACTGATGAGGAGGGGGGAGGGAAAGAGACACGCGGGGTTAGAGAGACACGGGGGGGTAGAGAGACACAGGGGGGGAGAGACACGGGGGGGTTAGAGAGACACGGGGGGAGAGTGACTCGAGTATAAGCCGAGGGGGCCCTTTTTAGCGTTAAAAAAAGGGCGGAAAAACTTGGCTTATACACGAGTATATACGGTATATATATGTTAAAATATTAAAGGTTTTAGATATTAACACAGAAAACACTAAATGAGATCTACAGGTAAACTAAATATATGCCATGAATAAATATATGAATATTAACTTGTTTTCAGCACAGATGGCAAGTGATTAGCAGACTATTTAGTCACTGATGTGTACATAGTATGACTCCAGAATAAGACATAGTGACTATATAATTGTTTTAATACAAACTATAATAAGAGAAAATTAACACTGGTAAAATATTGTTGCATGGTCTGTAGGCTCCATAGTTTTAAGCTATCCAAATTACAACTTTTCCTTCTCTATTTTTTTATTTTTATTTATTCAGTTTTATAAAATGTTACATAAATAACAAATGACAAGGACGGAAACGCCTTGTTTAAAGAAGGAAAAACCAAACAATGGACATATACATACATATCCTTAACCCACTATTGTATCAATAATGTGATTATACAAAGTTATCTTAAAAAAGTAATTTGTGTTAACATATAAACCATCTAAAATTTAAATTATGCTTGTTGGCATGCAGAAGGAGACCCCATTGTACTGGAGACATAAAAAGTGGGCCTCAGAGATAGTCTGGCAAGATGAATCTTAGTTCTCATTCACTATTACTAGAACTCAATGGGAAATTTCACTTCCCAATTCTTTAGATCTATATTTTTTCCAGATTTTCCATTTAGTCGTGGACTCGGAAATAACCACCAATTCACATTTTTTTTTTCCATTAACCAATTTTTAACTATTTTTTTAGCCCAACTTCATTCCATGTTGGAATTATCTTTTGCTTCCAATTTGCTCCTATAAGAGATTTTGCTACGATTAGAATTTGCACTAAAAGCACTTTAATATCCAAGAACGTTGTGTCAGGAAAAAAATGCACAATATGCACTTCCCCACAACCTCTCCTGCAAATTCTCATCCTTACTTATATGATACAACCTTAAAGGAACCAAGTGCCATCTTTTATAGATTTTACAATGTAATTCTCTCTGAGCAGCATTCTTTATAAATCTTTCAGTTATGGTTAATGAACTATAGATCTCTAAGGTATGTCATACCACCATCGTTAACAGTTTAACTTACATAGTGGATTCCAAGTATTTAGCTAAGGCAGCCAAGGAAGTTATCGGGAATCAGTGAGTAATTTGTATTATTTCTTATCAATTGTCCCTCTAATGTAATGTCCTTCATACCAGGGTTGTCTAGATATAGTCTAATTTTATATATATATATATATATATATATATATATATATATAGCCTATTAATTTGTTTTCAATATTCAACCATTCATTTAATTGGATAGCCTCATTCCACCTGATCATATGGGTAATTGATATTGCCTCCTGAAAAATTTTAAGTATAGGGTAAGCTATACCTCCTTTATTAAATCTAAGTAACATTTTTAGTCAAATATGTTTGCATTATGAATAAAAATATACATTTTTCTCTGAAGTTTATTTATTAACTAATTAGGCATTGGAAACGGAATACACCGTAGGACATAGCTAATTTTAGGGAGTAGAGACATCTTGGTCGCAATAATTCTCCCTGACCAAGAGATATTTAAACCATCCCAACCTTTGGTTGTGTCCTCAATAATCTGATAGATTGTCTTATAATTAATATAAAAAATTTTTTTTAGATCATTATGAAGTGATTCCCAGATATTTAATAGCCTTTTGCTATTTTACCTTATATTTAACTTTAAGAAATTGCAATTCTTCCTCTAGGACATTAATCGGAAGAGCCTCCTATTTATCAAAGTTAAGTTTATAACTGGAAACTTTGCTGTATTCGGGCTCCTCCAATGTTATCATTATATCGTCAGCAAAGGCTCCTAGTTTATGTCCTGTTTTTCCTACTTTTATCCCTTTAACTGTCTTTGTGTTTATCAAAACCAATAAAGGCTCCATTATCAATGCAAAATGTATGGGCAAATGTCTTGTCCCATTAAAAAAGTTGAATTTAATTGAAGCAAAACCTATACCCCTGACAGAGGTGGTTGGGAAGCCATACAGTGCCCCTATGGCCTTTGACCTGAAAATACCAAAACCAAATTTTGCCAAAGTCATGTCCATGAATCCCCAACGGACCTTGTCAAAGGCCTTTTCCGCGTGCAATGACAAGAATACTGAAGCTGTCCAACTGCCCTTGTTATGGATCAGGATCTACAAGAAAATGCATTTTATGTTTATCCTACTCGTACATTTTCTCTTTTCAGTATTACATAACCTTATTAACAATGCTGATTATTGGAGACTCTAAGATGGAGGATTTGCTACTTCCGCATACAAGATGTCTGCAGCACTACTTCCGGTCTGCTAAGGGTGACGACGACTACCACACCTTTGACACAAGAAGGAGAACGCCATCTTCCCTTCTTGTCTTATCCTTCTGACCAATGAGAGAAAGACTCATCCCACTGTGGGATGACAGCTAGAGACTCCTTAATGCACTAACCCAATGTCTTGTTGAGATTCCGTAAAAGCGAACATCACAGAACAAATTAATTACCGAATAAACCTGATGATTTGCTTAGTTGCAACATTTATCTGATTGTTAAATGTTATATATAGCGGCTGATTCAATAAACAGTAGGCGAGAGAAAGCTTTATGCCAGAACTCTGTGTTGGTGTATTATTTCTCTAAGGTGTGCACACTATCTGTATATTGGTAATTTGGCCAGGGACAGATATTTCCGAGAACTTTTTTAGTTTTCTCCAAAACATAATTGGCGCCCGATGAAAGGGACTTGAGGTTTAACTGAGCCGACAGCGGACACAAGGGATCCCGACGGAGCCTGCACGAACGGGCGGAGCCTGATCACCTTCGGTACACGGTAAGGACACAGTTAGCACCTTGACCGCGTAAACCTGTTCCTGGGACTCAGCCCGTCATCCAGACCCGCTGTTGGGGAATTTGTCAAAGTACAGGTAATAACTTGCCTCAAGTCCATTACGAATCCTGTACCAGTGATATCTGTCACCTGTGTATGACTGTTGAGAGTGTGGGTCGAGTGATTGTGATTTCTTGGATATTGTGGTCCGGGACATACATGTGTGCGTGCAACAGACTCCGGGGACGGATGGTAGTGCCCTGGTAGCACATAAACCGGAGGAGCTGTACGTACAGACGTGCCTCCACGTACTTTGGGGATCGGTGTCATTTGACATACTTTTCATAAGGAGGGTCTATGCATGTTGGATAGCCGAATATCTTTCGCGGGTCATGATGTTCGTGCCCTGGTAGCGTGATAACCCCGAGAGACGTCTATCACACACTAAGGTGTAAAAGCATGTATGTGGGATGCAGACTTCAGTGGCGGATCGTTAGTGCCCTGGTAGCACAATAGCCCTGAGGGCATCAATTTTAGCACACAATGGTGTGAGACCCCGGACTAAAATATCTTAAGAGTCAGAAATTTTCTACAGAAATTGTTTAAATGTTACTATGGTCTGTTATTGCTGGCTGTGATGCATATTTTAATGAGAATGTAGCTTAGAATTTCTCCCCCTGTACTTGTGAAGCTGAGAAGCTGAATTTGCTGCAGCTGTGTGACAGCCAAGGTCAGAGCACACACAGCAAAGAATACTCCCCCTCCCATCTCGTTAACTCTTTTAAGGACGTATCTTAGTTAAGAGAATTATTTCTATGCCAATGCTTAAGGTCGTGTGAATTTGTACGGTGAGTGAAATAACTGTCATGTTTTCATGTTGTTGTTAAATTTGCTCAAGGGTAATTACAGTACGTGAAGTAAATGTTTGTGTAAAAGTAGGTATCTCAAAGGCAAACAGCACCTACTATACTATCTCTGCTGGAATCAATGCCCTGTATCCACTACTTCTTGGCAATATTAATCCTTATTAAAAGGAAGATATAGGAGACATTCAATGTTTCATTAAGCTTTACTATAAAAAGTAAACGCAACGTTACTTTAGGATGTTTTTAGAAAGTTACCCCGAGACAATTTCTGTCTCATATACACTCTTCTGCCGGCTGAGATGTATGTTTAATAATGAAATGTGATGTTATTCTCTTTCCGTGATCTTGTGTCTATCTAAATCACTTGTCGCTATACACTGCACTCTTTGCTTACATACTACAACTGAGTGGTCCCCCGGAGGGCGGTAACTACAGTCTGAGTTTAGGGAAGACGTGCAAAGTTATTCTTTTCTTCGCAGCAGTCGAGCACTTCAGACTCTCTATTTCAAACAACTGGTCTGTTTGTTTCTCTCTCCCGCTACCTCTCACACTTTCTCTCCCTCCTCTTGTCTGCCTCCTAAAACCAGCTTGTGCTATACTTAGGACAGAAAGAAGGGGCAGAATCAGACTAAACTAAATAGTGAGGGCATGTTGGCCTGAGATATAGTGAAGAAAAGAGGGGGAGAAGCAGTGGCAAATAAATCTAAGAAGATGTTTAAAGTATGTGGATTCACAAATATTTTGGGAGGACATCTGAGGGCAGAAGAGTGGTGGAAAGTGTTGAGAAGTAATAGAGGGCAGTTGCAAGATTGTGGTTTATTACCAAGTGCAGAAGCTAAGGCGATTGAGAAAGAGGAGTGGACAGAGAGAGAGGTTGAAGCACGTGGACAGAAAATGTATGCATACTATGCACCATGTGAGGCTGCCAGTCCCCTACTTCCAGCCGTTGTCCCCCCTGTAATACAAGCACCCTGTAACCCCAACACCACACAAACTCCCTCTGCAGAACAAAGATATTCCACCCAGCCACAGCACCAAAATTGCGCCCACACACAATATAAGGAGGGGTCCTTTCACCCTCTGAACTCTGCCATTAAGATGATAGCTGCGCCCACTCAGGAAGGTCCACCTGTCATACCGAGCGCCCCTTGGTGACTACGCCCCTTTATCCTGTATTGACTGCTAACGGAACTATGTATACTCCATATTCGATGTTCCCAGTCGCGCCACTTCCAGATAACACGTCACCATGGGCCGCCCCACAGACAAGGGCACCGGCAACAGACGCTTCCACTCCTCCCCTTTCTCAGAGACAGTCGGACATAAATGATATCTCCTTACTCCCTACTCCCACAGGCCGTCCTAAATATAACAGTGTGGATGGGGAGGATGAGATAAAAGTAGGAGAGAGTGCGAAGGAATGGAAGAGTAAGACCCTGGGCTCAGGAATGAGCCAACGTAGAGGGCCTAATAGAAATAGTAGAGCGAGTCTAATGTATGTCGCATTCACACCGACACAAGCTACCTCCCTCATAAACACACTACCCGACCCTGAGAAGCAGCCCATGTCTTTCTATAGAAAGATATCACAAATACAGAAGACATATGCTGCAGCCTGGAGAGACTTGGTTAGTTTGTGTGAAATCAGAGCAGGAGATTCATACTGGCCCATAATGCAAAAGACAATAGACCCGTATGATATGCCACGTGAGACAACTGACTATGAATCAGGTGAAATATTCTGTGAACTACTAAGAGACTGGGCGAAGGACAAATTGGCAGACCAGGCTGTTAGTCTGCAGGATATTAAACAAGACAAAGACGAGTCAGTAGAAAAGTTTCACTCACGGCTCACACAAGTGTTTACAAACCTTGGCTTTAGCCCACACAATAAGACACACACACAGATGCTAAGTACAGCTTTTGTGATAGGGCTAAAGGAATCTATAAAGAAAGGTCTATTGACTTTCAGACCAGAATATAGAGTGTTACCATTAGATATGCTGTTACTTGTTGCAAAAGGGCTGGAGTCTGTAGAAAATACACACCGTAAGTCATCAGCGTCCAAAAAGACTGCCGCTCTCATTGTAACCTCTGAGGAGCCAGCATATAAAGGGGAGAAGAAGGAAACACGGCAGTGTTTCAATTGTAACAAGTTTGGGCACATCAGCAAGATGCATAGAAAGCTGAGGACAAAGCAGCAGGGGGATGGCACTAATGAGGAGCAGGGGCGCCAAAGCACAGCATAGGACAATGGTGAGCCTGTGTCACTGTCTCCTGCTATGGCAGTATCTTCAGGGGATAGCAGACTGGGACCTCAAGCTATTGTAACATTACCAATAGAAGGGATCCCTACCTCCTTCCTAGTAGACACAGGTGCAGCCAGAAGTGTCCTAAGACAACAAGATCTGTCCGACTCATCTCACCTGTCTGACATTGATGTTGCTTGTGTAGGAGTTGACGGTATCCCCTCATCCAACAAGTTGACTCAGCCACTGCAAATAGGACCATTCCCAGACCTGCTTGCTAGATTTGTAGTTAGGTGCAGATGTACTTTCTCTCTTACAAGCATCCATTTTGTTTACCCCAGATGGGACTATACAAGTGTCCTCACCTTTAACAATTACTGACACGTCAGCACTCTGCTCACTACCAATATTACTCCATTTAGATGCGAAAAGTAACAATAGACAAGGCCCGGCCGACATCTTGGATAAGATTCCGGCAACCCTCTGGTCACGAAGATATTGGGCATTTAAAGGTGCCTCCAGTCATAGTAAAGTTGAAGCCTGGAGCTGAATTACCACGAAGATCCCAATACCCTCTGAAGCCAGCGCAGATTGATGCAATCTCACAGCAGATAGAGAGCCTGTTGAAACAGGGGGCGTTAGTCCGGTGTACGTCACCAAGTAACACGCCCCTCTTCCCAGTGAAAAATAAATCCAAGAAAGGAGAGCCAGTAAAATACTGTATGGTACAAGATTTGTGAGCAGTCAATGAAGCAACTATATTAGAGACTCCCATAGTACCTAACCCACACACTCTCCTCTCTGGAATACCTCCAACAGCAGCATACTTTACTGTAGTGGATCTGGCAAATGCCTTCTTTAGCATTCCTCTAGATCCTTCATGTCAGTACCTCTTCGCATTTACACATGATCATAATCAATTTACATGGACTGTCATGCCCCAAGGAGCACAGAATTCTCCTAGTCAGTTTGTTAAGGCCATGGGTCTAATCCTTGATTCTTGCCAACAGGAAAACCCTGATGTTGTGCTTCTGCAATATGTTGATGATCTCTTACTCTGTGCTGAAGACCTTCCTACAGCTACACGGACATCAGAGAGTTTACTGAGAAATCTGGCAGAACAAGGGTGCAAAGCATCCAGAGAAAAGTTACAGTGGTGTCAGGAGACTGTCATATTCCTGGGACATTGCCTTTCCAAAGGAGTGCATCATCTCACACGCAGCCGTGTTAGGACAATAGAAGAAATGTCTGTACCAGAAGGACACAGACCCCTCCACGCTTCCCTAGGTCTCATATCCTATTGCACAGCGTGGATCCCAGAAGCCTCTCTCTTGATGCAGCCCTTGTATAATGTCCAGAAGATTGAACCCTACCAGATGACACAGATAGCCCTAAATAACTTCTACGTTTTGAAACAGGCTATCTCCTCAGCCCCTGCATTAGGGCTACCCAACTATGACCTACCGTTTAAACTTTTTATATCAGAAAAGGAAGGACATGCAATGGGAGTCTTGACATAGTCCCATGGAAACAGACAACGCCCCATTGGCTACTTCTTATGTCATCTGGATGCTGTAGCAAGAGAAGGCCCTTCTTGCCTTAGGGCAGTATTTGCAGCTCTTGCCTTACTAGATAAGACAAGTGACATAGTCCTTGGGTATCCCTTGACAGTTCATGCTCCACATGACATTGCTGTTATCATAAATCAGACGCAGCCAAAGCACCTGACAGCAGCCAGACACCTCCGTCTCCAATGTTTACTGCTCCTGCCAGATAATGTCCCCTTACAGAGTTGTCAGGTGCTTAATCCAGCCACTCTCTTGTCATTTCCTGAGGGGGGAGATGAGGAAGAAGGACATTTCTGGTATAGTTTGAACTTGGATCAGGAGTCAAACATAAGCTCGGATGTAAAAAGTCATTTATTGGGACGCCTAGTCAAGAAGACAGAAACAGATGAAACACAAGACTCTCTATATTGTACGCTGTGAAACAAAAAAACACCGGGACGGGATCTACAATATGAAGCAAAGCTTATGAAATTGAAGCAAGTCACGTTAAAACTGATGACATTGTATAATGATACAATAGGGGATAGCGCACTCACGGTAGAGCTTCCTTTTGAAGCAGCATTGCTCTATAAACATTGGGACACAGCTGTCCCACACATAGCACTAACAAAGTCTGCACAGAGTACATGGAGCGCTCATTGGGAACTGCACTGAAATCGTGGGAGTACGCAGATGAAGATGAACTAGAAGCAGAAGGAATAACAAAACAAACCCTCAACTGGCATGTGAATAGTTTTCCCAAAGTACAGGCTGAAGACCCATATGCGGTTCCAGGATCAGTAAACCCACCTCATGACTGTCTTCAGCAAATGGAAATGGAGACCTCACACCTTGCGAATGTAAAAGAACTTGCCCTGACAGACCCAGATATCACTCTGTATGTGAATGGATCAAGGTATGCTGATGAGAATGGAAAATATCACACATGATATGCTGTGACTATGGAAAAAGATGTGATACGAGCCTTCTCACTACCTCCCTCCATGTCAGCACAAGAAGCAGACTTGATTGCATTGACTAAGGCCTGTGAAATTGCGACAGGAGTCCGAGCTAACATCTATACAGACTCAAGATATGCTCTAGGAGTGACTCAAGACATTGGGATAATTTGGAAAGCCAGAGGATTCATGACAGCTGCAGGCACCCCAGTAAAGCATGATAAAGCCATTCGTGAACTACTAGAAGCTTTAGCACTCCCAAAGGATGTGGCCATACTGAAAGTGAAGGCACATGGGAAGCTAAATTCAGATGAAGCAAGAGGAAACCACCTAGCAGACCAGATGGCTAAGAAGGCAGCAATGATATCACAGGAAATGGACAAGAAAGAGGAGAAGGAAGACATAAATATCTACACAATGCAGACTTTCCCTACAGATTTGAAACTACTCAAAGAATTGCAGAAGACAACAGACCCAGAAGAAGTAAACAAGTGGAAAGCAAAGGGAGCAATCCTTAAGGCTGGATTGTACGTCGATTATTTGAGATTGTGTTTACCAAAGAATCTCTATCCAGCAACAGTACAGTGGGCCACGGACCGGCACACTTGTCAAAGACCCTCATGAACGCTCTGATAGATAAGTACTATATGGCACCAGGCATAACTACACTTACGAGCAACTACTGCAAGTCATGTAGCATCTGTGCTAAATGTAACACAGGCCGATCTGAGAAACCCCCACAGATGCATTTAGCAAAATCTCTGTATCCATTCCAGAGGATACAGATTGATCACATACAGATGCCAAGGAGTGGTCGATTTGAATACGCTCTGGTCATTGTGTATATGTTCTCAGGATGGCCAGAGGCCTATCCAGTTGTAAACATGACAGCCAAAACCACTGTAAAGAGACTGCTAACAGAGGTCATTTGTAGATATGGGGTCCCTGAAGTGATCGAAAGTGACCAAGGACCAGACTTTACTGCAGTACTGGCCAAGGAAATTTAGGAAGCCTTGGGAGTGACTCTGTCCTTCCATACACCCTATCATCCCCAGACTAGCGGAAAGGTAGAACATATGAACGGGACTTTAAAGTCCATGATGTTAAAAATGTCACAAGAAACTGGTATGCCAAGTCTCCCCATAGCCTTGTTCAGTGTCAGGTATACCCCCAGGGGGAAACATGCACTATCCCCTCATGAAATCCTGTTTGGGTCTGCTCCTAGATTAGGGTGCTACTTTCCTCAGCAGCTGCAACTAAAATCTGATGTACTTGTTGACTATGTGATTGCACTGTCCACTGCATTGACTAACATCCATGCACAAGTGTTCTCTTCTATTCCAGATTCTGAAGTGATCACTGGTACTCATCAACTACTTCCTGTAGATTGGGTCCTAGTCAAGAAATTTGTGAGGAAAACCCCTTTGGAACCCAGATACAAAGGCCCTTTCCAAGTACTACTGATCACAGCTACATCAGTTAAGTTGGAAGGGAAAGATACTTGTGTCCACGCATCACATGGCAAAAAGGTTCCTCCCCCTGATGACCAGGAAACAATACAATGAGCACAGCTTAGTGGTTTATTCTGTTTCTTGCATTATACTTGAGCAAGGCTCAACATGTAACCTTCACAAAATGTGAGGATGGTATCACATTTTGGTATAATTCCCAAACTACACATGTAGCTACATACACCTTTGATTTTTGTGATGTTGTTGCATGCCCCACGGTCCCTGAACAGTGTGACTTGTACCAGACCTCCCCCAATAAGGCTATATATATGTGTCGTTGACGTGATCTTTGGTAAAGATTGCTCCACATGGGGAGCGGTAGGGTGGAATACTGGGGAACACTGGGAATTTATACCTCAGAGCGCTGCAAATAAGAAAGATGACCAAGGCAGATCCCTCCTCGACCGAATGACTCTACTAAAGACTGGTAGATGCCTGAATAGTGGGATGACCGGTTCTAATATGCAAATAACCCTGACTATACAGAGTCCTAGTCCAGTAGATGCTGACACATATCGGATGGGAGCTTGGGTGAGCGGGAAAACTACGAGGTTTTCAGGGAAATTTAAGTTAGCAGACTTGTACAAATATCCTGATTTACCTCCCGTACACCAGGCATTAAAACCCGGCTCACAGACTATAGGAACAATGACTGCCACTGGTGACCCAACATATGAGGACACGTTAGCTACTGAGACTGGATTCTCAGATCTTAATGTATGGTTGGAATGGATGAAATACAATGTACGGGAAAGTAATAAGACCAACTGTTATGTATGCGGCCATGCTAGGCCTCATTTAGGTACTGTTCCACTTACTATACCTTTGCAGGAAGAGAAATGTTTTCTGAGATTGTTCAAATATAAACATAATTATATAGATAAGTGCGAACAATGGAGAAAGACGTACCCTGTGATAACTAATAATCCCCATCCAGGAAAAGGTATAACTATATACCCCGGAAATTATACGTGCTACAAGAGAAATGTTTCTCATGGGTTTAATTTGCAGAAGTTTCCAAGTGGGTTTTGTCACACATATAGAGATGGTTCATCCACACTGCTAATTAATCAGACACAAGCTTTAGGGGACATATATTGGTTATGTGGGGATATGAAACTCAGGGTAAGACTGTCAGGAGTATGGCGTTGGGAATGTACCTTGGCTAAAGCCATAATGCCATTACACATTGTCCCAACTTATTATGATGACAATCTACCTAATGCCCCCCAAACAAGGTCCAAGAAGAGAAGACAAACTTCATCATCTGAACCTCGGGAAAGTTTTGACCCACATGTGTATATTGATGCTATTGGAGTCCCAAGGGGGGTGCCCGACCAATTTAAGGCCCGAAACCAGATAGCAGCAGGATTTAAATCACTGATACCAATGATTGGTGTAAATAAGAATGTCGCTTGGATTAATTATATCTACTATAATCAGCAGCTATTTGTTAACTACACTAAGGATGCCTTAAAAGGCAATGCAGAACAATTAGAGGCTACATCACACATGGCCTTCCAGAATCGTACGGCATTAGACATGATCCTTGCAGAAAAGGGTGGAGTATGTAAAATGGTTCCTGACACTAGGACATGTTGTACGTATATTCCCTATAACAACAGGTCCAAATGGCAAGATCACACTGGCAATTCGGAAATTGGCTAATCTTGGTCAAGAATTAAAAGAAAATTCTGGTACCATGGACTATTGGGATTCATGGTTCGGATGGATGAATGGTTGGCAAAAGGTTTTATTACAAGTTGGAATGGCTATTCTTGCTGTTATAATCCTACTTGCCTTCCTTTTGTGTTGTATTATCCTCTGCATACGTACTTATCTACAGGATGCAATGGTCAAGGCTTCACCCACCTTTGTTCACCAGAATCTAGAACTAGATTTCGGTGACCAGGATGATACCTATAAGACATCTCATATGCTAAAGCAGATGACCACAGGCTCGCAGGAGAGTGTCTTATGAACGCCATGGTTCCTGATCTGAGTTAGTTACACTATTAGCTGATAGGCTTCTAGGTTTTCCCATGCCGCATAGGACATAGGGTAGGTGGGACGTTAGGTCATGGCAAGCCCGATCGAACGAAGATATGTACCTATGTCATACTCACACGCAATGCTTACAACATGCGGACATAGAATCCACAAACGAATAGTGTTCCAGAGGAACCATAGTTTAAAAGATATGTACTCTTAACTTGTATTATCAAAAATTCAGTAGTTACTAACCTTTCCAATGAACTAGTATGGGTGGGTTGGATGATGCAGAAAACATAATATGACATTTTAGGGGGGAGTGTTATGGATTAGGATCTACAAGAAAATGCATTTTATGTTTGTCCTACTCATACATTTTCTCTTTTCAGTATTACATAACCTTATTAACAATGTTGATTATTGGAGACTCTAAGAGGGAGGATTTGCCAAGTCCGCATACAAAATGTCTGCTAAGGGTGACGACGACTACCACACCTTTGACACAAGAAGGAGAACGCCATCTTCCCTTTGTCTTAACCTTCTGACCAATGAGAGAAAGACTCATCCCACTGTGGGATGACAGCTAGAGACTCCTTAATGCACTAACCCAATGTCTTATTGAGAGTCCTTGAAAGCGAACATCACAGAACCAATGAATTACTGAATAAACCTGATGATTTGCTTAGTTGCAACATTTATCTGATTGTTAAATGTTATATTTAGCGGCTGATTCAATAAACAGTAGGCGAGAGAAAGCTTTATTCCAGAACTCTGTGTTGGTGTATTATTTCTCTAAGGTGTGCACACTATCTGTATATTGGTAATTTGGCCAGGGACAGATATCTCCGAGAACTATTTTAGTTTTCTCCAAAACACCCTCTACATATGAGATTAAATTGATTAATTTCCTAATATTATCTGGGCCTTGTCTATTAGGGGGAAATAATTTAATAGGGAAAAAAGTAGGATAATTTAGTATACTCCAGGATAAAGCAAGATAAGTAACTACAAAATTAAAAAAGTCCAAGCCCATGAGTAAGCCCCATTAAGTGGTGAAACGGACCGTCGGGAGCAGGGGGGAGATGGTACACTTCATTCTATGTTCTTTGTGAGCCACAGCAGAACAACTGTACCCCTGTGTGGTATTTAAAAAAACGCAAGTATACTTGTATTGCTTTAGAGACTTAAGATACTCCTATCCTTTTTTCTCACACTTAAGCAGTAAAATCCTAACTTTATGCAGTGGTTTGATAATGCTATAAGTGATACATATGTCTATTTAAGGATTGATGGTGATATCTGCCTCCCCTCTATACTTCAAATTAAATTATAGTATACTGCGTTCATATTTATATTTATACTAGGTACCATTCTCTACCCCCTGCCTTTTTGTTGTTGTTTTTAAACTTTTCTTAGTTCAGTGCACTTTTTTACAAATAAACAGCGCCTATCCTCAAACTTTTCATCTATAATATATGTTGCTGCATCCCTATGATTAGCAAATACCTTTTGCATATGAGGCTTGCATACCAGCATCATTTTATTATTATTATACCATTTTGATGCTTATTTTTAAGCTCTAGAGATTAAATATTATACCACTCCATCTGTCATAATAGAGGTGGTCACTTATTTCTAATCCCACAGTATTATGGGACAGTGACACCCATTTTTCTTGACTTACAGCCATTATTTCAGGATAGACGCTTTTTAATTTTGTAGTTACTTATCTTGCTTTATCCTGGAGTACACTAAATTATCCTACTTTTTTCCCTATTAAATTATTCCCCCTTTTTTTGAATGTAGTGTTAAGCACTAGGAAATAGCTTAGGTCATACATTCATACCTTGTCTATTAATGACAAAGCTCTTTTGCTCTAACAATATCAATCTCCTTATGATAGGATTTAATCTGTTGGCTAAAATTTTGGAATAGATCTTGATATACGTGTTAATAAAAGAAATTGGGCAAAAATGTTTTCTCTCTGGATGTTTTTGATCATCCTTAGGTATTGTTACTATATTTCCCTCTAACATTTCTTGTGGTGCATATCTTTTTTTTATCTGATTCAGTGCATCTTTAAGTGGTACGATCAATTCTCCTTTTATAGAAGTGGTTCCTAAAGCCAACAGGGCCTGGGGAGGAGGCTAATTTTAGCCTTGCAATTACTTCTTGAATGTCTTTTTCTGTAATTTCACTATTTAGGAAATCCAACTCTTCTTCCGAAATTTTCGGCAATTTTACTTTGTCTAAGAATTTTTGTATCTCATAACTAGTGGGCTTCACAAAACCTTCATTGTCTTTCAAACGATAAAGTTGTTGATAATATTGAGCAAAACTTTTTGCAATGTCATTAGGATTAATTAAGATTACATTGTTATGTCTAAGGCATTCTATTCTTCTTTTTGTCATCTTCTTTATTTTCAGTTTATTGGCCAGAATTCTGCTCTTTTGCTGTACCGCCCATGTTGAATTGTCCAAGATTTCTTGTTCTATTCTTTTAATTTGCAACTGAATCATCCTAATTTGTTTATCAAAATTTCTCTTAATCTTTCTATCAAGTTTGGCCAGTTCTATATGTAGTTCTCTTAATGGGCGACCCCTTTGTTTTTTTTTCCAGAAATGCTGCCAGCTATTAAACAAACCTCTAATACAGGCCATATGGGCCGACCATACCATTAATTTTGATTGAATGTATGAACTATTTCTTTTTAAAAAAATTGTGTGACAGATTCACTGTCACTCTCAGGATCTGTGCCTGGTTTTTCAATAAAATGGAGGACGCAGGAGCTCTTTAAATGTTTAACCACACTTTACAATGTTGTTTTGACAGCATACAACATAAAACTGAAGGCAGAAACCAAACTCTAGCTTCTCATTGAAGCCCTGCATAACTAAACTGTAGTTTCCCTTACTGTCTTACATAGGAGTGCAAACATACAGTCCAATCATAGGTGACAGAGGTGTCTTTCCATCTCACCTCTCTCTCAGGCTCTGTATCTCCGGCCTCTCTTTCCGAAGCAGATCCCTCCTCGGTCATCACCTTCAGGGACTTTCTGTTCCTCTTTTCTGCATGCTCGGTCTTCAAAGCTTCTGGCTTTGGTCCATTAGTTTTCAGTGTGGCCTCTGACTTCGGCCCTGCACATTTCCACAACACTCCAGCACTGTCAAACAGCTTTCCACCTGGAGACAGCAGCCGCCCTTGATTGCAGCCACAGCTAAGCTTTTTAAGGATCTTCTTAACCATTTCACTCCTGGGGAGAAGTCTTGAAGGGCTCTCTACTGCCCTCTGGTAACACACCATCACACCTGCTACTTCTCTTTTTTAATCTTTAAGTCTTGTGTTAAACGTATGTTATATCTCCATTGGGGATCAATGAGGTGAATCCATTGTGATCTTTATAGAAGTCATTCCGTGGTCTGACCACCTTATAGGGGCTTGTTTCGTGTTAACTCATATTTTTATTAAAACTTCCGTAATTAAAATAACAATAATAATTAAGATGTAATCCAATCTGACAAATGTTTGATGTCTATAGGTAATAGGAGAAATCCTTCTCATTTGCATGAAAGGTTCTCCATGAATCATATAGGCCCTGTCTAATTAAAAGATTCTGAAAATGCTTTGAATTTTGTTTAACTTGGACGTCTGGGATGGGACATTTCTCAGATTTCCTATCCAAGTCTACATTGAGACGCAAATTAAGTCTCCACACATTATTAATTTACAAATGTATTTAGAAAATGTGATTCAAGAACCTTATTTGACCTACAGGAACATAAATATAAGTATTAGGAACATAAATATTAACTACTAGCGACTTGCCCGTCAAAAAATTACGGCAATGAGATGTGTATGTTTGGAAAGTTGTTTAGTTATTAATATACGTATTTGACACTTGTAAGGTTTTAGTTATGATGAAATAAGTGCTCTTGTGATTTTAAACATGTTTATTTTTGTAAAATGTTCTTTTGTTGAACATTAACTATTAAAGCATTTTGTATTAACAGTATTAACATTTCAATGTAAGAACAGTTGAACTTGAAATTAATCAGTATTGTAAACTTGAGGTAATGTTTTTTTAACATACATGTTCTATCTGAAGAATTGTTAACTTAAATATACATTGAATCCAGAGGAAGGCAAACAGTAAAAACCCTCTTTGAAACGTAGCCAATTGTATCAGAGAGGGGAAAAAAATAATTCCTTCCTGACCCGATTAACTGGCGGTCAGATTACTCCCTGGATTAATGTTTAACATAAAAGACAACATTTACATTTTGACTTAAAACATGGTTGAGCTCTTAACATGAACTTTGTAATATGTCTAAGTAAAGAACTTAAAAGTATATTTTTTCAAAGGAACTTAAAAAACTTGTAACATTAGAAACAGTAAAATAGTTAATTAACATTTTAACATAATCTGTGAAAATAATGCAAGGCAAGTGCTTTGTAAGGCTAATCATCCATAAACAGTACTTCCATTAATTATGACTGAATTGTTTATTGATTTGTATTTTTCAATGGTTGACCTTTGTTTGTTGCTGTGATTTAAAATGTGGTTGACCTGCTAACATGAACTTTGTAATATATCTAAGTAAGGAACTTGAAAGTATATTTTTTGAAACTTGTAACATTAGAAACAGTGACATAGTTAATTAACATTTTAACATAATTTTTGAAAATAATGCAAGGCAAGTGTTTTGTGAGGTTAATGATATATAAACAGTACTTCCATTAATTATAACTGAATTGTGTATTGATTTGTATTTTTGAATGGTTGACCTGTGTTTGTTGCTGTAGTAATTGTTTTAAATCGCACATATAGTTTGGTCTGTGGAAAAGTGGTTCTCTAAAAAGAGAACCCAAGAACTTAAACATGTTGCACGCTGTGTAAACACTGTTCTGTATGTGTTTGACGATTTAATGTAGTTTAGGGAACGGACATTTATGTGTGTTTATTGTAAAAATTTGGTGGTTACATTGTGATGTTTTATATTTTTGCGTTTGCTTTTAAATTTGTTTTTCATGGCTTTTGTTTCTTTAATGAAAAGTTAAAGTACTTCATTGTAGACAATGTTTTGAGTAAAAATACGTCCATCTTCTAATAAATCAACTTGACTTTCATTCTTTTCAATGTAAACTTTAATAGCCTGCAGATTTTTGCACCGTCATAAGGCAACGTACAATTGGCCATGTACCATGCCAAATACTGGTTGTTCTAAGAAAATCCCCACAGATTTGAACGTTTGTCCTTGTGATTTATTAATGGTCATGGCAAATGCCATAATGATGGGAAATTGTCTTCTTTGAAGTGTAAAATGGAGACTACTTTCACTTGGTGCTAAATCTATTCTTGATATGAAAACTCTCTCTCCTTTATGGGTATCAGTTAAAATTTCAGCATTTATGAAATGGTCCATTAATTGTTGAACAATTAATCTTGTCCCATTGCATAGGCCTTTTTGGGGGTTCATATTTCGCAGTAACATGACAATTGCACCTTTCTTTAGCTGCAAAATATGTGGTGGCATTCCAGAAGTAGTTAGCGAGTTTATGAATTCAGTGGAAAAGTTTGCCTGACTTTCATTGTCATCAGCAAGTACAGAATCAGCACTGTGTGTCTTTGTGGTGCATACATTTTTTTTTAAGATTTGATTATTGAGGATTAATGCATCCTTATTTTTACATGTTAGTATGACTTGGTTGGCAAGCTCTGAATATTCCTGGTTCTTTATGCTACCTTCAAATATAGCCAATATAATCATATCATATATGACAAATCATATGAGGTGGGATCTGCACAGTGTCGTCAGCTAAATGTGGTATTTTTTCTGTTCTGCCTTCTCCAATTTTAATAAGCCAATCATTGAAATCAGTTTGGCCTTCTGATCTCATGTTTTGTTGCAGTTGAAGATGGGTAAAATGTTTCCATAGTGTGCTTGACTTTATACAGGTTTCGATAATGTCAGTTCGATTTCCATGTACAACGACAGGTAATGTTTGTCTAAAATCGCCACCTAACAACATTACCTTTCCACCAAATGGAAAAGTATTATCCATTATTATTATTATTATCTTTATTTTTATTGCGCCAACATATTCCGTAGCGCTGTACAGGGGTTGAGTACATAGCAGAAAACAAATTAAACACCTTGTAAAGAATGGAGGGCCCTGTTTTTGAGCATAAAATCATTGTTTCCAAGGCCTGACACAAGATTGAAAACTCGCAAACTTACAATCTAAGGGTTTAGGTGTGATACAAGAGGGTGACAAATACAATTGAAAGCAATTGGTTCAGTAAAGTGGAGGGGTCTGTGTGTTGTACTGTAGATTGTGGGTGTGAGTGTTATTAAGCTGTGGAGTGTTCAGTTGTACATGTTAAGGCTGAAGGTGATAAGATTTTTTAAACAGGTGTGTTTTTAATAATTTCTTAAAGGTTTTGAGGCAGGAAGATAATCTAATGGAGCGGGGCAAGGAGTTCCAAATGGATGGGGAAGCACGAGAAAAGTCTTGAAGACGGGAGTGAGAGGAGGTGATGAGAGAGGAGGAAAGAAGAAGGTCGTTAGCAGAACGAAGGGGCCGGTTGGGAGAGTATTTTGAAACAAGAGCAGAGATATAAGGGGGTGCACTGTTGTTGAGGGCTTTATGTGTTAGGGTCATGATTTTAAATTTGATTCGGGAAGCTATGGGAAGCCAGTGGAGTGATTGACAGAGAGGGGCTGCAGACACCGATCGTTTGGTATTGAAGATGAGTCTAGCAGAGGCGTTCATTATGGATTGGAGGGGAGACAGACGAGAGATGGGGAGGCCAGCAAGGAGGGAATTGCAGTAGTCGAGTCGAGAGATGATGAGAGAGTGAATTAGAATTTTAGCTGTGTCTTCTGTAAGATAATGACGAATTTTGGAGATGTTTTTTAGGTGAAACTGACATGATTTTGTTATTGCTTGGATGTGAGGAATAAAAGAGAGGGCGGGATCCAGTAGAACCCCAAGACAACGGGCCTGGGAGGTAGGGGCGATGATGGTGTTTTCAACAGTGAGAGATATTTGAGGTGTGGAAGCTGTAGTAGAGGGTGGAAAGATTAGAAGTTCAGTTTTAGACATGTTGAGTTTGAGTTGACGGGTGGACATCCAGGAGGATATGCTAGAGAGGCAGTTGGAAACTTGAGCTAAAAGAGAGGGGGATAGATCAGGTGCAGAGAGGTAGATTTGAGTATCATCTGCATAGAGATGATACTGAAATCCAAAGGATTTTATAAGGGTGCCAAGGGAGGAGGTGTAGATGGAGAAGAGGAGGGGGCCTAGGACAGAACCTTTGGGGAACGCCAGCAGACAGAGGGAGAGGTGAAGAAGAAGTGCCAGAGAAGGAGACACTAAATGTACGATCTTTAAGATAGGATGTGAACCATGAAAGAGCTGTGTCCTGGATGCCAAAAGAGCGGAGAGTTTGGATTAGAAGAGGGTGGTCAACTGTATCGAAGGCAGCAGAGAGATCCAGGAGAATTAGAATAGAGTAGTGACCCTTTGATTTGGCGGTTAGCAAGTCATTAGTGACTTTTGTAAGGGCTGTTTCTGTAGAGTGTTGGGACCGGAAGCCAGATTGGAAGGGGTCAAGTAGGGAGTTGGAGGGAATAAATTGAGTGAGGCGATTGTAAACAAGCCGCTCAAGGAGTTTAGATGCAAGGGGAAGTAGTGAGATAGGGCGATAGTTGGAGGCAGAATCTGGGTCAGAAGAGGGCTTCTTGAGAATGGGTGTAACTGTGGCATGTTTTAAGGAGGATGGAAACTTGCCAGTGTTTAGGGAGAGGTTGAATAGATGTGTGAGAGCTGGGATAAGTGTGGTGGATAGGGGAGGGATTAGCTGTGATGGAATAGGATCATGAGGACATGTGGTAAGGTGAGAGGTTGATAGTAAAGTAGATACTTCATCCTCGGTTACAGGGTCAAAGGAGTCCATAGTGGAGGTGGGATTGGGGAAGGGTAAGGGCTGGGTGTTGTCGGTTTGGGGGAGAGGGTGGTGGGGTAGGGCCAAGCTGGGAGGAGAGCTCATTTCGGATGGTATCGATTTTATTTTTAAAATGGCTGGCAAAGTCATCAGCAGTGAGAGAGGAAGGGGCAGGAGGTGGGGGTGGGCGGAGGAGGGTGTTGAATGTAGCAAATAAATGTTTAGGGTTGGAGGACAGGTTTGATATTAGTAATGAGAAGTAGTGTTGTTTGGCAAGATTGAGGGCAGAGAAGTAGGAGCGCAAGGTAAACTTGTAGTGGAGAAAGTCTGCTGAAGTGCGAGATTTCCTCCATAATCGTTCTGCAGTGCGTGAGCATCTCTGTAGATAGCGTGTTTGTGTGGTGTGCCATGGTATTATCCATGACTTCACGAAGCAAATGGTCAATACATTGGAGGGCATAGCATGACATCATTGTGGCCTCATCTATTATAATTAATTTACTTTTTTTCAATTTCTTTGCGTGTAATGATGTCATGCGAATATCTGACACAGAAGTTTCTAAAATAGGCACTGGCAGTTTAAAGCCACTATGTACAGTTCTTCCACCTTCTAACAAAAGTGCAGCAATTCCAGTAGTGGCAAACGGCAGTGCTATTTGACCTTGTGCTCGTACAAAACTCATAAATAAATTATATACATACGTTTTTTCTGATCCACCAGGTCCATCAAGATAAAAATAACGCTCTGTGGCCATATCATCATCTATTGCATTTTTAATGGCATTAAATGCTTGCAATTGTAACGTATTTAAAGTTGAAAGTCTGCCTTCTGTTCTTTGTACTTGTAGTTGAATGTCATAGTCTTCAAAGTTTATGTCATCTATAAGACCTGGATCAGGAAAATTAAAGCTTGCACAACTTAATCCATGAGTTAAAAATACTTCTTGGATTTCCATTAACGCTTTTAAGTGTGCAATAGGTTCATTGTATCGTCGCATAAAGTCTTCAGCCATATTACTTTAAATGTTTCCCACAAAGCTAATGCATTTGGAGCATTTGAGAAGATACAAATAAATGCAAATTGTTCTCTCATCTGCCGTGGCATTTGACATAGTGCTACTTCTTCTAAACATCTTTCCCATTCTGTATCATCAGCTAGTAAGTTTCTATGTCTTGCAGCTAAATGGAAGGATTAATATACTATGTCATTAACAGTTCTTAAGTGTTCAAAACTTTGTGCTTCAGGAACATTTAAAAGTAATATTCGTAAGCAAAAACGTTCAAGATCTCTTGGACTGACTGACTTGGGATTATTTTATTTCCTCTGCTTTTTCTCTGTCTCCATAATCCATTCACAAAAACATAGTGATATGGAATTTCAATATATAAGAATTGTTTTGCTTCTGAATCTGTGGAATTTAATTCAATCCATGCAGTTAGTGTAGTGTGACAATGTTCACTTTGGGCCAATACATTACTTTCATTTTCAGCATGGAAATACACTAAATGTCTTTGTGGCAAATGTACTGCTAATCTATATATTGCATGTGATCTATCATGCATTTCAAATTTTAAAAGGCGCCACATAGCTTCTGGTGCACTTACATAGCGAGCATCTACATGAGAGGCAAGTTCATCAAGTACTAAATCACTGCTCTCAGGATTGTCTGCACTTTTAACGACTACAGTAGCTGCATCATAGCCTTTGTAAATATATTTGTACATATATTTAATGGATTTGATGGAAGTGCAGGCTTCTACATTAATGTGTGCGTTATAATTCATCAGTAAATGTGGATTGTAGGGTACTACATATCTATTGCCAACTTTTTTGCCACGAATAATGCCACTATCTCCTTCTCTTCTTTTATAAAGTGGATAGCCATCACAAGTGGCATAGGTTTTGTCTCTATAATCTTTTGGAAAATCTTTGGAACATTTATTATTTTCCATACATGGTGATTGTGTATTAAGCTCACCACAGGGTCCATGAATCATGTGATGAGGAACAATCTCATATAATCTACCATATAGTTCTGGATCTGGTAGTTCAGCAACAATGACTGCATCCACTTTGTCAGCAGTATCTAATTTATCTTTTTCTTGAAGTATTATGAGAAGATGTGCATGTGGAAGGCCTCTTTTTTTAAATTCAATGGAACATACATAAGCAAGACATTTGCCAAATAAGTGACTTATAGTGATGTCACTTATTAATTCATTTAATTTAATCTCAAAAACTCTGGCTACTAAATCTGGTCTATCGAAAGGACTTTGGCCAAGAAGTACATTTCGTGTAATTTCTGGCCATTGGGGATTACATGTAAATGTAAGAAATAAATCAGGTTTGATAAATTTGGTGACAATAGCCATAGCATCATTGTATCTTTCTCTCATATTTCGAGGAGATCCTTGAAAGGAAGATGGTAAAATGATGGCTTTGCCAGCTCTCATGTCTCCGCTTGTAGCCACCTCAGCAACATAGTCCATCAGTCCAGAATATTGTTCTACACGTAGTTTATCTTGTTTATATTTTATAAAGTTTAAATTATTGGCCTCAACTTGCAAATAAGAATCAATAATCCATTGTTGTGTTAGTTTTCCACCACATAAAATTGGTTTAATTGTATTTCGAATGGCAATTTGAGCTACTTTAAATTTAAGCATAGAAACATTATTTCTGATTGATGTATTTGTGCATGAAGTTGTTGTTCATTTTCTACTTCTGCCAATTTTTTATAATATTTAGTGTAGGGGTTATTGGCCCTAATGTTACTGACTCTATAAAAAAACTGGGTAAGCATTTTTTATTTTCTTCCAGCTGAATATGTTGGTCAACAGCTTCCATTGTATCTAGGACATACAGTTGAGCAAATTTTCTTTGCTCTCCTTTCTCTGGATTTAAATGGGAAGTACGATGGTAAATTTGGCCTTGGACTTTAAAACAGTAAGGACCATGTCCTGGTACATTAGCAGCTAATGTTGCCCCCATAGATACAAATGATATGGCACTATTGTAGGATCTTATGTTTGTCTTAAAATGTTTGTAGTTTTAAAAAGTAGGTTCAGTCATACTGTTTTATAAATAGATTGGAAATTCTTTTCTTTCTGGAAGTTTGAACTTGCCTTTTTGACAGCAACTAATAAATTGGCCATCTCTGGGTCTCTCCTGTTTAAAATGATAAGCCTCACAAAACTGACATTGAGTATTCATATCCCCACAATTATGAACCTCTACTGCTATAGATTTGAGTAAAGGACAATTTGCAAAGCATATATTAGTTTCATTTTCAAATTCATCAGGTGAAATGTCATGTGATGCTTTGTTTTTTTATGTTTTTTTTTGGTATATCTTTTATTGGTTTAGGTAAAATGTCATCTGATATTTGAGGAACAGGTTCTAAATGCTTTGTTTTGTTAGTAGCTTTTTTTGCTGTATCTTGAATTTTTGCAGCTGATAGTCTTTTGCTTGGAATTCTTTTGCGTTCTTTTTCTCGTCAAATTTCCTTCTCCTCTCGTGTCTGCTTGTTGGCCCATCTCTCTTGCCTTCTCTTTTCTTGTTTGCTCTCGTTATCAGCCATGTTAATCTGTAAAAGAAAATAATGTATAATTAGTTTAGTTTGAGATGTAAATTTTTATTTTTTTATTTTTTATTATCAACAGTTTGTTTATATCTGATTGTACTTCATTGTAGCGGTACTTTCTTTGTATTGTTAAATACGTTTTTTTATTTTTTTGCTCTTACTTTCTGTCGTAGGTTGCAATTTTTGCCTAACATGAATAGCACACTGAAGGAAATTACACTATACCTTCTTCTACATGTAGTAGGTGTATAGCGTTAATTGAAATGTATATTTTTGGGGGTTTGGTATTTTATTTTTTTGTTGTACTTTTGGGTTACAGACATAGTAGAGGGCAAAAATTAGTCTTTGTCGTTTTTGCTACAGGGGATTGGGCTATGATTTTTTTGTTGTTGTTGTTGTTAGTACTATTTGTTGTAGTATTCTATTTTATGTGTGTGTTTAGGTTTTATGCTTAATATTGTACATTACGACTGGTAATTGAGAATGATAAATGTTATTTAGTGTGTGTTTTCACACTTTTGTGGACTATGCTGTTTTCTTTATTATTTTTTTTTGTGTAGATTGAAGTTTGGGTTTAATGTTAAACATTGTTGTCCTTAAAAGACAAATAATAGGTAAATGACAAATGTGTCAGTAATATTTTGGTAAAGCTTATAATTATTGGGTGTTATTGTTTTTTTTCTGTTGGCATGTATGCAGAGCAAACATGTTTATTTGGTATTCTCTTTTTTTACTTGTTATACTGTACCTTGGTTAAAGTGTGATTTCAAGCAGAATCTTCAAAGTCTTCGTCCGATGCTCTTCATGCAGTGTCTGTTGTAAAAGAAAAAGTAAAATGTTATTTTATTGTAATGTATTTGTAATGAATAGCATATTTCATTGTTTTGGTCTATTTTATCTTTTATGGTGAATTTTACTGCTATGCTGTTTTTTGTGCAACTACTAAAAATAGTTTAATTGTATTTGTATATTACAGTTATTCTTTTTTTTTTTTACTGTAATTATTAATGTTTTTACTATTTTGGATCTTATCACAATGTTTTTAGCATTATCCTGTTTTGTGTCCACCGCTTTTGGAATGCTTATTTTGTCTTCTTTGTAAGGCTTATAGGTTGTTAAACAGTAAAGAAGAATATTAATTAACTTTTCAATCTGTTTGTGTAATTTTTGGTACAATCCTGTTTTGTGTCCACCATATTTTGCATACTTTATTTGCTTAATTAGTCTTCTATTTTGGAAATAATCACAATGTTTTTAGCATTATCCTGTTTTGTGTCCACCACTTTTGGTATGCTTATTTAGGCTTCTTTGTAAGGCTTATAGGTTCTTAAACAGTAAAGAAGAATATTAATTAACTTTTCTATCTGTTTGTGTGATTTTTGGTACAATCCTGTTTTGTGTCCACCATATTTTGCATACTTTATTTGCTTAATTAGTCTTCTTTATGAGTATTAAATGATGTTGGACAGTAAAAATGAATGTTAATTGCCTTTTCTATATCATTGTAGGCTTTTTTGTTTTATCCTGTTTTGTGTTCACCAATTTTTGGTTGCTGCATTTGGCTTGTGGGTGATGGTTGGAGTTTATTTTACAGTAAAGAGGAGGAATACTTTTGTTTTATGTACAGTGGATATAAAATGTCTACACACCCCTGTTAAAATGTCATGTTTCTGTGCTGTAAAAAAATGAGACAAAGAAAAATAATTTCAGAACTTTTTTCACCTTTAATGTGACCTATAAACTGTACAACTAAATTAAAAAACACACTGAAATCTTTTTAGGTAGAGGGAAGAAAAAAAATAAAAATAAAATAATATGGTTGCATAAGTATGCACACCCTTAAACTAATACTTTGTTGAAGCACCTTTTGATTTTATTACAGCACTCAGTCTTTTTGGGTATGAGTCTATTAGCATGGCACATTTTGACTTGGCAAGATTTGCCCACTCTTCTTTGCAAAAACACTTCAAATCTGTCAGATTATGAGGGCATCTCCTGTGCACAGCCCTCTTCAGATCACCACACAGATTCAGGTCTGGGCTCTGGCTGGGCCATTCCACAACTTTAATCTTCTTCTGGTGAAGCCATTCCTTTGTTGATTTGGATGTATGCTTTGGGTCGTTGTCATGCTGAAAGATGAAGTTCCTCTTCATGTTCAGATTTCTAGCAGAAGCCTGAAGGTTTTGTGCCAATATTGACTGGTATTTGGAACATAATTCCCTCTATCTTAACTAAGGCCCCAGTTCCAGCTGAAGAAAAACAGCCCCAAAGCATGATGCTGCCACCACCATGCTTCACTGTGGGTATGGTGTTCTTTTGGTGATGTGCAGTGTTTTTTTTTTTGCGCCAAACATATCTTTTGGAATTATGGCCAAAAAGTTCAACCTTGGTTTCATCAGACCATAACACCTTTTCCCACATGCTTTTGGGAGACTTTAGATGTGTTTTTTGCAAAATGTAGCCTGGCTTGGATGTTTTTCTTCGTAAGAAAAGGCTTTTGTCTTGCCAATCTACTCCATAGCCCAGACATATGAAGAATATGGGAGATTGTTGTCACATGTATCACACAGCCATTACTTGCCAGATATTCCTGCAGCTCCTTGGTAGCCTCCCAGACCAGTTTTCTTCTTGTCTTTTCAACAATTTTGTGCCATATTTTCTCCACTTGATGATGACTGTCTTCACTGTGTTCCATGGTATATCTAATGCCTCTGAAAATTTTTTGTACCCTTCTCCTGACTGATACCTTTTAACAATGAGATCCCTCTGATGCTTTGGAAGCTCTCTGTGGACCATGGCTTTTGCTGTGGGATGTGACTAAGAACATTTCAGGAAAGATCAACTAGAGCAGCTGAACCTTATTTGGGGTTAATCAGAGGCACTTTAAATGATGGCAGGTGTATGCTGACTCCTATTTAACACGATTTGGAATGTGATTGCTTAATTCTGAACACAGCTACATCCCCAGTTATAAGAGGGTGTGCAGATTTATGCAACCACATTATTATTTTTTTTCTTCCCTCCACCGAAAAGATTTCAGTTTGTTTTTCAATTGAGTTGTACAGTTTATAGGTCACATTAAAGATGGAAAACGTTCTGAAATGATTTATCTTTGTCTAATTTTTTTAACGCACAGAAACCTGACATTTTAACAGGGGTGTGTAGACTTTTTATATCCACTGTATGTTGCTAATGTTTTGGATGCTATCCTGTTTTGTGACCACCTCTTTTTTTATTTTCTCTGAAACTGTCTTTCTTTGTAAATTGTATAGGTGTTTGTGAAGTTTGATGAACTGTGTTGTTATAGTCTTTATTAAATTTGTATATTTTTTATTTTTTTTACTTTTAATTTTTATATTGGCGGCCATTAAACATATATATTTCCTTTTTTTCTACTTGTCATACTACCCCTTGATTGAAGGGTTGTTCTTGTCCGAATGACAGAGGGTCCCCTCCTGCCAATCTTAATCCACCAGTCTTCTTGTAGTGTCTGTTTGAAAAAGAAAGTTAAATGGTTAATTGTATATTTCTTCTTTTTGATTTAGCAAAGCATGGTCTTTTTCAACATGTAATGTATTTTTCTATCTTACCTCTTCTTCTTTCTTTGTGTTCTTTAAAAGGGATTCTCTTTCACAGTCTACGATGCAAATTCTTGAGTGACGCTGTTGATGCAGAGTCTGTTTGAATAGCGAAAAAAAGGGCAAAGATTCAGCTTGAGGTTCCATATGTATTAGTGTCATATTATTTTTTGCTATTAGTTGCAGTAAATTAATGTCATTTAAATATAGTTCTTTAATTAGTTTCGGTTAACATTAGTTTGTTGAAGGGCCTATACACATAAATCTGCTTTGGTTAACATTAGTTTGTTGTAGGGCCTATACACATAAATGTGCGTGTCACATGTCACTATACATGAATCACATTTTCATAGTTAAAGCTGTTTTTTTTTTTTGCTGTCTTGGTAATAAAATGTAATATATTATAGCTTACCTCTCAGTTGTAATTTGCACAGTGTAAAGTAGGAATTTAGGAAATAATTATATTCTCAAGTAACAGCAGCAGTTAACTATCCAGTCACTCCGTTCATCACCTGAGTAGAAATGTAGAATTTTCTGGAAAGTAGGCATTATTTATAAACTTTCAAGTGCCTCAAACCGTTAGAACGCAATACGCATGCGCTATTTGCGTTCCAGCTTACAATTTGCGTTCCATCCGCCATTTTATGTGTAATAGTTTTCAAAATCGTGGTTAATATGAGTGTGGTACGTGCCGCATAGTATGTGTTACGTACCTCGTAAAGTTGACTGTAGCGTTGTTTCAGTTTTGCGAGTCACTGTAGTATTGTTGCGTGTGTAGCCTCGTTTTCGTTTTGTTCGGTGGCCATTTTTTCTCTTGCTTGGGTGATTTTCGGCAGTTTAAACTCTTTTTTTTGGACTTAAATGGACGTGTAAATTCACTTTTCGTGGTGCTAGATGCCCCCACCCCTTGCTGTAGGTAAGCTTTTTATGTGTTCGTTGTGTTTATTTATTGAGTTTCTGATGTTTTCATGCGTGCCGTTTTTGGCCATTTGTTTGCGAGGGAAGCAGTTGGTAGGTTTTTTTCTAAGTCGTGTGTTAAGTGTGTGTGTTAACCGCGTGTGAGGTGCCTTTGAGCCTCCACCTCCAAAGTCCCCTCGCTTTGCGAGGGTTCGCATTTGCGGACAAAAAAAGCGCAGTTGGTAGGTTTTTTTTCTAAGTCGTGCGTGTGTGTGTTAACCGCGTGTGAGGTACCTTTGAGCCTCCACCTCCGCAAATGCGGCCCATCGCTTCGCGAGGGTCTGCATTTGTGGACAAACACAGCTGACGTTTGTAGCCTCCACCTTCCGCAAATGCGGCCCCTCGCTTCATGAGGGTCAGCAATTGCGGAGCGAACTGCATCCCTCGCTTCATGAGGGATGCAGTTCTTGCGAGCATTTACAACATTCGTATGCTCACAACTATATACAGTATGTGATTGTAAACTTTTCTTTATCAAATTACATTTTTATTAAACAAAATTGTAACCCTACGTGTTTTCTTTTTCTATGTAGTGTTCAAGGCATCATTTAAATTTTTCATCTTAAAATATGGTGTCTTACCAGTTTGGAAATGTGTTTCTTGTAGACAGTTTATGTTGAAATGAACTTTGCCAAAATTTCTAATCATCATATGTCTTTTGAAAGTCACATTAAGTCCTTGGACATTCTGGCTACATACTTTTAGTGTAGTCATCATTATGTTACCCTCACTGGGCTCACCCGTCTCCAATGCCAAGTGAGGTCTTCTCCTCAACATGCTATTTGTTTTCATTACAATTCGTTTACTTTTAATATTCATTCTCACATCATTCTTATCCACTTCCAAAGATGAATCATCAGCTTTTCCTTCTCTGAATTGCTCCTTACATCAACCTGTATGTCACAATCTCACATGGAAAATCTACAATCTGTGATCCTGCATAGAAAACTTAGTAAATATACCCCCACAACCACCACCCCCGGCATGTGTACAGAGCACTCATACTAGCTTCTACCAAATGCATGGGTCTCCTTCAGACAGATGCCTCTAGACACCTGTGTAAACTGCATTATGTAGAATAAAACATGATCTAGGACATTAATTAGATGAAATGTTGAAAAACGTGTGGAGATATATTAGTATTTTCTACAACATGTCTACAACATTTGACCACTTAAAAACATTTTTCTTTTTTGAAATTTACTTCTATGTATTCCACCACATTTATTCATCAAAGTTATTCAAGATTGATATCAGCAAACACTCATCAGAATTATACTGCATATTGGTTAGTTTTTTTATATAAATACATATTTATCAACCGTCATATTGTTTAGATGCCCCATGTATGCCAGCAAAACCTCAATGTGTTTAAATCAGAAATAATATATTTATTCAAATGTGTCATTTTGTTTGCAGATTTTCAATGAAAAGGACAATATTTAACACTATATCAACTACCAAAGAAGAGACAGATGACAGACATAATCAGAAGATAGCCTTAAAGTCAGGGGCCAAGGTTGCAGAAATCAAAGGAGTGGAATAACAAAATTACAGGTTCCAGTAATCATAAAAGTTGGAATAACCCATTGCGTGGGTGCCACTGAAGAGCATAGTCTAGTAACAAGTCAATGTTTTGATCACATATTATAATTGTCCAACTATGATTCGACATCACGCTGATTGCGTAGTGCGTACGACTTTGCGATGGGCGCCGCAGCGAGGTGAGCCGTTAAACCGTAGCACTTAGGCAATGAGAGGCAATGAGCGAGCCTCACACGCATGACTTAGAAAAAAAAATCACTTCGGAACCAACCTTAACGTAACAAACACCCACACACACAAAAAATACGACTATAACGGCCGATCCGCGCGCAACTAAAAACAGTGAAAACACACCAAATACCCACACAAACTACATAAAAAGCTTACCCATAGCAAGGGGGGGGGGCACCCAGGACCTATGAAAGTGAAGTTACACCTCCATTTAAGTCCAAATTCCAGAGTTCAGACACACGAAAATCCCCTAAGCAAGAGAAAAAATGGCAGCCGAAAAAAACAAAAACGAGGCTCACAGCCCAGCCACGTACAAATAACCCAAGAAGGGATCCGAGATGAGGTCGGAAACCTGCATTAAACCCAGGGGATCCGAGATAAGCTTGGAGCCCTGCATTAACCCCACATTAACCATCGCAGTGGGGGTCCCGATTGCACGCGATCGGGGACCCACGCTGCAATCAAAATTCAAAATTCCTGTGTTACAGGTCCTTAAAGGACCGTAAACGCCCGTTGTAAAAGAAAAAAATATATACACTGTCACCCTGTCAATCATGGGGGTCAATACAGACCCCCATAAACCCCTCATTAACCCTGTCACACATGGGGGTCAATACATACCCCCATAAGCCCTTCATTAAGCCTGTCACTCATGGGGGTCAATACAGACCCCCATAAGCCCTTCATTAACCCTGTCACTCATGGGGTCAATACAGACCCCCATAAGCCCTTCATTAAGCCTGTCACTCATGGGGGTCAATACAGACCCCCCTAAGCACTTCATTAACCCCCTCACACATGGGGGTCCATACAGACCCTCATAAGCCTTTTTTTTAACCCCATCAGTCCCATAAGGGTATATTAACACCATTATGGGCCTGTTACAACACTACATTAACCACATAAGTGCCATGCCGGTCCTCAAGGACCATCATGACACTAAGTATAAACACTACACTGCACTATACCCCCCAATAAAACATTAAATATCAACTAAACACCCTCTACACTAACCTATTAACACCTACACTACCTACCCCCTAATAACCCCCACCACTCTAATTACTGAAAATAAAAAAGCCTAAAGTCACACAAAAAAAATCTACATTACTTGAAATAAAAAACATAACTCACAAAAAAAAATACATTACAGTAAATAAAAAAACCTAAGTCACACAAAAAAAAGGAGCATTACAGAAAATAAAAAAAACATTACAACCCCCCCCCCCCCCCACTACAGAAAATTACACGCCTGAAAAGGAAATACATATAATACAAATACATTCAATACATACACATACAATACAAATACAATACAAATACAATACAAATACATACAATACACCCCTATCTAATATACATCACACAATCTATCTAAATAAATACCATTATCTAATATACATCCGATCTATATACTAATACATCCCCAATCTATCTAAATAAATACCACAATCTAATATACAATACATTCTATGCTATCTATATAAAACACATACCCCTAGCTAACATACAGTAAATGCTATCTATATATAAACTAATCTAATTCTAAGCTAAAATAAAATAATTAAGACCACTTACCTTTGCAGATGTCCATTGAGATCAGCCACCTACGGAAAAAAAACAAAAAATTAGTACAACACGTTTACAGTACATAAAGAAACATTCTATACATTCTAAATATTCTACTCACCTTTCTGTCGTGTCCCGTCCTTGTTCTTTTAGTCCTTCTTCAGAGCGGCACCTGTTAAAAGAAACATAACATTAATACACATACATAAAATTAAAATAAACATTATCTACATTCTACCTCCCCGCGATGTCTTCGGCCTCCTCCAGATCCTTTTCTGCCCCGCCCTGTATAAAAAATATATATATATATATACTTACATCCGCACTCACGGACATCACCGATGCTAATGAGGCTCCCGGAGACTTTTCCGGAAGAAAATAAGCAATGGCGCCTTCTGATTGGTTGAAAACGCTGTCTATCAAATTCACCTAATCAGGAGGCGCCAATGTGTGAACCAATCAGAAAGGTATACACCCTAAAATCGCATTTTGATTGGATAATGCACCTGTCAATCTTTATTTAAACCAATCACAAGGCGCAGATGCCTTCAGCCAATCACAATGGAATACACCCCCACAGGGTGATTGGTTGGAGCATCTGCGCAATCTGATTGGTTGCACTGAGAAAAGCAAATCACAATGGAATACACCCCCACGTACTGATTGGTGAAAGATTTGCGCATTCTCATTGGCTACTGTTAATATCAATCAATATTACAGCCAATGGGAAGGCGCATATGTCTTCACCAATCAGTACGTGGGGGTATATTCCATTGTGATTGGCTGATGGCAATAACGCCTTAGGATTGGTTCAAATACAGATTGACAGGTGTTTTATCCAATCAGCGTTGTATTTTGGGGTGTATACTTTTTTCACTGGTTCACAATTGGGGTCTTCTCATTGGCTGAATTTGATAGACAGCCTTTTCAGCCAATCAGAAGCCGACATTGCAAATTTTAATCTGGAACACTCCGTAGGAAGCGGCGGATGTGTGTCGCGTTTTTTTTTTTTAACGCGCGGATGCTTCCGGAGAAGAACACCAGGAGGCCGTAGACATCGCGGGAAGGTAAGTATAATGTACATTGTGTTTATTTCACTTTGTTTTATGTTTATGTATGATTCCTAATGTAATGTTTTTTTTTAACAGGAGCAGCGCCGCAGAAGACGCAAAGATGAAGGACGGAACATGGAGGACATGACATGCTGGGACGTGATATGTTGGAACGGGACATGCTGGAAAGGTGAGTATATTATTTAGAATGTTTACAATGTTTAGTTATTTCATGTAAACGTGTTGTATTAATTTTTTAAAACTTTTTTACCGTAGGTTGGTGATCTGAAGAAACATCTCAAAGGTAAGTGGTCTTAATTATTTTATTGTAGCTTAGAATTAGGGTTGCTATATATAGATAGCATGTAATGTATATTAGATAGTGGGATGTATATTACATTATATAGTGGGATGTATATTACAAAGTGGAATGTATATTACATAGTGGGATGTATATTAGATAGTGGGATGTATATTAGATAGTGGCATGTATATTAGATAGGGGTGTATTGTATTTAATTGTATTGTATTGTATTTAATTGTATTGTGTTTTATTTAATTGTATTGTATTGTATGTATTATATGTATTTCCATTTCAGGTGTGTAATTGTTTTAAAAATGTTGTAGTGGGGGGGCGTTCGTAATGTATTTTATTTTCTGTAATGTTCCTTTTTTATTTTTTGTGACAGGTTTTTTTTTTTTTATCTGTAATGTACATTTTTATTTTTGGTGATTTTTTTTTTCTTTTTTTATGTAATGTAGATTTCTGCTTTTTGATGAATTTAGTTACTTGAGGCACACAGTACACTCACATTATGTGACAAACAGCATTTCAACACTTTCTTTTATTGACCGTCATTTTTTTTACGGGCAAGTCGCTACTTGATATATATTAGCACAGTCCAGTAAATAATGACAAAGGTCACAGCAGGAATAACATACAGAAAAAGTAAATCTAAATTAGAGCATTGAGCATAGCACTTAAACACTGTTAATGCAACACCTTAAATAGGTGCCAATAGGGAGCAAGTGAATTTCAGGAGTGTATCTTTTGGTGTGCCATTATATGTACCTACACCAGTGATGAATAGTGTAGGTAAGTCACATAATTCAAGTATAACCAAAAGGCTACGTGTGACTACGTGTGAAAACAGAGGAGTGCTGGATGGTGTGGGGGGGGGGGGGGATAATTCAACACTACTCTCAGGACAGGAAGCAGGGGCAGCCCTAGTGCTGCAGTTCCCCTCAAAAACATTTATATATATATATATATATATATATATATATATATATATATATATATATATAAAATTATGAGTCAAAGCTTTCTTGGGAGATACATACTGCTCCATAGCGCCAATCTGGTAGTGCATGATTAAGTTTAATCTTGCTATTGTTTTTGTTTTGTTCCTTATTCATTTAATCCACCCCCCCCCCCCCCACACACACACACACAGTTCCTATGCCTCTGACAGTATCCCATATTATTCAAAAAAAAATACCAAACAATTTGTATTTGTAATTGATATATATTAAAAACAACACTACTTATAGAATATAGCAGTTAATGCTCGCAATTAAGAGCTAGTTTATACTGGACGTGATGTATCCTCCATGCAAACCAAACCCTTAGAAGATAATTGTCCATCTAATTTGATGCACACTTCCCCACCCCCACACATTTGAATAGGACAGTCTCTTTATTTCACTTATGGCCTCATTCAATTGCAATTTGGCCTATTGAATAGGGCTCTATATAAGCACATAGCATATATTTTTTTACAGATGTTTTTAGTTAGTTAACTTATATCCAAAAGCAAGTTCTTCACTAACTAAAAACGTCTTTAAAAAATATCCTATCTGCTTATATAGAGCCCTATTCCATTGGCCAAATTGCAACTGAATAAGGCCGTTAGTACTTCGCTCTTCATCTTTGCCAAGCTTCTTCGAGAATGGATTTGCATGTTCCTGTAACAGTACATTTTATTATTATAACACACAGGAATATCCAATATGAACAGTTTCTAACCCTTAAGGACTGGAGCAATGACAAAGTTCACAACAGGAATCACATGAAGAAATAAGTAAATCTAAATTAGAGCACAGAGCAAAACTGGGGCCTCATTCTAATGCTATTTGGCCAATGGAATAGGGCTCTATATAAGCACATAGCATATTTTTTTTACAGAAGTTTTTGGTTAGTGAAAACCTTGATTTTGGATAGACGGTCACTAACTAAAAATTCTGTAAAAAAATATGCTATGTGCTTATATTGAGCCCTATTCCATTGGCCAAATCGCATATGAATGAGGCCCCAATTAAGCACTGTTGATGCAACTCCTTAAATAGGTACCAATTGGTGATAGATTGTAAATTGAGTTTTCTGAATATACTAAATTCTATGAACTAAAAAGATTTAACTTCTTGATATTTGAAAAAAAATTCCCTCTTTAAAAATACAAACAAATAAAATAAAATATTAGGTTATAGCCATCTGCTTATTAAATAGCTATCAAGCTTTTTCCTGAAAATATTACTATTTTAACCATAATTAATACAAATTATATAAATATTTGTAGCAGATAAGTTATTTTTATAACTTCAATGCTGGTGCTGATTTAACAGTGATAATTATGAAAATTTTAGATCTACTGTATATTATTTTCTCCAAGAATCTGTAGTATCTTTTATATCTAAATATTTTACATTGACATTTATAATGTTTTTCAGTGTGTTGAGGAGTTAAATTAAAAAGTGCGAAGATTTGTTTTTTACTTCCATTTAAACAATGAATGAATTAGTTACTGAGCACATTGATTCTGCTTTTCAATATTGGTGTCCGTCCTATTAAATAATTTTAATGTTGAATGTAATGTGTGGTAACTGGTTCTCTTCCTACAACAAATCCATAGTACACATTTTCAATAATTCTATAATATAAATATTTGCTGTTATTTGAAATAGCAAAATTATGTCAATAGTGCTGAATAAAGGGGTCTTTTCAAAATTGGGCAAGAACTGCTACTGTGAATTACAAATAACTCTGTATTGGGCTTCAACGATCACTAAGTGCACCTGGAATTAGGCAGGAGGTGCTAAAGACACGTACTCAGGATGAGAGTAAGAGGAAGGTGTTTCTCTCATGAAAGCTACACTTACACCTATAAGAGCTGAAAGTGCCACATGCACCTATCAACACCCCTGCTCTGGCTGTTTGCATTAGACACAAGCCCCGTGTTTCCCCTCAGGCTCCTCCTGTCCCCAACCTTTTGAGGTTGACGGACATGCCGAGGTAGAGCTTATATTCTCTCATGTTCCATACAGTGCACTTTCTTGCCCTCGTGACCCATCCCGATACCATCTGGAGGGGAACTTTCTTCTGATTTGGTTCCATGACCCACTGGGGACTTGAGGTGGAGTGTGCTCCATGGTGCACTGAGCATGAGAGAGTACTTAGCTAATTTCACAGACTCTCACTCCACGTGTTCATTCTGTGGCAAGGGAGAGTCCGTTTATCATATTTATTTTAGTTGCGCCAAACTGCAGGCCCTCTTGTCACTCTTGAGGGGCCTCCTCCTACAGTTCTGGCTGCAGTTCTCCCCCCACCTATTTATTTTTGGGCACCCAGTGTCCCGGGGCAATAGGGCCATGGACCTCCTCGTCAACCTGCTCCTGGCATTAGTCAAGCTGGCTATATATATAAGTCCAGGGAGCAGTGTTTGACAGAGGGTGCTCCATTGTCACCTGAAGCCTTGTTCTGGGCACTGGTGAGCTCCTCTATCTGGGCCGAGTATCACCTGGCCTTGTCCACTAGGAGGATGGAAGAGTTCATCTCCCAGTGGGCTGTGTATGGTGTGCTCTGCTCGGTATCCTCCTATTTAGTTTCTTTTAGTTTCACCCTTCTAATTTTATTTTGTTTTTAGTTACATTTTAAATACATGGATAAAATAATGTTTGGACAAATCCCTCCCCACCACCAGGTAGGGATGTGAGGAGCCATGGATTGGCTTTATAAAAGGGACAATCTATGGTTATTCTGTAAATAATATAATGGGGTCTGGAACGCGCAATGAAAGACTGCTATATAACCCCAGGGAGAAGTCTGTTGCTGTTGTAGATAGAGAAGGAAGATGCATGTTAACAATCTGTGGGGTGAGCATTTTGGAGAAAAGAGTTTGGCTAGTGCTCCACCAACTTTCTTGTGGGAATTTATTACAGATCTGTACACATATACCCTGATGTTTCATAAAACCAGCGTTTTGCTAATATTGGCTGTACAGTCACAATACTGGGAAATCATTTTCTGAAAGCCTGCTTCTCTTTTGCTCAAGAGTAGATTAGCTGTCCCAGGACTAGTTGGGGCACTCAGCAGTAAGTTGCGCTTTTATGCAGATATTTGTTTGTTGCCACCAGTGCGGTAGTCTGGTCCTTAGTTAAAAGTCGACATGCAATTCATGTTTTTGGACCACTATCCTAGAATTAAGACTATCAATTTATATATTATGTGGCACAGATACATTGAACATGAATCTTTTTACTCAGAATATTTGCTATTAGGTAGGTCAGTTTGGTTTATTTAAAAGACCAAAAATGACAGTAATGGAAGCCTGGGCCGCTCGGGTCTTGGAGAAACAAAATCCAATTACCAAAAACTGACAATCTTTGCAAAGACTTTAAGGAAAAGTCTGATATGCCTTCCTATCCAATCTCCCCTGTAACATTGTTTATGTATATCAATGGGAGATTATGCCACCAAGTTCAGAACCCTGGCTGCAGAAACCACTAGAATTAGGCTGCACTCCCATCTGCTTTTTTGGTGGCCAATCAGTGAAACTTCAAGTTGAACTCTTCTACTAGGATCTACTTACTATTATTTATTAGTAATGAGTCAACATATTATGTAGTGCTATACTTGGCTTACAATCAAGGCAAAAACAATAGCAGTATTAACTTATTGCAAATGATGGAGGGCCCTGTCTTTGAGCTTAGAATCCAGTGTCCAAAGTCCTTCCACAAAGCGCCTTGCAAGGTTGAAAACTCACTTGTCTCTATATATAAGCTAATCTCTCTATACATCTCCATTCATCTGAAGAGACATGAAAGGCAGATGGTTACGAACAGAGATAGGGAGTAACCTCACAAAAACTCCTCACAGAGATCTGCATCATGTTCCCATCCTGCAATTTCTCTCAGTCCAAAGGCACTTGAAGAATCTATACACCTGGATTATTTTAAACTGTCTAGTCCAGTGAGAAAACCAAGAATCAGTATGGACCTATGTCTTTATTGCTGCTAACAGGGTCACTGTCATTCATGTCAAGAATGACCCTATCAGATAGGGAAAGAAGGTCCTAGCTCTAGTTGCAACTATTGCAGCTCCACATGGAAATCCACTGATGCTTCCCATATTCTAGAAAACCTGGATATATCTGTGAAAAGTCTTTCTGAGGAGTTGCCAATTGATAATATATAAAAGAAAATTAGAAATCATGGTCCATCCATTAGTTTACTTCTCCTTCAGGAGTTGGGATATTTTTGTAAATAAATAAGATTGATTAACTATAGAGGCCTGTACAGGATAAAAGTTAAATACTGTTATCCTTTACCTTGTGGACTTTTCAGTGGATCCACCCTATTTACTAAGCTTGATATTATGCAATTTAATCTGCATAAAAGAAGGCAATGAGTGGAAAGCAGCTCAAATAATATATCTTCAGGATATTGCATAATGCCTTTTGGTCTTTTTATTGCCATTGCAGTCTTCAAGGCATTCTTAACAACTTTTTCCAAAACCTCCAAGATCATGTTATCGTATGCTTATATACTTATTGAGTATAAAATATGATATTATCTTCTTTACGTCTTCCACCCTAGATTACCATCAGCAGTGGGTTAGAACTGTCCTCCAGTGCCTCAGGAACTATTGTCTCATGGCTAAAGCTGAGAAATGTACTTTCTACTAAAGATTCTGGTCTAACTTTTTGTAATTTCTACAAGTGACTTCCAACGGATCACTCCAAAGTGAAAACAATCAATGAATACCTGTAGCCCGGGAAGCCCAACCTAAAGGCTACAGAGAGATTAATGGGATTCTGTTATTATTACCTGAGATTCATCAAACATGTCTCAAATATTACCAAACAGAACCAGTCTCATACTAAGTGACCACCTGAATCTGTACACGTATTTGAAGCATTAAAGTACATGTTCATGTCAGCACCTGTTCTGGCCAATCCTGATCCTACTGAACACTTCATAATGAAGGTGGATGCCTCAGATATTGGTGCTGGTTCTATCCTCTCTCAACATTAATCTTTGATTAAAGCTTATTAAATGTGCTTATGAGTCACCCATGCTTGGACATCCAGGCATGTGCATGATCTGTGATAGGAACTTCCAGTGACGTTAACACAAATATCTGGTTCAAGAGATTGTAGACACTTTTCATTCCACTGCCAATTTCACAGAAGCCCTTTTCCAGTATTTCAATGGATTTTATTGTGGAACTACCTCCATCCACAGGGAATACTACAAATCATACCATGATGGATTTGTTCTCTAAACTAGTTTGCTTTAAACTACTTAGCAAACTCCCACCAGCAGATGCACAAGCAGACATCTTTTTGCAGAACATTTTTGGTATCAATTGTTTACTTAAATAAATATTTTCTGATAGACAGAGGCAGTTTGTAGTCAGATTCTGCAGAACATTTTGCAGTTATCTTTCAATTCAAATTATCTTTGTCTTTTTGTCCAGGGACCAATGAAGCATCTAAAAGGGCAAACCATGCCTTGGAGTTATACCTCTGACTATATCTTTATGACCATAAAGATGATTGAGTTCAACTCTCTCCTTTGGCAGAGTTTGTCCACAATTCTTTATATCAAGCTTCTGTCCATCTTTTTTAAGCTCCTTGTAATGCACCCAGTATTACAGTACAGTTAAACAATCACCTCTATTGTATAGTGAATATGCCCAGAGCAGAACATGATACCACCAGTACAGTTAATTATTTGGCCTAAAGGTCCAGTGCAAGCAGAACACTTCACACAGCCCTGGATGGCACAATGTGGTTTGTGACCACAATAAAATAGTAATCTAGTCCACATTAAATCCAGATTTTTATTTGGGTAATCCTTGCAAAAAATAAAAATAAACTTATAGATGTAATAAAAAGTTGGTTTGCAAAGGCAGATCTAATGCTTCAAATGGTACAGTTTATCGTTGAGAGCCTCCTGTGGAGAGCTGCAGAAAAAAACAACTTACAAACTAGTCACATACAGTATTATACAACAGCTCTGAGTATTTAAGTTAATTTAACCTTCAGGTGATCTTATTTAGGTTATCAGCAGTGATGACCTAGAGGGGAAGAGCCCTGTGCATCCCAAGATTCTCCCTTTAGGTTGGGCCTTTTGTGTTAAATCTCACAGGGCCAAGCAGAACACCTCCTAGGAGACATCACAAGTTGCAAGTGCAGTCCTAAGGTTACTGACATTAACAATAAGAAACTCTTTTCCATCCCTTTGCTTAGGATTAGAATAAGACACCCCTTTGGTTAGAATGCCAGATTCAGGCTGCCAGTTTATTCTTTCTTCCATATATATTTTTTAAATACAAAAGGAGTTCACCCACACCCCCACATAATTCCCCTTCCTCTATCAGGGCCTGATTTTCCTCCTGGCAACACCAGAGCTTGGGGTTATATGGTTAGGTCACTACTGATCACAGGCCTGGGTTTTGCTCTTAGGTGAAGCAAAATCACTTTATGATTATACTTTGATCACACAGGAAATGTTAGAGTAACATCTGGGGGCCATATACACATTCACATTGCTGCAGAGTTAACTTTTAGTTGTCACACTAACATACATGGCAAAAAGTGTATCTATGTTAGTAAGAGGTAACATAACACTACTACAGTGCACATAACACCATATACAGTGTGTGTGTGAGGGGGGATGATTTGATCCCCTGCTAATTTTGAATGTTTGTCCACTGACAAAGAAATGATCAGTCTATAATTTTAATGGTAGATGTATTTTAACAGTGAGAGACAGAATAACACACCAAAAAAACAAACAAGAAAAACGCATGTCAAAAAAGTTATAAATTGATTTGCAGGTTAATGAGGGAAATAAGTATTTGACCCCTTCGACTTAGCACTTGGTGGCAAAACCTGTGTTGACAATCACAGAGGTCAGACATTTTTTGTAGTTGGCCACTAGGTTTACACACATCTCAGGAGGGATTTTGTCCCACTCCTCTTTGTTAATGCTCTCCAAGTCATTAAGGTTTCAAAGCTGATGTTTGGCAACAGATTGTTTATGGAATTAAGGACTGGAGACTGGCTAGGCCATTCCAGGACTATATTGGGCTTCTTCTTGAGCCACTCCTTTGCTGCGTTGGCTGTGTGGTTTGGGTCATTGTCATGCTGTAATACCCATCCACGACCCATTTTCAATGTCCTGGCTGAGGGAACGAGGTTCTTAACCAAGATTTGACAGTACATGGCCCTGTCCATCGTCCCTTTGATGCGGTGCAGTTGTCCTGTCCCCTTAGCAGAAAAACAACCCCAAAGTATACTGTTTTACCTCCATGTTTGATGGTGGGGATGGTGTTCTTGGGGTTATAGGCAGCATTCCTCTTCCTCCAAACACGGCAAGCTGAGTTGATTCCAATGAGCTTGATTTTGGTCTCATCTGACCACAACACCTTCACCCAGTTCTCCTCTGAATCATTCAGATGTTCATTGGCAAACTTCAGATGGACCTGTACATGGGCTTTCTTGAGCAGGGGGACCTTCCGGGAGCTGCAGGATTTCAGTCCTTCAAGGCGTAGTGTGTTACCAATTGTTTTCTTGGTGACTATGATCCCAGTTGCCTTGAGATCATTAACAAGATCCTGCGGTGTAGTTCTGGGCTGATTCTTCACCATTCTCATAATCATTGAAACTCCACAAGGTGAGATCTTGCATGTAGCATCAAACCAGGAGAGACTGGCAGTTATTTTGTGTTTCTTTCATTTGTGAATAATCGCACTAACTGTTGTGACCTTCTCATCAATCTGCTTGGCCATAGTCTTGTAGCCCATTCCAGCCTTGTGTAGTTCTACAATTGTGTCCATGATAGCCCTTTGATCGTGGTCATGGTGGAGAGTTTGGAATCTGATTGACTGCTTTTGTGGACAGGTGTCTTTTATACAGTAGTCGAGTAGAGATATGATGAGAGAGTGTATTAGAATTTAGCTGTGTCTTCTGTAAGATGGTGACAACTTTTGGAGATGTGTTTTAGGTTAAACTGACAAGATTTTGTTATTGATTGAATGTAAGGAATAAAAGAGAGAGCAGGATCCAGTAGAACCGCATGACAGTGGGCCTGGGAGTTGGGAATGAGTTTAGCATTGTCACCAGTGAGAGATACGTGACGAGTGAAAGCTGTAGTAATGGGTTGAAAGATATATAAGCCATAAATAAGTCTTAGTCATGTTGAGTTTGAGTTGACGGGCAGACATCCAGGAGGATATGCTAGAGAGGCAGTTGACTATTTGAGCTAAAAGAGAGGGGATAGATCTGGTGCAGAGATGTAGATTTGGATGTCATCTGCATAGTGATGATACTGAAATTCAAAAGATTGTATTAGGGTACCAAGGGAGGATGTGTAGATGGAGAAGAGGAGGGGTCGTAGGACTGAACCTTGGGGTATGCAACAGACAGAGGGAGAGGTGAAGAATAGGTGACAGAGAAGAAGACAAGAATCTTCTAGGTAGGATGTGAACCATGAGAGAACTGTGTCATTGATGCAAAAAGAGGGAAAAGATTGTTGAAATCGACCGAATAATGAGTGAATGAGTATGTTGGAGGAGAGAAAGTGAGGAAGCCAGGTGGCAAAGTGCTCCAGAAATTGAGAGGGTGATCCAGGAGGGCGATAGATCAAAGCTACTCGCATAATGATGGGAGAGAAGCGGATAATGTGAACTTCAAAAGATGAGAATTGGAGGGAGGGAACCGGGTGTATGCAGTCAAAAGTGCAGCCAGAGGATAGTAGTATGCCCACACCTCCACCTTACTTGTTCCCAGGGCTAGGAGTGTGGCTGAAGTGTAGGCCACCATATGAGAGAGCAGCAGGTAAGACAGAGTCAGATGGAGTGAGTTAGATTTCCGTATTGAGGGAGTTGGAAATTAAAAGGTCAGGAATAAAGGTAAGTTTATTGCAAACAGACCTTGCATTCCAGAGGGCACAAGAGAAGGGCAAAGTAGATGGTTTGTGACAATTGATGGGTATTAAATGATGGGTGTTTTGGGTATTTGATGCCCTAGGGACTCTGCATTCATGACAGCAGGTAGAGATGAGTGAGGGGCCTGGGTTAGGGGATATGTCTTCACAAGCCATTGGAAGATGGTGAGAGAGTAGAAGGAGATGGGAGTAGTACTTACAGGAGCATTTCTGCTTTTGATCTTTAGGGGAGGGATGAGATAGTGACTAAAGGAAGGAGAGGAGCTTATGGGATCAGAGAAGAGAAGAGGAAACCAGGGAAGGTGTGATTGCTATATAATTGGAGATGTGATGTGCAGAGACAGTACATGAGAAGGAGGAAGGAGGTTATAATGAAGAAGATGGTGTGAGAAAACATTGCAACACTGTGTAAACAAAATACAATAGAATAAAGAAAGAAAGATATGTTTGCCTTAATTGTACTTGTCCAAGGTGATATTTTGTTTAAGTGTGTTCAATGCCTGTTTAATTCTTATGTAATTCTATTATGATACACTTCAGGAAGTTCACTTAAGATATGTGAACTGTTGCAATGGATGCTAAATCTCTCTACTCAAGTTCAAAATGCAGCTTCACTGTCAAGGGGTTGTGGAAGGAATCTGATGAAGAAGGACCTGGTTTAAATGTGGATGATGTTGTGAGCCAAGGTCAATGTACTGCCATTCACTTGGTGCAAAACCAGCTTCAGACAGACAGACAGACAGATAGATAGATAGATAGGAAGCCATGTTTCAAATGGTAATGGATTACAAGAGCTAAGCCTTTGTGGTCACATTTGCATGTCCCTGACGAGGTTCCCAGAATGCAGTGTAATAACTGTATTTCTCTGAATTCTGAGCATACAATCTATATACAAATCTACACGCTGTGCCAATGTGCACGCTGTGCCTGTAAGAGCCCAAGTGCAGCCTGTAAGTACCTTTCAGTGGTCCAAAGGGCCACAAATAGTCAGACATGACTGAACAACATGATAGATAGATAGATAGATAGAAATGAGCTTCATGATGCTGAGAGGGGCAGTGACAAATAGATGTGTTTAGCGTGCTGAGGTCCATAGGGTCACATAGGGTTGGACGCGACTGAACAACTATATATAGGTACACAGATATAAATGCGCTTAATGAAGCTCAGAGTAGCAGTGACAAACAGATGTACTTGGCGTGCTGTGATCCATACGGTCACGGAGAGTCAAACCCAACTTAACAATTAAACAAGAAAAAATATATATCACATATATAGTTGTGAGCATGCGAGCCTGCTCAAGCCGTTGCTAACGCTTGCGGGCTCGCAAAGCAAGGGTCGCAGTTGCTGGCATGGAGCGCCAGCAACTGTGGCCCTGCGCTTCCACATATAAACCTAATCCAGTCCTTCTCCCCCCTCCCTTTAACCCCTCCGTGCCTCCCAGTGAAGCCGCAGTGTGGGAGCCGTAGTGCAGGGGAGGGTAGTGGGAGGATTTGGGGGGCGGTGTGTGGTGCGGGGGCTTCTCGGGGGGCTGCACTGAGGGACACACACCGAGCTGTGGAATGGGAGCCATACTTCCCTCTTCAGAGGCCGGTGCAGGCTGATCTGATCCTCCTCTGCATGTTTTAATGTGAGGGGTGTGAGTGCCACATAGCATGTCAGCTCTTGAATTGACGTTATGCGTGATGTCACCAATAAGCCCGCCCCCGAGCTGTCAATCAATTCAGAAGAGGCACTGAACCAGCGACTACCACTGCCTGCACTGATCCCGCCTCCATCCCTCCTCTAAACATGGCTGTCTGTGAGGATCTCCACCAGCTGGTAAGAGCCATGTGCTCTGTGTGTGTGTCTGTGGGGGTTAAATCTGTCTCTATCTATCTGCATCTATCTGTCTATCTATATGTCTGTATAAATCTGTCTGTTTCTATCTATATCTATGTCTGTCTCTATGTATGTCTATCTATTCCATCTCTTTATCTATGTATTTTATCTACCTGTTGCATCTACTCATCTCATCTACCCATCCCATTGTTTCTACCAATCCTATGTACCTATCTACCCATTTTATTTATTCATCTCATCTGCCTATTCCATCTACCCATTGTATCTACAATGCCACCTACTCAGTGTCTAGCCACTGTATCTACCTATCATATATACCCATTGCATCTGCCTATCTACCCATTTCATTTATCCATTGGATCTACCCATCTACTACTGACCTACTCCATCTACCCATTGCATCTACCCATCTAACCAAACTATTGTACCTACATATCTATCCACATCTACCCATTGTAATTACCCAGTATATCTATAATCTACCCATTGTATCTGCCCGTTGCATATACCCATTTCATCTACCTAATCTATCTTCCCGTTCCATCTACCGATCTCATCTACCCATCCCATTGTATCTACCAATCACATCTACCCATTCCATCTACCTATCTACCCTTTGTTTCTACACATCCCATCTACCTATCTACCCATTTTATTTATTCATCTCATCTATCCATCCCATTTACCCATCTACCTATTCCATCTATCCATCCCACCTACTCACTATGTCTAACCAAAGTATCTACCATTATATATACTCATCGCATCTACCTATCTATTCATCTCATCAACCCATTCCATCTACCTATATACCAATTTCATTTACCCATTGCATCTACCACCTACCTAATTAATCTACCCATTGTATCAACCCATTGTACCTACCCATCTCACAACTCATTGTGTCTATCTACCTAACCACTGTATCTATCCATCACATCTATTCCTCTACCCATTGTATCTACCTATGACATCTACCCATTATATCTACTGATTGTATCTACCCATTCCATCTATCCACCTACCTATTCTATCTATCCATTGTACCTACCCATTGTATCTGCCCATACCATCTACCTATTCCATCTACCCATTGTATCTATCCAGCACATCTACCCATCTACCCATTGTATCTACTATCTACCCATCACATCTACCTATTCCATCTACCCATCACATCCACCTTTTCAATCTGCCCATTGTATCTACCCATCTAATTTACCTATCTACCTATTCCATCTATCCATTTTATCTACCTATCTATCTACCCATCTACCTATCGCATCTACTTATTTTATCTACATATTCTATCTACCCATCTCATCTACCTATTGTATCTACCTATTCTGTCTGTCTTATCCTCTTCCCAACATCACATATATTGTTGTGAGCATGTGTGCCTGCTCGAGCCGTTGCTCACGCTTGCGGGCTTGCGCAAACAACATACGAGACACGTTAACACCCATTACGGACTCACAAAAATCGTCCGCAACCCGCGGACATGAAAAAATGAAAAACACAATAAATACACAAAACACATACATAAAAAGCTTACCTACAGCAAGAGGGAGCATCCAGGACCTCAAAAAAACAACTTACACCTTCATTTAACTCAAAATAAAAGAATTTAGACACCAAAAAAATTCTCTAAGCAACAGAAAAAATGGCCGAAAACGAAACCGAGGCTACAGCACTCTAAACATGCAAAACACCACAAGAAACTCGCAAAACACCACAAAAGACCTACGGATATTTCGCTAAGACGCATACCATACATTACCCGCCATTTTAGAACAATAACTTATACAATGCGGAAGTACACAGCTACGCTAACGGTTTGGTCTCGCGCACGCACACTATTACACTGCACACATTCATCACGCTTACACAGCAGCTCCACACCACTAATGCTCCCAATACTCAAATTATTTATTTGGTTATTATACACCAAATAGCATTAGCTCACTTGCAATTTCATTGCCGTCATTTTTTGACGGGCAATTCGCTAGTATATTTATATTTATTACTAGCTACTTGCCCTTCAACAATGACATGAATACAATTTTAAGCGTGGCTTTGGTGCTCATTGCGAGTCTCTTCCCCTGTCTACTTCATCCCTTGTGTCTCCTTTGCCCCCTCCTCTCCCTCCCTTGTGTCTCCTTTCCCCTACTCTCCTTCCCTTGTGTCTCCTTTCCCCTACTCTCCCTCCCTTGTGTCTCCTTTCCCGCTCCTCTCTCTCCCATGTGTCTCCTTTCCCCATGCCTCATTCCCCCCCGTCTCCCTCCCTTGTTTCTCATTTCCCCCCTCTCCCTCCTGTCTGTCTCATTTCTCCCTCGTCTCCCTCCCTTGTGTCTCATTTCTCCCCTCCTCTCCATCCCTTGTGTCTCTTTTCCCCCTCCCTTTTTTTGCCTTGTGTCTCATTTCCCCCCTCCCTCCCTTGTGTCTGATTTCACCCCTACTCTCCTTCCCTTGTGTCTCATTTCCCCCTCCTCTCGCTCCCTTGTGTCTCCTTTCCCCCTCCCCTGTTTCTCCCCCCTCCATCCCCTGTGTCTCTTTCCTCTCTCTCTCTCCCCTGTGTCTCTTAGACCCCCATTTTCCCCCTTCCCCTATACTCCTCTTCTTCCTTTTACCCATATATTCCTACTTCATTTCCCCCTCTCTTCCTCCCTCCTTCCCCTCACCCTCCTCCTCTCACCTTATCCTCCTCCTCCCTTTTCCCCTCTCCAATTACCCCCTCCTCTCCCTCCAGGTACCTCCCTTTCCCCTCTCTTACTTTAATCAGATGAGCTCCTGCTGCTCTCTACACCTTGCAGCACCTCGTCTGCCTGTGTCCGGTACCAACATATGCTAATGACGTGATGCGCTTGTTATGCATCCTGATTGGTTCAATTAACAGGGAGGAGACAGCGCCCCCCCTCACTTAGTAAATTAAATAGAGTAAAAACTGATATTCAGTAATACATAGAAAGTAACAGCAAAGAAAAAAGGAAAGTCGGTAGTATGTAAAATTATACGTATGCTATAGATTGTTTACTAGTATCTATGGGTAAGTACATGAGACTATCAGCGCTTCTTAACTTTTTCAATAAGACATCACATCTGGTAAATTTGTATGTATCCCTTGAAGTTCTTCCATGCAGCTTGAACTGAATCTTCCAAAACTTCTATCCTACAACACCTTTAAAATCATATTAATAGCCATTGGTTTGCTAATAGCGAGAGAATATCGAAAACCATTTATATTATGGAAACTACCATGCCGGGTTGGGTCTGGTCAGTACTTGGATTGGAGACCACCTAGCAATACCAAGAGCTGTATGCTGTGGCCCACTAAAGAAGGGACTGGCAACCCACTCCAGTATCTCTGCCATGAATGGCAACTGGATCAGCATGTTGTGTTATGGTCAATCAGGTCATGGAGAGTCTAGGACGACTAAACAACACAAACAGACACATACAACTAATACAAGAAGTGTAATTAAGACAAAAAAGTAATGTCTAATCTATCAATCTTTCAGAAGGGTTAATAAGGAATAATATACAAGAATATGTCTATTCAAACAGGATTATAAGTAGGAGCCAACATGGATTTATGAAGGATAGGTCTTGTCAAACAAATCTAATTAGTTTCTATGAGGAGGTTAGTAGGAACTTGGATCAGTGGATGTACTCAGTGGATGTAGTCTATTTGGATTTTGCAAAGGCTTTTGGTATAGTGCCACATGGGAGACTATTGACCAAACTAAGGGATACAGGAATTGTAGTATATATATGCTCATGATTGAGAGCTGGCTAAAAGACAGGAAGCAAAGGGTTGTGGTAAATGGAACATACTCGGATTGGACTAAGTGTTAAGTGGGGTTCCTCAGGGTTCAGTATTAGGTCCCCTCCTTTTTAACATATTTATTAATGACTTGGAGGTGGGATTGAAAGTAGTGTCTCCATTTTTGCTGATGACACAAAGTTGTGCAAGGTAATTAACTCAGAAAATAATGTACTTTGTCTCTAAAGTGATTTGCATAAATTAGGAAAATTGGCAATTAAATGGCAGATGAGATTTAATACGAATAAATGTAAGATTATGCATCTGGGAAGGAAAAAAAGCCATGCAATTTATAATCTTAATGGAGCAAATCTAGGGTTATTATATATAGAAAGGGATTTGGGAGTACTTGTCGACAACCGCCTAGTTAACAGTGCTCAATGCCAAGCAGCAGCTGCAAAGGCAAATACAATATTAGCATGTATTAAGAAGGGTATAGAAGCAAGGAGAGCAAATATAATTCTGCCAATGTATAAATCCCTAGTACACTCTCATTTGGAATATGGAGTACAATTTTTGGCACCACTACATAAAAAGTACATTTTAGAGCTGGAAAATGTACAGAGAAGGGCAACAAAACTAATAGGGGGAATGGCGGGGCTAAGTTATGAAGAAAGACTAACCAAATTAAACTTATTTACTCTAGAAAAAAGGCATCTAAGAGGGGATATGATTACCTTATATAAATATATCCATGGTCTGTACAAGGCTTTGTCAAGGGATCATTTTGTGCCAAGAGGTTTTTAACTGACAAGGGGACATCCTTTGAGATTAGAAGTAAAAAGATTTAATCTTAAAGAAAGAAAAGGGTTCTTCACAGTAAGGGTGGTTAATCTGTGGAATTCTCTACCAAAGTAGTTGGTGACAGCGGATTCAATAGATCATTTTTAAAAGAGATTGGATACATTTTTAAATAAAAAGGGCATTAAGGGTTATCCTGGATAAATAGAGATGGAGTATTGATCCAGGGATCAATCCGATCGCCAGTGTCTGGGGTCAGGAAGGAATTTTATATTTATTTTCCCTGGTGAGACAAAAAAAAAGTTTCACTGTTTTTTTTTTTCTGTTTGCCTTCCTCTGGATCAATTAACAATAAATCTGCCCATTGCAGAACAGAGGATATCTAGAAAGGTTAAACTTACTTTAAAACTACTATGTAACTATATAAACAAAGAAAGAAGAAAAAAATATATTTTTTTAAAAGTTAATTTATATTCTCTTTTAGGTAAAGCAAGACACGTCCAATGTTGACAACTGTAAGAAATTATATTCTATTTGTTTATGAGATTGTGCCAAAATAACGAAAGAGATAAATAAGCAGCTATTGAAGGGGTTCAGTGGCTAAATGTTGCACTATAGGTGATCTATCACACGCACTCTACTATAGACATCATATACAGTTTTGCTCAAAAGTTTGCATACCTTGGCTTAAATTGTGAAATGTTGGCATTTGTTTGGAAAATATGACTGATCATGCAAAAAAAAATATTTTATTGAAGTATAGTGATCATATGAAGCCATTTATTATCACATAGTTGTAAATCATAATGATAAAATAAAACCCCCAAATGGCCCTGATCAAAAGTTTACATACCCTTAGTACTTAATACTGTGTATTGCCCCCTTTAGCACCAATGACAGCGTGCAATCTTCTGTAATAGTTGTCTAATTCTTGCAGGTGGTATAGCTGCCCATTCTTCTTGGCAAAATGCCTCCAGGTCATGCAAAGTCTTTGGTCGTCTTGCATGAACCGCGCGTTTGAGATCTTCCCAGAGTGGCGCGATGATATTAAGGTCAGGAGACTGTGATGGCCACTCCACAACCTTCACCTTTTTCTGCTGTAATCACTAGTTAACTGATCAAAAAAATTACAGTATAATTTTTCCTAGTGCCTAACAACCTTTCCATTTACAAAAATATAGAATATAGGAAAAAAACAACAACATTTTATTATTATTTAGACAGGACAACAGCGAATCAAAAACAACTATAATATAAGACTTTAAAACCAAATAAAGATGAATCCCTTTGCAGTTTTGCCACTTTGGGGCTTGTGTCCCTATGTACCCGGCTTTTATGCTGGATGATAATTCATCTAATATTTTAACCTTTTCCCTATTCTACGGGGGAAGCTTTTATTTACAGATAATTGTTTCCATTAGTATATGAGTGATGTTTCTTTCCTAACAGAAATATTTCCTTTATGCTTTCTAATACAGGCAATATTGTAAGATTTGTTTTCACTTTTTTCAAATACTATTGCAACATTATGGTTTTCAAAAGTTTTTCTTGTCAATTTAGGTGATTTCCTTAATAAAACCTATTACAAACTTAAAGTTGTGTGTATATATTATTTGAGTACCTTCACAATTCAGAATTTATTGATATATAAAATAGAGTTACTGTTTTTATTATGGTGGTTTTGAGATATATTTAAACCACAATTTATTAATTCCTTCACTTGGATTTCAAGACTTGTTAAACAGAATTAATAGTTTCAAGTCTCCTTCCCTACTCACACTTTCTTTATTATTTGTGACTTTACACTTTTTATACTTATGGCAAGCTGCCAACTCGTTTGCTAATCTTCAATGTTCTTATCTTTCCCCATACACATATCTCATAGAAACCAAGCTATTTGCTAGACCTTGGCGTACTTTTCTTTCTACATGTATATACTGTATCTCAGAAAAAAACTGTTACTTTCCTTAGCTCCAATGTGCTTTTTCTTCTCATATAAACAGTTGTGATCAAAAGTGTGCAAACCCTGACAAAAATTGTTAAAATTTTGCATTTATTTTGAAAATATGACTTATTATGTAAAAAAAATGTATTTTATTGAAGGATAGTGATCATATGAAGCCATTTATTATCACAGTTGTTTGGCTCCTTTTTAAATCATAATTATAACAGAAATCACCCGCCTCACAGAGAGGTCAGACAATTCATGGTCTACTGGAGAAGAAATGTATACCCACTTCAGAATATTTGCCACAGAGAGTCGGACACAACCAAACAACATCACATTTATCAGTGAATCAACAGTATTATATCTGGCTTGGTTAAATGAACATTTGATTTAACAGCTTTAGTTTCCTTGTCAGAAAGTTATAAATGATGCTAAATGATAATAACCACTCTTGAATAGTCTGCATTTTGTTATCACACTCTGCTGCCAATCATAGGTACCTTGAAATGATAGCAGCAGCACATATAAGATGAAGGGAAGCTAAGTTATTTTCTAAGTTTCTAATAGCCCTATTAAATTCAGGCTACATTTTAAAAAGTAGCCTGTAGGGAGAAACGTAGTGCTGATGGCTATTAAATTAGCCTTGTAAACCTCTACGTTGCCGACCTGCATGTTAGAAAGCAGGACGGATGAATAATGGCTAGTTTTGTGGAATATCAAACATTGCAGCCTGAAACCCTTTGATCTCTCCAGCCCGTACCCGATACGTTCCAATTTTGCTAATAAATTGCCACAAAGCCCCCCGTGAGCTAGCCCGTAATACACAAACGGAGCCCAAAGCCCAACGAGTGCTGGGGAGGACTTGCAAAGGCTTTAAAAACCCTTATGTTCGCTCAGGCCCGCAAACCTCCCTCCGACCTGTGACAGGAACACCATCGTCGCTGAATGGACATCTGGCAAAGTTAAGTGGTCTTATATATTCTATTTTAGGTTAGATTTGTTTTTTTTTTATGTATGTAGATAGGGTTTAATGTAATGTTGATAGGGGCTAATGCATTGTAGATAGGGATTAATGTATTGTAGTTAGGGGTATATTTGTATATTTGTATTTATTGATGTAATGTACAGTGCCTTACAAAAACCATCTCTTGGCAGGTTTGCTGTTGTGCCATGTTCTGTACATTTGGTTATGATAGATTTGATGGTTTTCCTGGGGATCATCAAAGATTTGGATATTTCTTTATAACTTAAACCTGACTTGTACTTCTGAACAACATTGTCCCTTACTTGTTTGAAGAGTTCCTTGATCTTCATGGCAGTGTTTGGTTAGTGGTGCCTCTTTCTTAGGTATTGCAGCCTCTGGGAGCCTTTCAAAAAAGGTGTGTATATGTAATGGCAGATCATGTGACACTTAGATTGCACACATAATTTCACTAATGATGTGACTTCTGAAGGTAATTGGTTGCACCAGAGCTTTTTATGGGCTTCATAACAAAGGGGTTGAATACATACGCACATGCCAATTTTCTGTTTTCTATTTCTAAAGAATACTTTTATGTATATATTTTTCTCATTTCACTTCACCATTTTAGACTATTGTGTTCTGATCCATCACATAAGTGATGGGGTAACATAGAGGCTTATGGGGGTCGGTATAGAGCCACATATGGGATGGGGTTACATAGAGGCTTATGGGAGACTGTATAAAAACCCATAAGTGATGGGGTTACATAGAGGCTTTTGGGGGTCTGTATAAGCCCCCATAGGTGATGGGGTTACATAGAGGCTTTTGGGTTCTGTATAGACCCTCATAAGTGATGGGGTCACATAGAGGCTTATGGAGGTCTGTATAGACCTCCATAAGTGATGGGGTTACATAGAGGCTTATGGGGGTCTGTGTAGACCCCATATGTGATGGTGTTACATAGTGGTTTTTGGGGGTCCTTATAGACCCCCATAGGTGATGGGGTTACATAGTGGCTTATGGGGTCCATATAGACCCCCATAAGTTATGGGGTTACATAGAGGCTTATGGAGGTCTGCATAGACCCCCATAAGTGATTGGGTTACATAGAGGCTTATGGGGGTCTGTGTAGAGCACCATATGTGATGGTGTTACATAGTGGTTTATGGGAGTCTGTGTAGACCCCCATAGGTGATGGGGTTACATAGAGGCTTATGGGGGATTGTGTAGACCCCCATAAGGGATGGGTTAATTAGGGGCTCATGGGGCTCTATACAGAGGGGGGGTAATTTTAGGTGCCTGGGGGCACTCATAGTACCCCCGCAGCAGGGGTTAATTGCTTTATTTATTGCAGGACCTTTAAGGAAATGTAAGGTCCTTTCAGAACCCACGGTAGGAAATGTGAAATTTGAAATGCAGCAGGGGTCCCGATCTGTCCCGATTGGGACCCCAGCTGCAAGGGTTAATGTAAGGACACTACACGGGTCCTGATGGAGTTGCCCAGCATTAGGGGGTTAATGTTAGGTGCCGCGGGGGTACTTAAAGTACTCCTGCAGCTTGGGGTAACCATTTGTGAGACGTAGGTCGGTATGGACCCGCAGCGAGAATTTAAATGTTTGAAGTGCTGCAGGATCATGATCAGGACCCCTACAGCATTGGGGGGTTAAGGTTAGGTGCCGGGGGGGTACTGACAGTACCCCCGCAGCTTGGGGCAACCATTTGTGTGCCGAGGGCCCTTTAAGGACCCGTGGTGGGAATTTAAAGGTTTGAAGTGATGCAGGTTCCCGATCGTGACCTCTACAGCAAAGGGTTGATGTAGGGACACTGCAGGGGTCCCGATCGTGCCCCCTGCTGCAAGAGGGGAGTTAATTATTTGCTGCAATCGGGTTACAGCCCGCCAAGGATTACCGCTGACTGCATGGCTTGCGATCGGCCATAAGGGGGATCTTCTTGCGGTGCCATTAGTGTGAATAGCAACGTAGCCATAGGGATCGAGGGGCCGTAGTCACATCGCAAGGAATCGCAGATTTGTGGCCATGTTACGGCCCTTAATTGAATTGCCTGTAGTCTGAGCAATTGATGTGGCCCATGGGTAAAACGTCTGCAAAGAGAAAACTTACTTAGAAAATAAATTAGCTTTCCTTCATATTTAATGTGCTGCTGATGTTATTATTTTCAAGGTACATACAGTTGGCCACAGAGTGTGATAAAATTATTCTGACTAATCAAAAACAAGTATCTTTTTTATTATCTATAGAATTAAAAAAAATACATAACAATAACAAAGCTGTTGAAAAAAATCCATTTAGGCCAGACCAGGGGTTTTAGCACATTGAGCCATCATAGAGTTTAAACAATAATATATACAGAACTAGGAGATACAAATAGTGTAAAACGAATTTCATGAGGACAGTCCAATGAATGGATCCTTCCAGTTAGAGCTTCTCCTCTGTGAGTTTCTATGTATAAGTGCTAGGGATTCCACTGAAAGGAGGCAGCTTCACGACCTATAGAGAGCAGGAATACAGTTATGGAAGGTAGATGCAGAATTCCTGGAGAGCTGGGATGAAGTGGTTCAAAACTATTTCCAACCATCACAAATACAGCTGACATGCTTGTCTACTTTTAAAAGAGGTAATGCACTTTATTGAAACACACAGGCTTTTATAATCAAGGGAGAACAAAAAGATCAAGGTAGTCTGGGTTTAGGGTAAAAATGTTAATAATGCTATGAAGATATGAAGGCCAGTTAACATAATCACTCAGCAGAAGGTCTTCAGTACTAAACCCACCCTTCACAATGGACCTCCCAGACCTGCCCCCACAAACAATAATTGCACCAAAGTAATTGAATTACAAAATTACACATAAAAAATGCAAATCAACATCATGCATGTCCAACATGGATACAAATAGCACAACAAGGGTTTAGCGACACAATGTCCAAAACATACTGACACAAGGAGTATTCAATGGTAATGAGGGTCTCCAGACCCTAGACAGTCCAAATAGGGTGATGTATGTTATCACAGTGGTAGCCCCAGGCTAAAATCAACAAAGTCTAGTAGTGCCATGTTCATGTTGTGCTGCTCAAAAAAAGCATTACCTTGGGAAAGACTGGACTAGGATCCTTTCAGGAAGAAAGAGCAGTAGGTACCATCATACTTTATTTAAGGTGTCTCCCTGTCAAACAAAGTTACATGTTTTAAATAAAATAATGCCTTTTTATTAAAAAATATATCCAAGCCATTTTTAAAGTTATCTATTGAATCTGCTGTCACCCCCTCATTTGGTATTGAATTCCACAGATTAACCACCATTACTGTGAAGAACCCTTTTCTTTCTTTGAGGTGAAATCTTTTTACTTCTAATCTCAAAGGATGTCGCCTTGTCAGTTAAAAAACCTCTTGGCACAAAAAGTTCCCTTGACAAAGATTTGTATTGACTGGATATATTTATATAAGGTAATCATATCCACTCTTAGATGCCTTTTTTCTAGAGTAAATATGTTCAATTTTGTTAGTTTTCCTTCATAATTTAGCCCCTCCATTCCCTTTATTATCTTTGTTGTCCATCTATGTACTTTTTCCAGCTCTAAAATGTCCTTTTTATGTAGTGGTGCCCAAAATTGTATTCCATATTCCAAATGAGGGCGTACTAGGGATTTGTATAGTTGGAGAATTATATTTGCTTTCCTGGCTTCTATACGCTTCTTAATACATGCTAATATTTTATTTGCCTTTACGGATGCTGTTTGGCAATGAGCACTGTTACCTAGGTGGTTGTCCACAAGTAGTCCCAAATCCCTTTCAATATATAATACCCCTAGATTTGCTCCATTAAGATTATAAATTGCATGGCTATTTTTCCTTCCCAAATGCATATTTTACATTTATTTGTACAAAATCTCATCTGCCATTTAGATGCTCATTCCTCTAATTTATGTAAATCCCTTTGGAGGGAAAGTACATAATTGTCTTAATTACCTTGCACAACGTTGTGTCATCAGCAAAAATGGAGACACCACACTCCAATACCACTTCCAAGTAATTAATAAATATCTTAAAAAGGAGGGAACCTAATACTGAACCCTGAGGAACCTCACTTACCACATTAGTCCAATCTGAGTATGTTCCATTTACCTCAACCCTTTGCTTCCTGTCTTTTAGCCAGCTCTCAACCCGTAAGCAAATATTTATGGCAATTCCTGTATCACTTAGTTTGCTCAATAGTCTCCCATGTGGCACTGTATCAAAAAAAAATTCAAAATCCAAATAGACTACATCCACTGAGTTGCCTTGATCCAAGTTCCTACTAACATCCTCATAGAAACTAATTACGGTTGCTAGACATGACTTATACTTCATAAAACCATGTTGGCTCCTACTTATAATCCTGTCTGAATAGACATATTCTTATATAGTATCCCTTATTAACCCTTCTCAAAGCTTTCCCACTACTGAAGTGAGACTCACTGGTCTATAATTCCCTGGATTTTCTCTTTCTCCCTTCTTAAATATAGGTATCACCTCTGCCTTTCTCCAGTCATCTGGTAGAGACCCTGTGTTGAGTGAATCTTGAAAAATTAGATATAATGGTTTTGCTATTACAGAGCCCAGTTCCCTCAGTACCCTTGGATGTATTCTATCAGGACCCGGGGCTTTATTAACATTTATTTTTTCCTCCTGCGTTAACAAGTTATTTGGTGAAGGGACTGTAGCCCCAGTATGTTGCAGTGACCCAACCACTGGTACCTCCCTTGTGTATACCAAAGAAAAGAACCTATTTAGCTCATCTGCCTTTTCCTTGTCACTAATTATCAGATGTCCGGTGTCATATTGTAGCTTCCTTCCTGGCCTTCTTCCCATTAGTATATTTAAAACATATTTTAGAGGATAGTCTTACTCTTCTTTGCAAAAAAACTTTTCATTTTCAATTTTAGCCAGTCTAATAGCCCTTTTGCAAGCCTTGTTGATTTCCTTGTACTTACGTAAAGCAGTCTCTGGCCCCCTTTGTTTGTATAATTTAAATGCTTGTGTTTTACTCTTAATCTTCATCTTTAATTCATTGTTAAGCCACATGGGTTGTGATTTACTCCTTCTACTTTTATTTCCACATGGTATATGGTGATAAGTATGTTTATTTTCTAAGGATTTGAATGTTGTCCATTTGTGTTCAGTATTTTTTACCCGTCAGTTCTTTGTCCCAGGCTATACATTGTATTGCTGCCATTAGATTGTTAAAATCTGCCCTTCGATAGATCAAAGTTTCATTTTTTTGCAAACGGTCAAGTTACCAAAACTTTCAGATGTACAAAGAGAAGAACTAGAGGGGAAATTTACTTTGGTTGAAGTTGATGAGGGAATCACCTCACTCAAATTAGATAAGGCCTCAGGCCTGGATGGGTTAGGTGGCTACTTTTACAAGACATATAAGATTCTAGTAAATAGGCTTCTTAAAGAAACGCTCAACCAAATTAAAGAGGATGGTATTGCGTCTAAAGGGATGCTACAGGCATCTATTAAAACGATCCATAAGGAAGGTAAGCCAGTTGAGGATTGTGCTAGTTATAGGCCTATATCACTGCTAAATCTGGATATTAAAATTTATGCCAGAATTTTGACTACTAGATTGAAAATAATTATAAAAGACCTTATTAACTTAGATCAATCAGGCTTCATAAAGTCCAGACAAGTGCTGGACAACACGTGTAAACTAATTGATGTCCTTGATCATTGTAAATCTAGGAATATCTCTATGTTAGCTTTAGCAGTTGATGCGGAGAAAGCTTTTGATCGGGTCAATTGTGACTTTTTAGCTTTAACGATGCAAAAGTTTGGCTTTGACCTTCAGATTAACCAAGACCATGATAGTAGGCCCGGGGTTTGAAACAGACAACTTTATGATTGGTAATTGTCCCCTGTCTCACCTTATCTATGCTCTGATTATAGAGCCTCTTGCGGAAAGAATTAGAAATTGATCGAAAGTTAAAGGAATTTTAATTGGAGAGTTAAATACTAAAATTACCCTTTTCGCAGATGATGTTATATTTTCAATTACAGATCCACTCTCGTCTATTAGTAGTCTGATGGAAATAATACACCAATATGGAGACATTTCATACTACAAGATCAACCATAATAAAACGCAAACTATAACTCTTAATCTGGACAATTTAACAAAAATGGAATTCAAATCTAGGTATGATTTCAATTGGAAGAGCAACTCGATTATACACGTGGGTATACATTTGGTAGCAGATGTACATCGATTAGTTAATGTAAATTAGGAACTTCTATTAGCTAAGGTGAGAATGTCTTTGGTTAATTGGAGAAAACTAAATTTCTCCTGGTTAGGAAAGATCAATGCTGTCAAAATGTTTTTAATCCCGAATATTATCTGATGAGGTGTATGCAACTTCAAACACCCAAAATTCTACTTGAAAAATGTCAAATCATGTTGTACTAACCCTCCCCCCATCTCCTCCCCCATGACATATGTCAATGGTGGACTTGAAGCAGTAACTCTATATCACATTTTAAAACTAGTCAACGATAATGAGAATCTGAAATTTGTAGAGATAGAGAAGTCCATTGCCGGGAGAATGAAATTGGTGAAAACGATATGGAATAGTCCTGAGGAAAATAAAAGACTAAGAGGCCTACCAGTAGTTGTTTCACATTGTCTTAAAAATTGGTCTCTATTAAATAAGAAATTGAACCTAATACCTTTTCTGTTTCCCGTTATTACAATCTCTTTATAAGCTAATTATAACCATGAACCATCTATAATTAAGTGGGGAAAATGGAATCTTGTATATATTCAAGACCTGTTTGCGGATGACAAGTTTAAAAAAACATCCAATAATATAATTACGGACAATGGTGTGCCGCCACATCTATGGCTTTATTATATTTCTTTAAAAACAGAGGTGACTAGGATTTATGGGAAGCAAGCTCCTTGGAGAGAATTAACAATCTTTGAGTGCAAAGTAATCAAGGGTGACTATGTTTTCAACATCTAGAACTGTAGGAATATTTTGGAATCAATGAGCCCCTATCGTAAATCGGCAGCAATGCAAAAATGGGAATCTGATTTGGGTTTCTGCTTAGAGATGGACCAATGGAAGAGTGCTTTGTCCATCATATATAGAAATATACTCTGTGTCCCCTTGCAGGAAATATATTTTAAGATTCTGCAGAGGTGGTATTGGGTCCCCACATTGTCACACGACTTAGATCCTGCACGCAATTCTGCTGATGGCTGGAGGGCGTGTGGCAATGTGGGAACTCAGGCGCATATGTGGTGGGACTGCCCAAAAATTCAGTCTCTATGGAAAGAGTGCATCTGCAACTTGAATATTTGTAATCTTAGTGTGGAGTTGTCAACTGAATTGGTTGGTTTAATATATTTCCTCAGGGTTTCGACCCCACTAGTAAACCTTTAATTATTAACTTATTAGTGGTGGCTAAAAGGTTGGTTTCCCTAAATTGGAAAGAGGGCAAAATCCCGACATGGAGGTCAATTTCAACGAACCGCCAAAGGAATTGATTGTCGGAAAGAGACTTTGCCCAGAGATCTCCTAAAATTATCTTCAATGATAAGAATACATGGTTAAAGTGGGATTTATATATGTTAAAAAATGAGGGACACTGCTCTAGTCCCTCTTAACAGATATAGAAATTGTGGGCCCTATTAAATTCGAGCTGCGTATGAAATCGTATCTCGCAAATGCGCATCGTAACGTGATTTACGTAATACGAGTCGACTTGCGATTGACTTGCGATTGACTTGCGTAATTTCGGCCTCCTTTGCCGAGATTTGCCTCCGAAAAGCGCTACGTAGTAAGTAGCGGAAAATAATTCCTTGCGTAGACGCTCGTATCTCGCAAAATCGCTAAGTGCACAAAAAACACCCATAAAATGGTTTACGCATTACGTACAGAGAACTTAAAAATGTAAAAGTGAGTTTAACAGAGGAAAGGCCATTACAATTGATTTCACCATCCCCTCCCCCCACCAAAGCAAATGCATTATACCACCAATTAGTTGTTACATTTGGAATGAAAAGCCATGCTGCAGCTTACATAAAGCAATTAAAGACACACTACCTGATTACATAAAAACACAAAAACATCAAAATAATGCCATATTAACCCTGTTATTTTGTATACATGTTGCTCATCACATCTACATTTGGGAACACAAATAAGGGGCACATGGAGTATGTGAATATGTCCTGTTCAGTCTTTCGGTTGGGTCTGACTGTGACCATCTGTCACTGCTTACTTACAAGGTTCCTATGCTGGTGATACCGGAGTGGATTGTCAGTTCTGCTGTCACTCTGCTTTCACTCTCCCACCCACAATGGCCCTTAATGGGATAGCTCACAGCTTCATTGAAATACACAATACCTCTTGTTTGGTCTTTCGGTCGGGTCTGTCTGTCTCTGACCCTCTGTCACTGCTTACTTACAAGGTTCCTATGCTGGTGATACCGGAGTGGATTGTCAGTTCTGCTGTCACTCTGCTTTCACTCTCCCACCCACAATGGCCCTTAATGGGATAGCTCACAGCTTCATTGAAATACACAATACCTCTTGTTTGGTCTTTCGGTCGGGTCTGACTGTGACCCTCTGTCACTGCTTACTTACAAGGTTCCTATGCTGGTGATACCGGAGTGGATTGTCAGTTCTGCTGTCACTCTGCTTTCACTCTCCCACCCACAATGGCCCTTAATGGGATAGCTCACAGCTTCATTGAAATACACAATATATCTTGTTTGGTCTTTCGGTCGGGTCTGTCTGTCTCTGACCCTCTGTCACTGCTTTCTTACAAGGTTCCTATGCTGGTGATACCGGAGTGGATTGTCAGTTCTGTGTCACTCTGCTTTCACTCTCCCACCCACAAGGGCAGCAAACACACACAGAGGGTTTGCAGAGGCACAATGAGCACCAGCCAACTCACCTCCATCAGGGGTAATCGCCACTACTCTTATCCAAGGAAGTCCCACGCCATTGCTGGTGGCCATGTGCCAAGATGTCCATTGATTCCCATTTGTTGACCTCCCATTATGTTCTGCTATTCATCAATTTCCATTAGTTTCGATTGCTAAGTGATGTTGGGGAAGTGCGGGTGAAAGCAGAGTGGACGGACAAATCCCAAATCACTGGAGAAGGAACTGACAAGCTACTGCAGTATCACCTATCATTATGCTGTTAGGCCCTCAGGGGAATGTTCGTACTCCCCAGTCCCGCTAATTGTACTTGGCCTGTGCATTAACCCTTTATTATGCCTAGATTGTAGATCAATTAGATGCATTATATGATATCTAATGCTATTAGGACTATTATTCCTCTTAGTATGTATGGAGCTATTGCAGGTTAACTAGTGCTCATTAGTTTACAGCTATAGTAATGTGACACTAATGTGATGCATGTGGATGTCCCCTAACCCCAACCATTGAAAACACACCGACATGGTGAGAACAGGATAACACAGCTTTATTTTTGGACACAGACCACAATCAGCAGTGGTCAAGACTGAGCATTCACAGAACGGTATAACAAAACTTTATTTTTGGACACAAACCACAATCAGTAGTGGTCAAGACTGTGCATTCACAGAACAGTATAACAAAACTTTATTTTTGGACACAAACCACAATCAGCAGTGGTCAAGACTGTGCATTCACAGTACGGTATAACAAAACTTTATTTTTGGAGACAGACCACAATCAGCAGTTGTCAAGACTGTGCATTAATATCATGGGTGTGGTGTGGGCAGGTCCCGAGAGCAAGGGGTTAATTAAAAAAAGGGGATACCTACAGGGGTCAATCTAATAGTCTAGAATAAGCATGATGCATAGCACCTACCAGGGTCACATGCGGTCAGTACACCGCTGCCACCGGAATATGATGAGAAAAAGGATCATCACAAATCACTCCATTTAACTGAAGAAACCATTAGAGTGCATGGCACTTACAACTTGTCTGGATCTGTTCAATGGAACAAATGATTCAACCTCTGGACTGTGTAATCCAATCAAGTTTCACACATACAGTGTGGTGTGCGAAATTGCCCCCAAAAATGAATGGTCAACAAAAAACAAAAAGGCGGAGGAGGATAGAAAAAAAATAATGACAATGCATGTACAGTAAAGTGCTAAATACTGTACCAATATACCAACTCACCTGATTCCTATCTGCAAGCATTACTAACTATTAGCTACAGTAGGTCTCTGGATAATGAGTAATATGGGCAAATACCCATTAATATGGACAGGACACAAAGGTCAGCAGCCAGATTCACTGTTTCTTACATCAGACCCAAAGATCTGTTCTCAGACCGATATTGAGGTCAGGATCACATGCTTTATTAGTGCATATATTAATGCTGGCTGTCATTAACATGCCATTGTGAGACTTTGCAAGTCCACCGCTATAGCGGTATTAGTCTACATTTCAGCTAACAACAATCATGTCTGAGATATCTGGCAATATGATAGCTTTAAGATTGTGGGAGCTACATGTTAAGGAGGGGGCTGTCATTGGAGTAATGTCTACCTGAGAGGCACTGGGAAAAACTTTTGCCTCATATAATTCCTCCACAATGCTTGCAGATGCAGGAGATGCCTTCATGGGCCTGAATTGTACCTAAAACAAAACAAATGGAAAGAAAAACAAAGAGAAAATCTAAAATCTAAGGGCCTAAAAAAAAGGGGACTGCAGCATCCCTTCCCAACAGCATTCCCGAGTGACCATCAATTGGTGGCATGTTCAACCGAACCCTACGTGTCCACAGAGAAGAGGATCATGGACCATGTGATGGGAGGTAGCCATCTGCATACAAAATATCACCATCACATAGGCAAAGATCCAAAACTCTGTAGCCAGGCTAGATGAGGTCAGCATTGTGACCAATAGATGGTCACTGAGGAGTGCTGTTGAGAAGGCACAATTATGTCCACAGCCCCTAGGTCCTCCTCCGCCTGGGCACAGGACCTGCATCGTCCACGGCCGGACGCCGTCTTCCTGTTGGTGGTGGGGGAGCTGGAGGAGGTAGTGGCACCACGGGTGGTGGTGGCGGCGGAGGCATGGTGGAAGGAGAGACGGGGCCAGGCTGCTGTTGGCTGGTGACCTGCCCCGTTCCCAGCAGCCTGATCAAATGCTGCTCCAGCCTCCGATGTTTCCTCCTCTCCTCCCTAAAGCGCCTGTCCAGGCTGCGCCTCATGCCAGAGATGTTGGCATCAATCCTCCTCACGAGGGCCAACAACTCCGGCAGCGCAGCCTCGGTCATTGGTGGTGGGGGGGGGGGGGGGGGGGTCCTGCTGGCAGGGCCGGGTGGGAAGATGGCGGGGAGAGAGTGGGGAGGATCTGGGACCCGGCTGGAGACAGGGTCTCTGATGTTGGTGTCCCCGGTGGCTCAGTGTGTGGGGAAGGAGGAGCTGTGGCATATTCCACTACTTCTGAGGGCCCCGGCGAGATGGCAAGTCTTTGGAGGAGGGGGACAGTCGGGCTCTGGACAGGGGGGCTGTCAACGACCACGACCTCCCCCCTCGAAGAGCCAGGGCCCTCGGATGAGCCTGTAGCCTCCTCCCCCTGAGCGGTCTCCTGCGGGGCGGGGGCTGACGGCCCCGCTCCTGGCTCATCACTGGACCCAGACCTCCTACTGGATGCTGAAATAGAGAAAAGAAAGGTACATGTCATTAGTATGCTGATCAATACATTGATATGTTTTCACTCCTAACTATCTGACATCTAGGCCTGAACATGGATGATTCTCCTAATTGCAACTCACATTAGCTGTCATTTGCTAGATTGGATCTAATCTTTTCTTTCTTGTCTTGACCTCTCCTGGCTCCTAACGCTGTCTGTATTTCTTCTGCGGTTTCACTCCTAACTATCTGACATCTAGGCCTGAACATGGATGATTCTCCTAATTGCAACTCACATTAGCTGTCATTTGCTAGATTGGATCTATTCTTTGCTTTCTTGTCTTGACCTCTCCTGGCTCCTAACGCTGTCTGTATTTCTTCTGCGGTTTCACTCCTAACTATCTGACATCTAGGCCTGAACATGGATGATTCTCCTAATTGCAACTCACATTAGCTCTCATTTGCTAGATTGGATCTATTCTTTGCTTTTTTGTCTTGACCTCTCCTGGCTCCTAACGCTGTCTGTATTTCTTCTGCGGTCTGTAACTGCATAGGATGCATTGGGCACACCAGTACATGGACTCTATTGCTTGATTACTCTTGGGGTGGCTAGGAATGACATTGACTTGTCAGCTTCATGGATTTAATGACACTTCCATCCATCCCTTGTTAATTCCATGGAGCTGACATGTCAGTGTCCTTGTTGGTCACCATGTGTAGTGTGTGTGATGTACATGGGGTGGCATATTGGTGTATGTGATATTCACCTGAACTGGAGGCTGGGTCCTGCTGGGCCACCGGGGATGAAGCTCCAGCTGCGGGCGATGTCCCTTGCGATCCTCTCCCACTCCTTATAGGTGACACTGTGTCCCTCAGCTTCACTGGCCATCTTCCTCTTCACTGTGGCCCTGATATCCACATATCTGTACTTCAAGGACCTCAAGCCCCTAGGAACCATGGACACCTCCTTCATCAATTCCACTACTTCCTTCCAAGCCTGAGCCTTAGGCCCAGGCTTCGCTTCTCTTGCAACAAGGATGACGGGCCAGTCACGGATCGCACCCAGGAGGACCATATTCTCCTGGGGCGTATAATTACGGGCCCTGCACCTGCCCTTGCCAATAGCCCCTTGCTCTGTCGACTGTGCTCGGGGACCCTGGCCTCCCTGCACTCTTCCTGAGGCCTGTCCCTTCCCCAAACTACCCCGCCCCCTGGGAACAGGCCCCTTCCCCTCTGTCCCTCCTCTACAAGTGCCTGCACTGGCATCTCCCTCCAGGGACCCCTCCTCCTCCTCCCCCTCCGGGGACACCTCCTCCACCCCCTCCGGGGACACCACCTCCACCTCTCCTCCACCCTCCACTACACTCTCCTCACTCTCCTCACTCTCCGCTCCTCTCCTCTCCACCTATCTCCTCCCTCCATGCTGAAATAATAACAAAATAAGGATAACTCAAAATAAGTGTAACTGTTATATAGGTGAGGAAAAAAAAGTGTATGTTCTATGTGTTTTTAATAACTGTTGGGGGATGCGGTGCAAAGGTTGGGGGGGGAGGTGTGTGGTGTGTGTCCTAACGCTATGTATGTCTCTATGTGTCTTTAATCTATGTGTCAGGCAAATATGTGTAATGTGTAAATATGTGTAACTCTTACGTGTAAATATGCTAGTAATAAAATACAAAACAATCAAAAAGAGTGCGCCTACAAATCAATATAACGATAAATAAATAAAAGTATTACTGGAATGTCTGTTGGAAAGAAAAGATGTGTGTGCTATGTGTATTTAATAAGTGGTGGGGGATGGGGTGTGTTGGGGAATGGGGTGTGTTGGGTGATGGGGTGTGGTGGGGGGATGGGTGTGTGGGGTGTGTGTCCTAACTATATATATATCTCTATGTGTGTTATTTAATATATGTGTCTTGCAAATATGTGAAATCTGTAAATATGTATATTTCTTAAATGTAAGTACTTAGGAAGTAAACAAGAAACAAGACAAAAAAGTAATCTACCTCTCTACAAACCACTAATCTCACAACTCAAACTCTCTCCCACCTGCTCCTGGAACTGCGTGCTAACTCCAATGGCTCTTACAACACAGTCAGCGCATGGGTATGTAATTGGCTGAGAGTCCCAACGCGGGCCGCCCAGTACGTATGTAATTGGCTGAGAGTCCCAACGCGGGCCGCCCAGTGCGTATGTAATTGGCTGAGAGGCTCCAAGGTAAAACACCACATTTGGATCATCTGTTCCAGTAGTGCATACATATGACATGATGTACATTGAATGAGGTTGCTACTGGACTGACTCATAATTACAGTGGGGCTGCAAGAGCAAAGCCTTTGTGGCCTTTGTGGACACATTTGCATGCCACTGCCAGGGTTCCCAGAGTGCAGTGCAATAACTGTATTTCTCGGAATTCTGGGCATGAAACATTTTTTTTAACTTGTTTTAGACATTCAGATGTGAACACAAAACTAAATCAAATACTCAGATTATAAGAAAAGGTGAGTAAAAGGACACATATTTCAAAAATCATCATGTAATGTAAATGATTGGGTTAATATGTAATCCAGAAATAAGTAAATGAAATATGTATGACAAATCAATAGTTTCACCTGTTGAATGAACTAAATGTGTTCGACTGTTCCACAATTATATATAATCAATACAGTGTGTTCATTAGAAGTTCATGCAGATTTTCATTGGCACAAAGTAGAGTATTAAGAAAAAAAGCCTTCACAGTTAGCAAAGTATCATGCAAGCCTCCAGTGACCAGCAGTATCATTTATTGTTAATTTTTTTTTATTAACACCAAGCTTTATGTCAACTTCATTGCCTTGTTCCACACACACATATATCGTATATTTAGTTGTGGTAATTGTGAATTTGTCGGTAACGCTCGCAATTACCACAACTGTATAACTGGCAAGTTGCGAGTTGTGCTTGAGCATTGTGCCACACGTTGCGCACTCACATTGCCCATCGCGTGGAAGGAAGAGACACAGGGGGGGGGAGACAAGAAGGAGGGGGGAGAAACACAGGGAAGGGAGTGGGAAGAGACACAGGGAAGGGAGGGGGAAGAGACAGGGGGAAAGAGACATAGGGGAGGGAGAGAGACACAGGGGAGTGAGAGGGGAGAACAGACACAGGGGAGGGAGAGGGGGGAAAAGAAAAAGGAGAGGGAGGAAAGAGATGAAGGGGGGATTCAAAATATAAAATATTATCCCGTCATTTGTGAAGGGCAAGTGGCTAGTATTTATATAACGAGAAGAGATAGTGGCTTTAGATGCACTTTTTTGGCTCTAACTATCAGTTTCCTATCAATACTGTTATACTTCTACCCTATACAGGAGAAACAGCAAACCCCAGAAGTATGTTTCTTGGGTCTTGTCAGTGGGGTGTAGCTGCACTCCCTAAGGCAGAATGAGCAAGGAGTCCAAGTCTGAACCCCCTGTCACCCTTAGAGTGAGAACTATTAAACAAAAATAGTCAGAGACGATCAATCAGAGTAAGAACAACACCTAAGTAGGTGCGTCCTATAGGTCTGGTCACCTATTCAGAGAACAGCCTATTTTTCCACTTGTGCCCTTCACAGGGAGAAATAATCTGCAATATATCAGTCTGGACTCACACAAAAGAGTGATCCAGCCCATAAATACCAGGCAATTCTACCCTGAACAGGAGAAACACCAGAAGTACGTTTCGGCCTCTCTTTGGGTCTCATCAGTTAGGTATAAATGCATTTCCTAAGGCACAGTGAGCAAGGAGTCCACGTCTGGAGGCCCCTATCACCTGTGTCCAAGTCTCCGTGACCTATAGACCGCAGCAAGCCAGGCATATCTGTCAGACACTGCCCATGTTCATTGCTTTATGGCCGTATCTATCCATCTTCACCTCTTCTGTCTCCATCTTTGTATGACTTCAACCTATCCCAGCATCAGATTCTTCTCTAAGGAATGATTGGATCTTCTTGCAGTCCACAGGATTCTAAGCATTTTTCTCGAGCACCGACTTCAAAGGTATCGATAATACATTGCTCAGCCTTTTTTATGATCCAGCTGTCACATCCATATGTTATTACTGGGAATACAAAAGTTCTAAATATGCAGACCTTTGTTGATAGTGTAATATTTTTACTTTCTAATAGCTTGTCCAGACTTAGCTTTTTTTCCACAGAAGCAAACATTTTTTTAATTTCATGGCTGCATACACTATTTGAAGAGATCTTGGCGACAAAAAAAATTAAATCTGACACTACTTCCACTTCTGAGTAATCTATTTACTATTTGTATTTCTTCCAGCAATATTAATTCCGGGTTTTGGATAGATCCATTTCAGGCTTATGCACGTTATATTCTTCATGTAAATTAAATAAGTAAGGAGACAAAATACAAACTTGTCACACTCCTTTCCTGATCTTTAACCATTGTGTCATTCTATGTTCGGTTCCGAACATGGCTTCTTGGTCCACATACAGATTCTTCAGGATGAGGATGAGATGATCTGGTACTCGCTTCTCTTTAAAAACTTGCCACCTTTTGTTGTGATCCACACAGTCAAAGGCTTTAGAATAGTCTATGAAGCAGAGTGAAATGATTTTCTGGAACTCTCTAGCTATCTCTATTATCCAGCAGATATTGGCAATTTCATCTCTTGTTCCTCTTCCTTTGCGGAACACGGCTTGTACATCTGGTAGTTCCTGTTTATATGTTTTGGAGCAAAGCTTGTAGGATGTTAAGAATTACCTTGCACTCATGTGAAATTAGTGCATTGTTTGTTAATTGGAGCAATCTTTGGCACTGCCTTTTTTGGGGATTGGGATGTAGACTGGCCTTTTCCAGTCTATTGAGCATTGTTGATTTTTCAACAATGTCTCATCCCTACAAACATGTACGACTTAGGCAGGGAGCGACTTAGGCAGGGTGCGCCGTAGGCTCTCATCCCTATGACCCTGCATGACTTTGGCAGGGAGCGGTGAAGGTGCTCACTGCGCTGGTGGAGATGAGCACCGTTGGGGCTCTTCCCTATGACCTGCATGACTTAAGCGTCATACCTACGACCCCATAGCACTTTGAAAAAATCTCCCGCAAAAGTTACGGCCCGTAACACTTTGAAAATGAAACCAGCACTTACAAAAAAAAAATACAACCCGCAAAAAATACGAAGTTAACAGCCGAACCACGCACATCGAAATACACAAAAAACACACAAAAAAAAACATACAAAAAACATCACACACAGCACGGGGGGACAGCCAGGACTGTAACGGTACCCCCCACACATAGAAGGGGGTGCCAAGGCCATTTTAGCCGATCCGCCCATCCAGTGTCATAGGGACAGCTACTGCAAGACACCCAATCCCCCAAGAACGGATCCAAGGGGAATATACTGCAAGCCTTGAACTGGAACCTCACGAATAGCCGCTAGCAGCTGAGCAGGAAAAGCACCCCAAGATGCTTACACTCCTGGCAGTCAGTCTGTAACAGCATACCATGAATTCCCCCAAGCATGAGACATAAGCTCTGTGTTTGAGGGTCAAGCAGTGAACTCTCTTCTTTATTAAAAACCAAGACATATATAAAAACCATTTTCACATACACAGTAGGGGCAGTGACTACCTTTGGTCAACCCCTAATTACCTCTGGCCAATCAGACAGGGTCCCTACGTGGGAACCATGAGACTCCTCCCATGGGCCACTATGGCGTGGCTACTATGCTCATTCTCACCCAGACTGTCCCCGTGGACACTTCCTGTTTCCTCCTGGACTATGCCCCTGGGGAAACCCCATATACTGGCCCTTTGTTCAAGTCCTGGCGACACCCTGTGAGGTTTATCTTGTTCAGGATCTTGCTCAGCTGCTGCTATCTCTTGTGTTTACCTAATGGGGGTGGTCAGAATCTGTAACACATTCACATAAAACATACATTTTCAGAATCAGCATACTCCAAATACAAACATGTGTCAAAATGATACAAATTGGTCCAGTGGTTCAAAAGTTAGATCATAGTCCTTTCTGTCCAAATGAAGCATGGCTTCCATGTCTTTGTAGGGGGAAAGTCAACATGGGCCGTAGTCAAACGGCAGAATGTGGGCAACCAAGCTTCTCCAATTCGCAGTGACGAGACTGATCTCGTCACAAGGACGTCTGGGAGTCGTCAGGTTGCACGCAATTTCAAGTCGAATTTGCAAAGTTTCACTACTCGAAAATCTCCTAAGCGAGAAAAAAAATGGCCACCGAAAAAAACAAAACGAGGCTTCATGACCCCTAAGCACACAAAACACCACCAGGCAAATAAGACTTTTTCCCAGGAACGTACGAGGTACAAAATACACTATTAGGAAGGATGGAAAATGCTCCTCACCCTCCACCATTTTACAACACTAACTTGCAACTAATAACATTACGAATCTGAAATGACGATTTACACAACTAAACAAACGATTTGCACTCGCGCACGCAGCCTATTAACACTGCACACTTGCCACATTGCTGACACTTACACCTCAGGTCAGCAACAGTCCAAATGTACATTGTATGCTGCAGGAAAATCAATACAGATTGTTAGCTCTTCAGGATATTGCTTGCTGCATATATTAATTACATATAGGTAAAGTATATTAATTTATTTTCTATTAATTCTTTAATTCTCATTAAAAAATATATCTTTAGAAAACAAAAAAAGACCAGCATTGAGGATTGCAATGAGCGCTGATGGCGCTCAGCGCGGAGCTCACAATGAGCGCCGAGGGTGCTCAGAGGAGCAAAAGTACACACTGTGAGAGGCTCGCAATGAGCACTGAAGGTACTAAGAGGACCAAAAGACTTACATTGTGTGTCATTTTTTGACTAACAATTCGATAGTATATACATCAAAAATAGTACATTTGTAAGCCCATTTGAAAGTCTAAATATAAGGTAAAAAACATATTTCCTGCTCAAGTTTCCAAGTAATACAGTCATTGTACTGCACCCGGCGGGACTGGGCTGGGCATGCAAATGAGGGTACAATGTATCTTACTCATAAATCCAAAACATCATTTACAAATGTGCTATTTATTTTCTGTACACTGTATGGTGGAGAGCTTCTCTTACTCTTTTGCTCACCATATACTAAATGATTATATATATACTAGCGACTTGCCCGTCAAAAAATGACGGCAATGTTATTGTAAGTGAGCTAATGTTGTTTGGTGTGTAATAGTAAAGATGTAATACATTAATAAATGAATATAGTGGCCGTCCAAAAATGACGGCAATGACATTGTAAGGTAGCTAATGCTGTTTGGTGTGTAATAATAAAATAAATAATGTTAATCTAATACTGTTAGTGTAACTGAGCCAATGTTGTTTTGTGTGTAATAGTAAACATGTATTAAATTACTAAATGAATATACTTTACCTATTTGTAAGCATTGTGTTGAAGAGCTGTGACCCTTGTTTGATGTTGGTGCAGCATTAGTGTTGTGGAGCTGCTGTATGAGCGTGGTGAATGTGTGCAGTGTAATACTGTGCGTGCGCAAGGCTAAACCGTTAGCGTAGTGGCGTACTTCCGCATTAGCGTAAAATGGCGGTTTCTCTGTGTTGTCCGTCTTAGCGGATTGTCCGTTGGTGCTTTGTAGTGGTTTTCGAGTTCCGTTTGGTGTTTTGCGAGTGTGTCGTGTGTTTTACGTGTGTAGAGTGCTGTAGCCTCGTTTTCGTTTTGTCCGGCGGCCATTTTTTTTCTCGCTTAGCGATTTTCAAAGTGTGTAAAGTGTTTTATTTCTATTTAAATGAAGGTGTAAGTTGTTTTTTTGAGGTGCTGGATGGTTCCTCTTGCTGTAGGTAATCTTTTTATGTGTGTGTTGTGTGTATTTATTGTGTTTTAAATGTTTTTATGTCGGCGTGTCGCATCCGATGTTTGCGAGGTCGTAATGTGTGTTAACGTGTCTCGTATGGTGTTTGCGTGTGTAGCCTCGTTTTTGTTTTTTTCGGCGGCCATTGTTTCTCTCGCTTCGGAAATATTTTCGTGTCTAAAGTGTTTTCTTTTGAGTGGAATGAAGATGTAAGTTGCATTTAGTAGGTCCTGGATGCTACCTCTTGCTGTAGGTAAGTTTTGTATGTATGTGGCGTGTGTATGTAATGTGGTTTTAATTTTGTAATGCTCGCGAGTTGCGTCCGAGTGTTGCGAGTCCGTAATGTGTGTGAACGTGTGTCGTATGTTGTTTGCGAGTGTCGTATGTTTTTTGCGAGTGTCGTAATGTGTGTCGTGGTGTTAACGTGTGTCGTATGTTGTTTGCGAGTGTCGTAATGTGTGTGTCGTAGAGTTCGTGTTGCGGCGATAATTTTGCGAGGGTCCTCAGTTGCTGGCAAGGAGCGCCTTCGGCGCTCCATGCCAGCAACTGAGACCCTCGGCCCGTACCCTCGCTACGCGAGGGTCCTCAGTTGCTGGCATGGAGCCCGCGGCGTTAGCAACAACTCGTACGCTCACAACTATATATGTGATATATATATATATATATATATATATATACACAGTGCCTTACAAAAGTATTCACGCCCTTGACTTTTTACCTATTTTGTTACATTACAGCCTTAAGTTCAATGTTTTGTTAATCTGAATTTTATGTGATGGATCAGAACACAATAGTCTAAGTTGGTGAAGTGAAATGAGAAAAATATATACATAAAACTATTTTTTTTAAATAGTAAACAGAAAAAATTTGGTGCGTATGTATTCACCCACTTTGTTATGAAGCCCATATAGAGCTCTGCTGCAACCAATTACCTTCAGAAGTCACATAATTAGTGAAATGATGTCCACCTGTGTGCAATCTAAGTGTCACATGATCATTGCATATACACACCTTTTTAAAATGCCCCAGAGGCTGCAACACCTAAGCAAGAGGCTTCACTAACCAAACACTGCCATGAAGACCAAGGAACTCTCCAAACAAGTAAGGGACAATCAAATCTATCATAACCAAATGGAAAGAACATGGCACAACAGCAAACCTGCCAAGAGACGGCCGCCCAGCAAAACTCAAGGAGGGCATTAATCAGAGAAACTGGATTATCTGTACATAGGACGACAATAAGCCGTGATTGCCGCAAAAGGTGGCTCTACAAAGTATTGACTTTTGGGGGGAAAATAGTTATGCACATTGACTTTTTCGGTTATTTTGTCCTATTTGTTGTTTGCTTCACAATACAAAAAGTTGTGGGCATGTTCTGTAAATTAAATGATGCAAATCTTCAAACAATCCATGTTAATTCCAGGTTGTGAGGCAACAAAACACGAAAAAAAGGCCAAAGGAGGGGGTGAATACTTTTGCATGGCACTGTATATATATGTATATATACTAGTTATGTGTCACTCTCCCTTCCCCTGGGTCTCTCTCCCTCTCTCCCTCCCCTTTGTCTCACCCCCCCCCCCCCCCCCCTGTTCCTTCCCTGTGCCCCCCCCCCCCCCTTGGGCTTTAATGTTAGTGAGAGAAACTTTTCTTTTAGCTTAACTTGAACCATTAATAACTACACGAGTATTGAGGAGAGTTTTGCCTATACGAATTGTCCTGACTAGGTTCTATATTTTAAAGCCGGCCACTTGCTTTCTAACAAGTTTTTAAAAAAAATTAGATTTATTAAATTTTACATGAATTTGTTGAAATTACTATTTCTTGATTTATTATATGGTTATTTTTTATTTAAGTAAATATAATTAAAGTTTTATTTTATTTCTAGCAATATCCAGGAACTTTCCATATCTCTAAACCTGAAAGAACTTGTAGGTCTGGGACTTTGGGTCAATCACCTTTAGACTGAACACAAAACAGGTATTTAAGCATGTGTAACGAACTGCACATGAGATTACAAACACAGAATCTAAAGGCACAGATTAAAGGACAATAATCTATTCTACAATAAGCACCAGTGTAAATAAAGACTATTTTTTTTAAATGTAAAAAATATACAGTCTTTAATGATAAGGTAATTTATTTTATTCTCTTCCCTCTACACGTCGCTTTGTCATGATCAGGATGAGGTTTCTATAAATAAACCTGAATTATTCAAGAAAGCTAAGCGACAACACATTGCATAGTGATAGGGTCACAAATATTGCATGAATAAAACTTGTTCATTGTCCAGAGGGTGGACAAGTTGGACCGGCCAATGAATGAGTATTGGTGATAGAGTCTCCTTGAAGAAGGCTGTTTCAGGATCTGAGCAAGATGGCAGTTAGTAAGTGACTCTCCCCGATGCACTTAATAGGAAATGGCTTTAATGCATCATGTTTCCTCTCTATGGCTCAAGCACGCATCAAGTAGAGAAGAAGTATTAGGCATCCATAATATTAGGACAATGTTCTGCTTCCATTCCTCGGAGCTCATGAGCCAAGCAGAACTTAATCTCATGCAGAAAGCTAATGTTCACTATGCAACGGTCACAGTTGTCTTACCCACAACTCCACAGCACTTCACTTCAAGATTATTCCCCGTTAAAGCTGTCATACATGTTGAAAACAATGTAAACTGGGCGATACAGTACATTTGTGAACATATGTTGGTACAGGATGAGGTGAGGGCCAGACTTTTACGAGAACAGACAGATTGAATGATTCTAGAAACATATTGAATTACATTTGTTCGCCAACCAGAATAAATTATGTGTGTGTCTCCTTGTCACAAAATGAGTACATCAGGAACAAGGTAACCTCCTTAACAAAATGTAAAAAAAAAAATCTTCCTAAAAACTCAGAATGGTTTCAACACGGTATATCCGCCAAAAAACTACTAGTTTATTCACAGTATAAATATTTATTGAATCATAATAATAATATTACATTACAATTGTAATAACTAATTGTACCTACTTTATCAAGTTTATAATGAAAGGTATACTTCCTGCTGTGTGCTCAGGTGTCTGACTGGTGTAGATCTGAGACACCAGAACATACAGCCAGAGTTGTGCTACAGCTGGTTGGCCCTTAATTATGCAAAAAGGATGGAGCTAAGCAGCACAGCATGACAGACAGAAACCTATAAGGTAAGAACTTTAAATTCTAACTACAACTATTTATAAACATTATATATCATATTTAAATATGCATGTATTTTCAGTTTAACAGCCTGTTACTATTATTATTTAAACAAAACAACAAAGTCAGAGGAGCTCAATCAGAGAATGAACTAGCATTAATAGGTTAGTTGTATGGACATGATAACCCACTCTGAAAGCAACCTCTTTTAGCTCATCCGTTATACTTTGATGGAAGTCGTGCGTGTGAGAGGGGTGTTTACACTGATGGAGAGCAATAGATGCCATCAGCCTTCTTCAATCCCTGTGAAGGGTAAGAGTTGTGGTGTTTCAATGTTTCAATTGGCTCCAATTATCTAACAAAATCTCCTGAACATATTCTATTCCTTCCTCTCCAACCGCCCCCTCCTCTGAGGGAGTGAAGTATGTAGTGTGATATTTATTTATTTATATGTATAGTATATTATAGCCTATATACTGTTTGACTGCCTCATAATGTTAGTTCCATGGAGTTTTAGTTATAGTATTATCTGCTGCGTAAAGTCACTTACTTCTATAAAAAAAACTAATAGTTTTATTTTTTCTCTCTTTTTAACAGGTAGGAAGAGTCTGGGTAGAATAATTGTAAAGCAGCATATTTGTATATAAAATGTCTTAAATGATTTGATGTACATTGCATAATTTCAAACACAGTTCTTTAAAATAGTGTATTTTATATACTAGTGTCCCTTGTTATACAAGTGTAATTTGTTCTATAAAATTCCTTGTAAAGCAAAAAACTTGTATAATGAAAAAATACATCTCCAATTGGCTTCTGTGTTAAAAACTGCAATTTGTGCTCCTAAAAGTGAACATTTTCTTGTATAATAGATAAATAGGTATTACATTTCCTTTAGCACATAAGTGAAAACTTTTATACTGGTTGCTTGTGTAACAAGGTATGGCGTTTGTTACGGGGAATAACCTATATAGCCAGGGACAGCCTCTAAAATGGCACTTACTTACTGTACAATCCCCATTCAAAGATAATGTGACCTGAGTGACTTATTGTTTTTGTGAGTTTCACATACGCATTTTGGTATAATTGGATTTCTGTATGGAAAAATGGATTAAAAGTCATCATTTTCACAAATCACTAGATACAGTCTCATAGGTCACTCCTCTCTCGCCCCCTTTGCACATACATTTTGTTTTGGAGACATCACGGAACTGGAATTATAGGATAACAAGTCAAGTTAATGATTGTGAGAGTGTTGTAGCCGTCTATGAACTCAGAGTTATGCAGCTGAAAAAAGAACAAAATCAATTTTTCAATAAACAGAAACCATGATTGTAATCTAGAGACGGCGCTACTCAAAACACATAGTTAATAATTGGTTCCCTATTTATACCTAAGTCTAACCATTTCCTCTCTAAGTTTTATTACCATGAGGCTCAAGTATAATAGTATCTTATTAACCCTTTTTTAATTATATAAATGTATTTTATCCTATAATACTCTTGTTCTCTAGGTAGAAGGGGGCTTCATACAGTGAAAGTAGACCCCTTCTCTTATTGACTGATTTCAGCCAAAATACATGGTTGTCATTTGAGAAGGTTTGCACAAGGACAGTATTTGTAACTTCTTTCCAACCAGGTTTTGATATTTTATTATGCCACCAGAGACCCCACAATCATTTTAGAATTGTTATTCTTTGGAATAAGTAAGATCACCCACACTACAGGGGTGGGATAAAAAGGTAGTCCTCACTTTTTAAGGCTAATGTTGGCCACCCTTGGAATCCAGGGCTCAGTACCTTATGGATCCCTTTCTGGGTCTTTGGAGGAAGAGGAAGGTCTTGGGGCAGTGGCATCAGTCTGTTAGTCACCTTTATAACCCACTGGACTAGGTGGTATAGTTGTTAGATTGGGCTTAACTTGGGGACTTGCGTAGTATTTGGTAGGTAAGTTCATGTTTATTTATTACTATTAACTTGCTCATCAAAAATGACAAGATAATATTTGATGTGTCACCCCGTGTCCCTTCCCCCTTTCCCTCACCTGTGTCTCTTCCTCCCCTCTCCTTCCCCCGTGTCTCTTTCCCCCTCTCTTCCCTGTTTCTCATTCCTCCCCACTCACCTGTGTCTCTCCACCCCTCTCCCTCCCCTGTGTCTCTTCCCCCTCTCCCTCCTCTGTGTCTTTTCCCCCTCTCCCTCCCCTGTGTCTCTTCCACTCCTCTCCCTTTCCTGTGTCTCTCCCCCAGTCTCCCTCCCCTGTGTCTTTTCCCCCTCTCCCTCCCCATGTCTCTTCCCACCCCTCTCCCTCCCCTGTGCTCTTCACCCCTCTCCCTCCCCTGTCTCTTTTCCTCCCTCTCCCTCCCTTGCCTCTCTTGCACCCATGTCTCTCTCCCACCCCTCTCCCTCTCCCACCCAAGTCTCTCTGCCCGCCTGTTGCTCATCCCATGTCTCTCTCCCCACATGTTTCTCTCCCACCATCTCCCCTGTCTCCCCCAATCTCTTGTCTCTCCCCCCTCTCCCTTGTCTCTCCCCCCTCTGAAGCGGCGCATTTGCGCATGCGTAGCTCATGGCGCGCATTGCACATGGGCAGTTAGCACGCCGCATTGCACATGCACGGCTCTAGTTGCAGATAGCGGGGGTATCGTGACCCATTGCGCATACGGGTCACATAGTGTGTAAGCCCCCGATAAGAAATGCGCATGCGTGGCTTGAGCGTTACACACTATTATAACTATTATATGTAAAATGTATATAGTGGGATAGTTGTAATAACCTCTTAATGTATGTCTCTCTGCTTTGGCCATTTCATCAGGCTTGCCAAAAAATGTATGGGGGGAGGTGAGACTCAAGATTCAAGTACATAAGTGCCATCCTCTGGGCCACCGGCAAATGCTGAGTGGGTAGTCAAAGTGTACGGAGGTCCTCACTGGGTTGTTGTTTTCAGCTGTTCAATTGTGTACTACTCTCCGTGACCCTGAGGACCTCATCACGCCAAGCACATCTTGTGTCTGGTTGTGCTCATCTATAAGGTTTTCGTGGCAAAGATATTGGAGTGGATTGCCAGTTCCGTCTCCGGTGGACCAGGATACAATATTATAGCTCATAGTTTCATTGAAGTACACAAGCCCCTTCAGCACAACATGGTAGGGTAGCACATTTCCCACCCTCGGCTTATACTCGAGTCACTCATTTTTCCCAGTATTTTGTGGTAAAATAGGTACCTCGGCTTATACTCGAGTTGGCTTATACTCGAGTATATACGGTAAGTGTTTTTCTAATTTATATGTATTAATTATCCAGCTTTTACAAATATGTTTATATTTCTCTGAGTTATTCAGTAAACTACACAAGTTCTACATTTGTGGTATATATTTTTGTTTGTTTGTTTCCTCTGTAACTATTGTAAGAATTTTGATAAATATACTCCATTGTTTCTTATGTTTTAGTGGAAGTTTTAACTTTTTTTAACCTATAAGAATCATTAAACTTTCCCAAAAAGCTTGTTCACCATATTCTCATGGCGTCATAGCATGCACTATCTTTGATGTATTTAATCGATGTTATGTAGCAATATGCATGTACGGGATTAGTCATACAGGAATGTCTAGGTAGAAAAAGTACAATTTACATATGAGTGACGTCCTCAGCCAGGGAAATAAGTAAGCTATGGTTCAGAAAAGTGTTCAATTCTGCATCAGCCAGAAGGTAAGCAACGTGTTCCTCTAATGTTTATATGTTTTACTGATAACAGCAGAGATGGAAAGTAATTATTGCATTTCACAAAGGGAAACGTGGTTATAAAATGCCCCATATTTATGGGAAACACAGTTGTTTATCTGTTTAATCTTATTGTTATCGCATTAATGTTTCCACACTAGAGGTTTCAATTAATAGAATGTACCATGTTCTTGCAGGAATTAGCAATTAAAAACTAGAAGGACATATTTATAAATAAAATAATATTTACAAATATTTATATATTACTGTAAGTTTAATTTTATAATTATTATTACATTTATTCTAATATTCTTTATATTTTCCTGTTAAAGCTACATTTTCATTATACATTAATTGTATATTTTAGATGATTTTGATGTACTTTTTTTATATTTTTCTGTTATATTAAATGATCTAAAAGTATGAAAAATTTCTTGGTTGTATGGTAAGAGGCATTAGAAGGCGAGAATTAGAGGTACTAATTCCACTCAAATGATCCCTAATTATACCTCACCTAGAATACTATGTCCACTATAGCATTTCTTGGTGGAGTGGGATACTAACTCCCTCTCACCTAAACTCACATTATAAGCAACCATGTGAATTATTCAGAGTTTGGACTCTAAGAGAGCTCCTCTATCTTTCTTCCACTGTTACTAACATAGGTCCTTTGTTTTGAAAGGTTTAAGCTCCTCTTTTGAATGAATGGATCCTTGACCCTCCTTCTATCTGGTGGTTACCTTGGAAATGACAAATAATTTATAAATAAATAGGCTTGTTAAAAAAATATTTTCCAACATAATTTTAAAGAAGAGTGGACCATAATTCTTTTGATAGCAAAGAACAGGATGAGGATGGGGAGGTTGAGGATGGGGGTTGAGGGGGGAGGATGAGGATGGGGGGGTTGAGGAGTGAGGTTGAGGAGGGGGTTGAGGATGGGGGTTGAGGAGGGGGTGGATGAGGAGGAGGGAGGTTGAGGAGGGGGGTTGAGGTTGAGGGGGGGTGAGGAGGGGGTTGAGGATGGGGGCTGAGGATGAGGATGGGGGTTTGAGGATGAGGATGGGAGGTGGAGGATGAGGATGGGGGGTTGAGGGGGGAGGATGAGGATGGGGTTGAGGAGTGAGGTTGAGGGGGGGTTGAGGATGGGGGGTTGAGGATGAGGGGTTGAGGATGGGGGTTGATAAGGAGGAGGGAGGTTGAGGTTGAGGAGGGGGGTTGAGGTTGAGGAGGGGTGAGGAGGGGGTTGAGGATGGGGGGTGTTGAGGATGAGGATGGGGGGTTGAGGATGAGGTTGGGGGGGTTCAGGAGTGAGGTTGAGGGGGGGTTGAGGAGGGAGTTGAGGATGGGGGTTGAGGAGGGAGGATGAGGAGGGAGGTTGAGGAGGGGATTGAGGATGAGGAGGGAGGTTGAGGATGAGGAGGGAGGTTGAGGTTATGGAGGGTGGTTGAGGTTGAGGAGGAGGTTGAGGAGGGGTTACGGATGGGGGAATGAGGAGGGGGTTGGTGAGGGAGGTTGAGGATGAGGAGTGGGGTTGAGGAGGGAGGTTCAGAATGAGTACGGGGGTTGAGGAGGGTGATAAGGGAGGGGGGAAGAGACACAGGAGAGAGAGGGGGGACACAGAGGGCACAAGAGGGACACATGGGGCAGCACATTTCCCACCCTCGGCTTATACTCGAGTCACTCATTTTACCCGGTATTTTGTGGTAAAATAGGTGCCTCGGCTTATACTCGGGTCGGCTTATACTCGAGTATATACAGTATTTATATATATATATATTTTTAAATTGGGGCATTGAGAATATAAACAAAGAAATATAAAAAAAAAAAAATTAAAGGGCACGGCAGCAGTGCCCCCTCCCCCTCCAAATCAGGGCTCCGGGTTCACCGGAGTTAAATCTGCCCCTGCATCCTTTCCTGGGAGTAGAGTTGAATTATCCCCCCAGATTTGTTTTGGCTCCTACACCCACGGCCCTGTAGAATTTTAAGTCCTTTAACGTTTGTGACATTTAGCCATATTTACTTTACGACAATGTGAGCCTAAACTGCATCTTATAAATGAAGCCGTCTTTATATCTTACCAGGTGTACTGCCGCAATTCCTATCTGACCAGCGATGCATTTGATGACCAGTATGAAGGCTGCACTGAAGACATGGAAACGTTGGTCATAAACAAGATACTAAATGAGGAAAAAAGCTCAGATAGAGAATTTGCTGAAGCTTGGGATGTAGCCACAAGCAAATGGCTCAGTGAGAATCATGTTGTGCCCGGAGGATTTCGGGATGAATATGGCATTGCAGTCCTGGTGTTTTCTAATAGACAAAGTCCAGTTTATACAAAGTTCAATGATGCAGTGAAACAATTTGGCTCTGATCCTTCAACGTTCAAATACAACGCTCTTCACTTTTTTCTCACTAGAGCAGTTCATGTCTTAAGGTCCAATTCCTTGTGTAAACCGTGGTCAGTTTATGGGGGAATACATAATTATCCAGCTTCTGAATTTGGGAGCAGCATTAGGTTTGGACAGTTTCTGTCTTCATTTACTGACAAACAAGTGGCTGAGAAATCTGGAGAAGACGTCTTCTTTACATTCACCAGCTGCTTCGGCGCGAATATTAAAGATTTCACTCAAGTGAAAGATGAGATTTTGATTCCCATGGATGAGGTTTTCCAAGTAACAAGTTCTGACAGTTATAATAATTATGTTCTAAAAACAACAAGAAGAAGATGCCATTACTACAACTGTTATTACTTGACAGGTAAGTACTTACAAGTGGCTGAGTTTATGTCCCCTTCTGGATCCCTACTTTGTCATTGGATCTATGAGCCATGTAGTGACACCCAAGATGGGAAGTCATAGCAGAGAGGTCAGATAAAGTGCAGTCCACTGGAGAAGCAATTGACAACCCGTTCCAGTATTATTTCCAAGATAACCTTATGGTCCAACTTTATGCTACAGCTCAAAGGGTCACCGAGAGTCGGACACAACTGAATTACTAAACCATGAGTTTATGTAAAATGTTTGTGGGATTAAAGGTTTACACTTGTGGTATAATATAAAACTATTGCCAATAACAGATTATTTATCAACTGAATTTTATTTTTTATAAAAAATATATATTTTTACAGTAAACTTGAAGTTTGTAAGTGTACAGCCGAAAACCGAACAGAAATAACGCCCAGACCCCAGGGATACCCGCACGGTTTATGCTGATTACTTCCTTTCTGGGAATGTCTGGGCATGCTCAGTCCTTTCATTTACACATGACATTAGACTGAACACCTGGGTAATTGTCAATTATTGGCAGTCGTCTGTCATTAAAAAGAGATATCACTTTATCCTCAGTAATGGATCAAGAAGGCGGATTGACAATCAAAAATTGCAAATGTTAATTTAAGTTTACTTAAGAAAATTACATTTTTAATGACATGTTATATATACAGCAATATTTCAAGTGAACATAAAGGGAAAAATAACATAAACTTGATATGTGTATACTGCTCTATACACAAATGTATAGTACAACATAGACGCGATCTTGTCCTCTCCGCCTCCTGGACTTTGAGTGAAACATCCGGGAGAACCAAAGAAAGTGGGACATGGCCGTGCTCTGAAGTAACAAGAAGGGTCCGGCTATCATGGCGTTTAATTAGTATGTGTGTTTGCATTAGACGTGTGACCTCAGAGACCGCAACACACCATGCTGATCCAATTAGTATTCATGGCAGATATACTGGAGTGGGTTGCCAGTTCCTTCTCCAGTGGGCAACAGCATACAGCTCCTGGTAATCCTAGGTGGTCTCCCATCCAAGAACTGACCAGGCTCAACCCTGCTCGACTTCAGGGTGTTATCTCTTGCTTCCCTGACTGTAATAGAACCCAAGTCACAGTGGTGAAAGCACAGAATCCTAACCACTGGACCACCAGGGAACCCCTTAATCAGTATAGATCAGACATTTAAAGTAATTGTGTGATAACTTTTACTTTCCTCCAAGACTATAACCTGAAACGCCTCTGAATATCTCACGGTGTCGCAGTAATTGCAGCATATTTCCCTGTGGCAATAAATCGGGAACTGCAGGAAAATAAACTACAGGATGTGCCACAGTATGAAATATATGGGAGGAGATCCACCTTGGAAAATGTCGGTATAAATACTGATAAAGGGCACAAGATGTTTCCATAAAAAGCGGTTGTATTCTGCTAATGACATACAGTATATAAGGTCTGCCTATAAAATGTATTAATTTGTATTATTTTCCCTTTTACCATCACAGGAGTAAAATCACTTACATGTAAGAACAGTCCAGGTAAGGGCAGTCTTGGCACTTTTATTATCAGCTCCTAATCTTCTCACCCTCGGCTCCCACACATATCTCTCAGTGCTGACAATGTCATCATCACTCTCAGGCCCGTTGTCTTGGGGTCCTACTGGATCCTGCCCTCTCGTTCATTCCTCACCAAAAAATGTCACATAAAACACCAGCAAAACTCTAATTCACTCTCTCATCATCATTGATTTACCAGAACGGTACGACAGCGGCGCCACATACCCGGCATATATAGGATAATATGGACAGAACAAGGAAGTGCGGCCATTTGATGGACTTAGCGCTCAGCATCTATATTGGAATAAAGATCCAATACCAATGGTATCACTCTCTCATCATATCTTACCTCTACTAATACAACTCGCTCCTTGCTGGCCTCCCCATCCCCGTCTCCCTCCACTCCAGTCCATAATGACTCCTCCACTAGACTCATCTACCATACTCAATGTTCAGTGTCTGCTGCTCGTCTCTGTCAGTCCCTCCACTGGCTTCCCATAGTCTCCAGAAGAAAATGTAAAATCATGACCCTAATGTATAAATCCCTCAGCAATAAAACACCTTCTTATAATAATAATCTTATTTTGGCATGACCACACTCTACCTCATCCAAACAACCACATGGCTCCTCTTCATAGCAATCTGGCTAGAACATCTGAGCTATCATTCTTCAGACATCTTTATTTCAGTACAGCCGCTTCCTTTGGTGGATCCAGGACCCCCCAGTCCATTACATTATCCTTTTCCACTCCATCACTCTCTCTACTGTTTTTCTTCAGCTCTTCTTTATGACTCCCTTATCTCCTCCATGGTGATCTGGGATAAGAATAGGTTACTTAGGAGAACTCAGAGATGTCATAGGTTATGATAAGGAGAAGGACATGAAACAACTATGACAATTGGCCAATGTCCGGGTGGTCGATGTTCAATCATTTCTGCGACTTTCTTACTTTTCTACAATAGATTCCATTGATGTTGACAACAATACAGAAGAGAAGCCAGAAGAGACGCCCCCGAAACTAAAGCAATGTGAGACGGATACTGTCTATTGTCCTTGTAATATGTAACATTTGTAATATACAAATCAATAGAGAATATATTTTGTGACCTGGGAGCATGCGTTGAAACACACAAATAAATAGCAATAAAAAATTAATTTTATTTTGCATAAATTAAAAAAATATGAAATAGAACTCCATATTGCAGTTTCTAGTGCATGCAGCAGGGATAGCAGCTAATTATTAGATCATGTGGAACTAGAAACACAGGGCTAGAGACAGCACACGGCTAGAGACAGCACAGAGGCAGAGACAGCACAGGGCTAGAGACAGCACAGGGACAGAGACAACACAGGGCTAGAGACAGCACAGGGCTAGAGACAGCACCAGGCTAGAGACAGCACAGAGGCAGAGACAGCACATAGGCAGAGACACCACAGGGGCAGAGACAGCACAGAGGCAGAGACAGCACAGGGCTAGAGACAGCACATGGCTAGAGACTGCACAGGGCTAGAGACAGCACAGAGGCAGAGACAGCACAGGGCTAGAGACAGCACAGGGCTAGAGACAGCACAGAGGCAGAGACAGCACAGGGCTAGAGACAGCACAGGGCTAGAGACAGCACAGGGCTAGAGACAGCACAGAGGCAGAGACAGCACAGGGCTAGATACAGCACAGGGCTAGAGACAGCACAGAGGCAGAGACAGCACAGAGGCAGAGACAGCACAGAGGCAGAGACAACACAGAGGTAGAGACAACACAGGGCTAGAGACAGCACAGAAGCAGAGACAGCACAGAGACAGCACAGGGCTAGAGACAGCACAGGGCTAGAGACAGCACAGAGGCAGAGACAGCACAGGGCTAGAGACAGCACAGGGCTAGAGACAAAACAGGGCTAGAGACAGCACAGGGCTAGAGACAACACAAAAGCAGAGACAGCACAGAGGCAGAGACAGCACAGAGGCAGACCACATGGGCAGAAACAGGGAGCGCACACAGAGAGAGACTGGACAGAGAGAGAGCACACAGAGAGAGTGCACAGGCAGAGCATACAGGGAGAGAGAGAGCACACAGAGAGAGTGCAGGGAGAGAGCGAACAGAGAGAGAGAGAGCGAACAGAGAAATATAGAGTGCACAGAGAGATATAGAGTGCACAGAGAGAGAGCGAGAGTGCATACAGAGCGCACATAGAGAGCACAGAGAGAGAGCACTCAGGGAGAGAGCTACAGTGAACAACGCAAGAGCGCCCAGAGAGGGAGAGACAGAGCACAGAGAGAGAGCACACAGAGAGAGTGCAGGGAGAGTGAGATGGCAAACAGAGAGAGAGCGAACAGAGAGATATAGAGTGCAGAGAGAAAGAGCGAGAGTGCATGGAGAGCACACAGAGAAAGAGAGCACACAGGGAGAGTGCACAGGCAGAGCATACAGGGAGAGATAGAGAGCACACAGAGAGAGAGTGCAGGGAGAGTGAGACAGCAAACAGAGAGCAGGAGCGAACAGAGATAAAGAGTGCAGAGAGAAAGAGCGAGAGTGCATAGAGAGCACACAGAGAGAGCACAGAGAGGGAGCACACAGGTAAAGTGCACAGGCAGAGCATACAGGGAGAGAGAGAGAGAGTGCACACAGAGAGACTACAGGGAGAGTGAGAGAACAAACAGAGAGAGCGAGCAAACAGGGAGAGAGAGTGAACAGAAAGATATAGAGTGCACAGAGAGAGAGTGAGAGTGCATGGAGAGCACACAGAGAGAGAGCACACAGGGAGAGTGCACAGGCAGAGCATACAGGGAGAGAGAGCGAGCACACACAGAGAGAGCGCAAGGAGAGTAATAGAGCGAACAGAGAGAGAGAGAGTGTACAGAGAGAGAGCACACAGGGAGAGCGAACAGCGAGAGAGAGAGAGAGCAGACAGAGATATAGGGTGCACAGAGAGAGAGCGAGAGTGCATAGAGAGTGCACACAGAGTGAGCGCAGGGAGAGTGAGAGAGTGAATAGAGAGATATAGAGAGCACGCAGAGAGAGCACTCAGGGAGAGAGCGACAGTGCACATCGCAAGAGCTTCCAGTGAGGGAGAGAGAGAGCGCCCAGAGAGACGGAGAGGGCACAGGTAGAGAGAGAGAGGGAGAGTGTACAGAGAGAAAGAGAAAACAAAGAGAGAGATACAGGGCGCACAGAGAGAGAGCCAGAATGCATAGAGAGGGAGAGAGAGAGAGAGAGAGTGCACAAGTACCAAGAGAGAGAGCGAGAGTGCACAGAGGGAGGGCGCACAGAGAGAGAGACAGAGTGCATAGAGAGAGAGCGCACAGAGAGAAACAGTCAGAGCACACAGAGAAAAAGTGAACAGAGAGATAGAGAGCGGACAGAGAGTGCACAGGGAGAGAGTGAGAGAGCACGGAGTGAGGGTGTACAGGGAAAGACAGCACCGAGAGAGAGAGAGAGAATGTGCTCAGGGAGACAGAGAGCACAGGCAGGGAGAGAGAAAGCAAGAGTGCACAGAGAGAGAGCGAGAGCACACAGAGAAAAAGAGAGAGTGCACAGAGAGAAAGCGCACATGGAGAAAGAGAAACCACACAGAGAAAGTGCACACAGGGAGAAAGAGAGAGTACAGAGAGAGAGAGAGAGCACTGCCAATTCAAGATAGCAATCTATGATACCGTCATTTATGACGGGCAAGTTACTAGTATGAGATATTTGTCTTCATTAGCCAGAGGGTGTAACTAATTATCAACAGAGCTCTGTAACGAGACTGATGCGGAGTCCTGACGTCTTACTTAGAGGTCGTCAGCAGCAGGTCCGAGGAACTCCCGTAAGGCTGACTCGGTCATAATATATTATAGATCACATTCAGATGTAACTATTCTGTATTGTTCCTTGGTGTCATTTTATTATTATTATCAAATATTCTTATTTGGAAAAGGTATTACGTTTATCTTGTGGAAAAAATACATTTTACAATAGTTAGTTCCTCTGCAATAAGTCTGCACGCTTAGTTTATATCAGAAAAAAACTTTCTCACTTAAATTCTCAATGTAAATTTTTTTTCTAAAGTTTATTTTAATTTTCCTGATATTCTTTAATTTACTACTTTAGGGGAAGAATTTGCAGTCTGTGGGGAGAATCCAGGTGAGTTTTTATGATTGCTTATTGGTTCTAGTTACTAAAACAGATATTCTGGAGTGGGTACATGGGTTTCCCAGCCAGTGGTGGGATACAATCATTGTGGGCTATATATCTTCATGTTTACACACACTCAAATATATATATATGTGGTCCAATCCTTCCCCTACTGTGAGGGGTAGCCAGTCTGTGCCAGAGGCTACCGAATCTTAGCCTGCTTAGAGGGCCAGATAGTCGTGATAAGGAAAAGGCAAAGTTACTGCTTAGTATATATATATATATATATAGGGCAAGCTATGCGAAGGTAGGGCTTATTGAAGATGCATGGCAATGTAATGGTGTTACCACTGATATAAACAATTTCACTATTTAGTAGATATGGCCCTTAAATCTGATGCAAAGGTGCCAACATCTGTGTATGTATGCTTGGTGAAGCCCCTTGATAATGAGAAAGACTGACCATGTACAAGGGTAAAATCGCTGTTTAGTAGATATGAGGCAAAATCTGCGAAGGTAGGCCAAGGAAGGCCAAGATACAAAGACATCCTCCAGGCAAAGGGGCAAAAGTGAACTGAGGCTTGCAAGGTAAAGCGGGACGGAAAAGATTGTTAAAGGTGAATGGGCCCCACCCACAGGAAGAGGCAGGAGAGGGACCCGCCCACAGGAAGAGGCAGGAGAGGGACCCGCCCACAACCCCCAGGAGCCACCTGGGCAGATATATGCTACCCAAAGACTGTGCCATGTCGTCCTTGGCAGAAACACACCAATGAATATAGATAAGCTTTTTAACCCACATTTTTTTAACATTCATTTTGCAACTCTTACAGTACATACCAGGCAAATGTAACATTTATTCCTTTCTAGTTCATTTTTATGACTTCTGCAAATCCTGATGAGTGATGACCAATACACCATTTTGTGTTTTCTATTGCTATTACTTATTTTCTGTTGTGTTATTCAAAAGAGTTTAGTTAAGCAGAATAAGTAGGGTAGGACAAATTATAAACTATGCAGAATTACAAATATATATATAAGAAGGCAAACTGAAGGATCCTACTCTGAAGAGCTTACAATCTAGAATATAAGATTGTAGTTGTGAGACAGGAGTGTGACAGAGGTAGTGATCAAGGCAATAGTCTCCAGCTGATGGTAGTGTCTGTGTTAGTCTGTAGGTTATTTGTAAGTAGGATGGGCAGAGATACAAGTGTGACAAATGTTTTATTCCGTCCATACCCCCCAGTTCTCCTCCTGTGGCCTGATAACAACAGTCAAAGGAATTATTTTCAGCCTATTCTTCCCTCTGCCCGGCGCGTCTTAGCAGGGAATGCCAAATGACGTCACCCATCATGATGACTTTGAGTTGCACCAGTATGACTTTGTCTCATTGGCCAAAAGGCCTCTCCTATGAATTGTTCCGATTTCTCAGCTATTATTATTATTATCTTTATTTATATCGCTCCAACATATTCCGTAGCGCTGTACAGGGGTTGAGTACATAGCAGAAAACAAATTAAACACCTTGTAAAGAATGGAGGGCCCTGTTTTTGAGCATAAAATCAAATGTACATAGAGCTTGTTTCCAAGGCACTGACACAAGATTGAAAACTTGCAAACTTACAATCTAAGGGTTTATGTGTGATACAAGAGGGTGACAAATGCAATTGAAAGCAATTGGTTCAGTAAAGTGGAGGGGTCTGTGTGTTGTACTGTAGATTGTGGGTGTGAGTGTTATTAAGCTGTGGAATGTTCAGTTGTACATGTTAAGGCTGAAGGTGATAAGATTTTTTAAACAGGTGTGTTTTTAATAATTTCTTAAAGGTTTTGAGGCAGGAAGATAATCTAATGGAGCGGGGTAAGGAGTGCCAAATAGATGGGGAAGCACAAGAAAAGTCTTGAAGATGGGAGTGAGAGGAGGTGATGAGAGAGGAGGAAAGAAGAAGGTCGTTAGCAGAACGAAGGGGCCGGTTGGGGAAGTATTTTGAAACAAGAGCAGAGATATAAGGGGGTGCACTGTTGTTGATGGCTTTATGTGTTAGGGTCAATATTATAAATTAGATTCGGGAAGCTATGGGAAGCCAGTGGAGTGATTGACAGAGAGGAGCTGCAGACACTGATCGTTTGGTATTGAAGATGAGTCTAGCGGAGGCGTTCATTATGGATTGGAGGGGAGACAGACGAGAGATGGGGAGGCCAGCAAGGAGGGAATTGCAGTAGTCGAGTCGAGAGATGATGAGAGAGTGAATTAGAATTTTAGCTGTGTCTTCTGTAAGATAATGACGAATTTTGGAGATGTTTTTTAGGTGAAACTGACAAGATTTTGTTATTGCTTGGATGTGAGGAATAAAAGAGAGGGCGGGATCCAGTAGAACCCCAAGACAACAGGACTGGGAGGTAGGGGCAATAATGGTGTTGTCAACAGTGAGAGATATTTGAGGTGTGGAAGCTGTAGTAGAGGGTGGAAAGATTAGAAGTTCAGTCTTAGACATGTTGAGTTTGAGTTGACGGGTGGACATCCAGGAGGATATGCTAGAGAGGCAGCTGGAAACTTGAGCTAAAAGAGTGGGGGATAGATCGGGTGCAGAGAGGTAGATTTGAGTATCATCTGCATAGAGAATATAAGATTGTAGTTGTGAGACAGGAGTGTGACAGAGGTAGTGATCAAGGCAATAGTCTCCAGCTGATGGTAGTGTCTGTGTTAGTCTCGGCGCGTCTTAGCAGGGAATGCCAAATGACGTCACACACCAGGATGACCTTGAGTTGCACCAGTATGACTTTGTCCCATTGGCCAAAAGGCCTCTCCTATGAATTGTTCCGATTTCTCAGCTGAACAAGATCTCAGGTATATTAGAATATTGGAGAGTCTATGTGCTCAATATCTCAATATACAAGGACAACCCACTTCTTTCATCAATTGCAGAAATATATATATATACGTAGAGGGAGTTTGTAGTAAAAAGGTTGAGGGTGGAGTAAAGGAGAAAATTGTATTTTACACCTAATTGTGTCAGTCGTCTCCTAACCTTTGTATCATCCATGTACCATATTACATTCAGAAGTACCATATGGACATCAAATACTTTTTTTTAATAACTGTGGGTGATTCTAAAAATGTAATGTGATTATAATCTAAGGTAATAGGGTATAACAATACTCTTCACCCTTTCAGATTTTATTCTGAGTAGCCTAGATCCTGACAGTTGCTAAAATGTGTTCAACGCCTTGTTCTCTTGTTTTCCTTTTCGGCTACAGGTCCATTTAAGGTCAGTCCAAGGCCAAGAAAGGAGAAAGAACATAACAAAATTAAAATAGAAAAAATGGTAAGATGTGAGTACCATTTCCCCATATACTGTAAATGATCTGGCTAACCCATTCCGACATCGCCTGATTACACAGTCCCGGACCTTGGACTACTAAGTGGTACATCTGGAGGGGAATTAAGTGGGAATTGCTAAAAAGTGAGAGATGTTGCTTTGTGGTGCAAGTGGAAAGGAGATATATTGATTTTATACTTCAGTTTGGCCCTATGGGATTTGTGTCTCCTCACCCTAGTTACTTACTCTCCTTTCTTATTGATCTATCCTTTTTAAGTTTAAGATCCATGCATAGAAATGTACAGTATGCCACTGTCTGCTTATTTCTGTGTATATATATATATATATATTTTCTGTATATCAAATAAAGTCTGAGGTGCTCAGCTGAGAAGAAACTATCCTAAGAAGATTAGTTCTGTGGGCCTAGTGACCCATTCAGGGCTAAGCCTCTTTTAGCTCACTTGTGCCGCTCATCTAACCCCTACTGAAGAACCCAACTAAGACCAACATATACCCGTTTCTCCTGTTCAGGGTAGAATTGCCCGGTATTTCGGGGCTGTATCACTGATATACTATGGGATATTTCTCCCTGTGAAGGGCACAAGTGAGCTAGTATAGTGTTGCTCTCTGGGTAGGTTACTATGCCTTTAGAACAAGCCGTCATCATTATTGTTTGTTCCCAGAAGCACCTGTTCTTATTTTTGCATATATACAGTTTATCAGATAGTTGGCCAACGCAGAAGAACATCAATGGGCAAGAGAGTTAAAGGTCATCGTGAGAGAGAAAAATGATTGTGTGCTGTAGGAGAGGGACTTGGGTCTGCGTATTGTTCAGTTATGGTTTTGGGTCATAAATGCATAAAACACCAGAGAATGGAAAATTAAAAAACTCACAATACTTTCTAACATTAATGGAGCACAACAAGGGCTCCAAATATGATATAGTTTAAAACTATAGGTTGTGCCACATGCTGTACCAAGTGCATTCACTTTAATGTAAAGCTACATTGAAACTTAAATATAAGTAAATGTACCCTTGCAATTTGTCATTTTTCCTGTCAGTCGTCCTTTCTGATTCCCCAACCTAGCTTAACATATTATCTAAAATGCTTCCTAGAAGTTTGAAAGTGCACAAAGTCATATATTTTTTTTTTACTTTCTGCACAATCACAAACAATCAATTTGAGCATGTGCAATTCCCTAGGGAGTAAATAGCACTAAGTAGACACTAACACAAATATAAGATATACAGCTGAGTAGGTGGATCAGAAAGGGTTATGGACACAAAAATGTCACACTTGGTATGGCAAAAGAAGTTTCCCCAATCATAATCCTCATATGTTTGGGCTTAGAAAGGAAAAATAGAACAATCCTACCACAGGTTGACCAGTTTCACGCTAGGACTTCCATCAAAGGCCCGGCACCAACCTGTCTACTTCCCCGGCCAGGTGCCATGCAGTATGTGGTCCAAGCTATCAGCTACCTCTGGTCAGGATCTGGGCACCGCAGGGAGAGAGATCTAGTGATCAGATGCTTCAGGGAACTGTTGGTTAGGTATAGCGTCTCCCGAGCTGCCCTCCTCCTGGGAAGCAGAACCTTTATTGAGTCAGAGAAAGACGACTTAGGGAAGGCGAGGGGCTCGGGGGGGTATCCAATGCCTAAGATCAACTACTTTCTAATCTAACCACAAGACAAAGGATCAAAGGTGTATAATCTCAAACTGATTTTGAAGTCCAGGGAGATGCAATTTGGATAATTTTTGTATAATGTAAAAATAAATGTCAAGGTTTGCACTACATGAAATGTTTATTAATATCAGTTGATGACCATTATATTATTTGTGAAACATCCACTATATCCTGAAATCATAAATTCTTATAAAAATGGTGATCATATAAAAGTCCAGATGTATAATTGTATTCTATCATTTTCCATTACAGAAAAATCCTCTAAAAGGACCGCCAATTCAGGTGAGTTTAATGTTTTTTTGTTTGATTTTTAATATTGTGTGCTTGTAAACCCAATAATAACAGCAGCCACATTTTTCTCATATATTAAACTTCTTAAACCTTACTTTAGTAGAGGGTGGACGATTTCAGGGTTTACTTATTTATTTATGCTCACGTAAATCTTAAGTAAATGATACATTTTACAAAACATGAAACACACAATAACACAACAAGAGGCAGAGAGACACAATACCATAGTGTGGGGCACGGCCATTCCTAGAAAATCTGTATCCCAGGGAGAAAATGAAGATGTGCCCCCCGCTCCTTCCCCTCTCCCTCATGGATAACATTTTATACAACATTGTGCAATCTATAAAATGGACATGTAAGATATTTCTAATCCCCTCCCTCACGTTTGTAATATTAAAACACATTTGTCAGAACACAAGAATGACATATAACAGAGACTAATTCCAGGGTTAGTTAGGCACTTCGGCTGCTCTAGGCCCATCCAAGTATATGTTCTCTATCCTGGTTCTTCGGCCCCTTACTGCTGTCCCTCCTTACCAATGCAAACATATATCACTAAGAAACACAACACTATTTTGGGCTCCTTCACTCAGAGGTTATAAAGCAAATCATTTATACAACCTTAATACGCATCTTACTACAGAATAAACTATTTTGTTTAATTAAAACTTCCAACTGAGAAGCCAATTAAGTATTTTATAATCTAAGCACATGCTGTCTTGTATAATATCTAAGGGTTCAAAAAGGAAAAAAGAACATAGGATTTCCAACTCAGGGTAGTAATGCAAAACTCACACAAGAGCTCCAAGGCAGGTTAACCAAGCCAACTGATTACCGGACAAGATCCACTAAAGATCACCAGGAATCCAGGGATCAAATAGAAGTCAGGACTACTGAACAGGAACCAGGATAGTCAGGTCAAGAATAGAGAGAGAAATCATGGGATTATGCTTATGAAGATATCCGGCATCATGACTCTGGAGATTCAGGCGTATACAGCTTAATGTCCTATTATACCAAACAAGCATAACACCTGATATTTAGCTGTGGCCCCTTTAAATCCAGGAAACAAGCTTGGGTTGTGAGCCGAGAAGGAGGAACACAAAGGGAAGGTAAACAGTGGGGATTGGGCATTACTAGAGAGGGGGTCTCTGGGGGGACTCTGACACTAATAATTAGGAGTAATGAGCTTATTATACATAAACACCATTAAATAAACACAATTTACAAAATGGTAGTCTTCATCTGTCAAAATCTTTATTTAGGTCAGAACATATTACAACAGTAATGGTTTAGGTCCAAACAAATAAGCCTTCCATCGGTGGGGCCAGTTGGTCCTTTCTGTCATATAATGAGAGCACTAAGGGTTAATATTCATTTTTGCTCTGAGAATAGTTTTTTTTTAGTTGCCAATTATTGGATTTTTTTACAATGTCTTAAAATTATAAAAACACAGAGAAAGATGTAAGAAATATAGCATGGGCCAGGAAAATATAAGTTGTTATTCAGAGTAGTCCAGGCGGTCCCCGGGTCACAGACGGAATACGCTCCTGAGAATGACTTTGGTCTGATTTGTATGTAACTCAGACCCCTGAATAATAATAATCACATATATAGTTGTGAGCATACGAGCTTGCTTAAGCCGTTGCTCACGCTTGCGAGGGCCGCAGTTGCTGGCATGGAGCGCCAAAGGCGCTCCATACCAGCAACTGAGGCCCTCCTGGTCACCAACTGGATACTCAATCACTGTATTTACCTGAGCCCGCGGCCCCTCGCGTCGCGCTAATAAAAAACCGGAAGTGGGTGTACCAGAACTCACTGCACAAAACTTCAAGTCCCAGAATGCTCAGCAGCACAAGCAGTAGCCACTCAGCACATTAGGGGGCGAGTCTAATATATAATATAGCTGTCTCTCACTCTGCAAAAACAAATGGAAAGATAGAACTGTTTTTTTAAAGTTTATGTGTCACATTTAATGTATATATATTTAAATATTGTGGTAGGGAGGATTATCTCTGAGGACCTGGACTTTTATGTGAAATCAATATACTCTAGATGGCTTCTTATTTACATTATACAACACATTATATATATATATATATATATATATATATATACACATTATATATATATATATATATATATATACACATTATATATATATATATATATACACATTATATATATATATATATATATATACACATTATATATATATATATATATATATATATATACACATTATATATATATATATATACACATTATATATATATATATATATATACACTATATATATATATATATATATATATATACACATTATATTTATATAATATATTTATTTATTTATATATACACACATTATATTATATATATTTACACATTATATATATATATATATATATATATATATATATATATATCACATCACATATATAGTTGTGAGCGTACGGGCCGTTGCTTACGCTTGCGGGCTCGCGTAGCGAGGGGCGCGGGCAAGGGCCTCAGTTGCTGGGATGGAGCGCCGAAGGCGCTCCATCCCAGCAACTGAGGCCCTTGCTCGCAGCGTACAGCCCGTTGCTCACGCTGAGGCCCTGCAGCCACCTCCTCCCCACAATACCCCGCCGCTGGAGAGAGGGAGCAGAACTCCATGCCCCATTACACCCATCAGACTACTTACATTAATTGGAGCATCTCAATTCACCTCCGCCATGTCTCCCCTGCCTGCACATTTTCTGAACAGCTTCGATGAATGTAAGTAGTCTGATGGGTCTGATCGGGCCCATGAAGGCCTGGCCTTGGGGGACATGAAGGCTTAGCCTGGGGGGACATGGCATCATGGGCTGGAGGCCATAAACGTCGCAACGCAAATAACACGGCACACACATTACGACACTCGCAAACAACATACGACACACGTTCACACACATTACGGCCTCGCAACACTCGGACGCAACTCGCGAACATTACAAAATTAAAAACACAATACATACACACAGCACATACATAAAAAACTTACCTACAGCAACAGGGAGCATCCAGGACCTCAAAAATGCAACTTACACCTTTGTTTCAATAAAAATAAAAGAGTTTGGACAATAAAAAATTTGATATGCGAGAGAAAAAATGGCCGCCGAACAAAACGAAAACGAGGCTACAGCACTCTCAACACGTAAAAAACACCACACCACACTCGCAAAACAACACCCGAAACTCGAAAAACACCACGAAGCACCGACGGCTAATCCGCAAACACCCATAACACAGATAACCCGCCATTTTACGCCAATGCGGAAGTACACCACTACGCTAACGGTTTCGTCTCGCGCACGCACACTCTTACACTGCACGCATTCATCACGCTTACACAGCAGCTACACGCCACTAATGCTGCAGCAATATGAAAACAGATTGTCAGCTCTTCAACACAATGCTTCAAAATAGGTAAAGTATATTCATTTATTCATCTACTATATATTTTAGTATTACACACCAAACAGCATTAGCTACCTTACGATTTGATTGCCGTCATTTTTTGGCGGGCAATTCGCTAGTAATAATAATAATAATAATAATGATAATAATAATAATACCCTGTACTGGAATAATAAGTTACAGAAACTATTCTTCTTGTTCTGTTAATTCAAACAAACAGAAGATAAAAACAAACTCATATAAAAATCCTTGGGAGCCGGTTCTTAAGCTCGGGCCGTCTGTACCCCTGTAATTATTTTGTTGCAAATTATAAAAATTCATAAAAATGTAACAAAGTATTGAAAGGTATAAGAAGGCAGCAACAGAACAATATTTAACTCAGGTGAAATAGTTCAATAAAAGATAAACGTGAGAAAGATTATATATACAATATGTAAATGACCAAAAGTAGACTGGACCTTGTTAATATTATTCTTTATTTATAAAGCACCAATATTTACCACACAACTAATGATTACAATTGTATATCTTAAAACTGTTTGGTATATTTTGTGTAAATAAATGATCTTTGATGAGTATTTATCTCTGATTCCAGCGACACAACTTAAGATTTCCTCAGTGCCCGGAAGCGCGGTATTGTTTGGATTCCTCTACGTAATCTCCATATTGTACTGACGTACACAGACGTCATCTATATATCTTACTAGCGAATTGCCCGTCAAAAAATGACGGCAATGAAATTGTAAGGTAGCTAATGCTGTTTGGTGTATAATAATGAAATATGTAATACATTACTAAATGAATATACTGTACCTATTTTGAAGCATTGTGATAAAATAAATAATACATTAATAAAGTAATATACTTTACCTATTGTGAAGTAATAAATGCAGGAAGCATTGTGTTGAAGAGCTGGCAATCTGTGTTGATGTTGCTGCAGTATTAGTGGTGTGGAGCTGCTGTGTAAGCGTCATGAATGTGTGCACTGTGTGGTATGAATATCCGTTGGTGGTTTGTGGCGTTTTACGAGTTTCTTGTGGTGTTTTGCGAGTTTCTTGTGGTGTTTTGCGAGTTTAGAGTGCTGTAGCCTCGTTTTCGTTTTGTTCGGCGGCCATTTTTTCTGTCGCTTAGATTTTTTTTTAGTCTCCAAACTCTTTTATTTCGACCTCAACCCGATTGAGATGTTGTGGCATGACCCCAAGAAAGCGATTCACACCAGTCATCCCAAGAATATTGCTGAACTGAAACAGTTCTGTAAAGAGAAATGGTCAAGAATTACTCCTGAGCGTTGTGCACATCTGATCTGCAACTACAGGAAAAGTTTGGTTGTAGTTATTGCTGCCAAAGGAGGTTCAACCAGTTATTAAATCCAAGGGTTCACATACTTTTTCCACCTGCACTGTGAATGTTTACATGGTGTGTTCAATAACAACATGGTAACATTTAATTCGTTGTGTGTTATTAGTTTAAGCAGAGTGTGATTGTCTATTGTTGTGACTTAGATGAAGATCAGATCACATTTTATGACCAATTTGTGCAGAAATCCATATCATTCCAAAGGGTTCACATACTTTTGCTTGCAACTGTATATATATATATATATATATATATATATATATACACACACACACATATATTCAGTAAAGGTGATGGCCCTTTAACATATTTAACATGAGATGATACTAAGCATATGCGCTTGTTGTTATACATACACATAATATGCATGTATATAATATAGAGTATGCCTCATTCCAAGTATTGCTGTACATATAAACGTGCATAAATGTATCCATTCACAAGGTTACCCATGAGATGATGTGTAATATATACTTATGTGCTCGTAGATATACATACACATAATATGCATCTATTTTATATAGAGTATGCACTATTCATAATGTGTTTGTACATATGTAAATGCATGAATGTATCTGTGACAAAGTGCCCTTAGCCACTTTGTCTTGGAGAGGACTGTTTGCCTGCCTCCTGCCCTGCGTCTATGGCCTTGGTACATATTGCCCTTCAAACACAGTATTCGGCCATACCAGAGTGTATGTCACTCATTCTGGCCCTTTACATACAGGGGGGGGGTGGGTCATTCGGTACTTGCCCTGTGTGAACCATGATACCACAGATAGATATGCCATGGAGCCCGTTCATATGATGAAAGACTATGGGAAAGACTTTAGCTACATGGCAATTGAACTGTGTGAAGAGGATCTGAGCGATATTTGGTAGTTTTGTGCGCTCAGATCCCAGCTGTAACGGAACCCATCACTGTTTTACCCTGTTTATGGTTATTTAATTCTTGGTTAAAATATGATCCTAGTAATATACGGTATGTATGTTGGTTTATGCTCTGCAGAATATTGGCCCCAGGCTAGTGCAGACCTTGGCAGGAGAGATAATCCTGTTACAGATAAGGGAGTCGATTGTATGGGGTGTTTTCATTCTCAGATAAGAACAAAGAAGGCTGATTTAATCATTGTCTGATTGTTTCAAGTTGCCTCAGGAAGGGGTGACCACACCTATTGTCCTATATGTGTATTGTGTGGGGGATATGTGAAATGTCTGTGTGTTATGTGAAAAACACACTTTTACTAACTTTTGAACCCCTAGTCTGATTCATGCCATTTTTTATATGTTGTTCCCCTGGGTGAGAGCTATTGAATGGTGCTGGACTTAAAGGTGTACCCCCTGTTTTTGGGGTACATCCAGAATGTGGTTAAAATTGTCTGTTTTAATTGTGTTACCTGTTATCTGAGGGGAGGAGACGTGGGGGTTGAACCATGTATATAATTGGCTGTGATAATTATGTGGGTGTAGTTCTTCAGAGGGCACCATTGCATAAAAAGAGATCACCTGTCATTAAAGTTATAGTTCTACTTGACCCTTCAAAACGTAGTCTCATCTCGTTCTTAGAGGGGATCACTATATCCTACTGGGGATTGCTATGCTTTTGCATACTCCCTTGAGCTGTAACTACTGAACGCTTGTTTCTGATGTGTCCTCCTTGGAGGAGAGGTCTTCCCCACACGGTCCTGGATGCTGACGATTCATACAGGGTGGAAGGAAGACGACGCGGCTCCAGCTAAACTACGGCGGTTGTGGAGTCTGTGGTAGTGTGGTGTCTGGTGCGGTGCTTGTAGGCCTTGGCGCAAACTAGGACGCGTCTATCAACGGAGGTACCCGGTCGGGGTGCCAGGAGATCCGTTACAGTATCCATATAGTTATAGCTGTGCGTAACGTTTGCGATGTTGGTAACGCAGGTCGCAACCTGGAACCTGCGAGCTGCGTACAGCTCACGACTTAGGCTGCATGAGCGTGAAAGGTGCTCATCTGCGTAGGCTTGTGAAGTGAGCTGAGATGAATACGGTACACAACTTAAGCTGGATGAGCGCCAAAGGCACTCATCTTCGAAGCCTCGGGAAGCTAGGCGAGCCATTGAAGCCCATGGGACTCCGGCTGCTTTGTGTGGGGCGCATCTTCGAGGATGGGGGGAGAGCCAGGGAGCGAGGTTACAAGCAATTTGGAGCAATATTTGGAGGTTTCAATCCAAAAACGGCTCAGTGACGAAAAAAAAGGGCGGACAAAAACGTAAAAAATTCAGAAACTGCATGAAAACGAGGCTGAGCAAAGCCAGGCACGAGGTACTTAGAAAATTCACAACGGCAAAGACAGTAACACACCAATAAAATAAAAGGCCTTCAGCGTATAACACGCAAACCTTCAGCAGACACATAGAGGACAAACACACAGGGAAGGGACAGTGGGGAGATGCTGGAAAGAGAGGCATGGCATCCCCAAGCACAAAACTGCCAGGTTCACGAAACCTGCAATGAGCGGACCGTACAGTAGGCGGAAGGAAAAGCAGAAGACGCTCATTGTAAACCACGAGATAAGTGGAGAAGGAGCTCATCGAGAGCCACCAGATGAGTGCCAAAGACGTTCAGCACAGGGCTCATGATGAGCCCCGAAGGTGCTCAGAGGAGCAAAAGCCTCAGATTTTGTGACAAACAGCATTGCTAGCCTTACAATTTTAAACCCGTCATTTGTGACGGCCAAGTTCCTAGTCACATATGTAGTTGTCAGTGTTGGGAAAGCTTATGATGTTGGTCCCATTTTGCGGGCCTCATATAGCGAGGTGAGCCATTGACCACGCGGGACATAGACTGCAATGAGCACCAAAGGCGCATATTGCACTGCTCGCAACTCGCAACTGCGAGCCAAGCTGGTAACTCTAAAAACCTGGAAAAAAATAAAAATAATTACAAAAAAATAATAACACACTCACACACAGCACAGGGGGAGAGACAGGAGGCCTGGGAGTGAGGTTACAAGTGCATTTTTGCCATATTTGTGGTTTTTCGTTAACACAAAATCGCCTAAGCAAGAGAAGAAATGGAGGATGAAAAAAATAAAACATTTTTTAAGAATTTACACACCTTTGATTAGAAAAAGATATGAGTTCTGAAGACCAAAATGAATTCAATGATTTGCTAATTCAAATTAGAGAAGGAAAAACCAACTTGATAAATCATTTACCTGATGATACTGTTGGGCCACACACCAGCAACAAAAACAAAGGTGAAGACGTGGTGGAGAGGTGCACAAGGGGCCTAGCACAAGAAAGCGCAGAATAAAGAGATGTCACTCACCGAAGAGGGATGCAACCGGCACGGACCCCAGAGAGAACAGGACAAGCACAGATGAGAAGACAAGATGCACGAGAAGCCAGACGGGAATGGAGCCACGAGCAGGAGATGGGCAGTCAGGAGAGAAGGAGTCCAAAGTAGCGGGAGGCAACTTGGCAAGATAGCACCAACGGAAGAGAAGGTGGGCACGGTGCAGAGAAGAGGACGCGGATGGAGCTGGGCAGATCCAGACAGAAGAAAACAGAAAGGACCTAGATGTGGGAGAGCTCCAGACTCTTTTATATTTGTTTTCTAGTCATTATGTGATTGGTTTCTGTGAAGCCTCAATGTGATCATTCTAGTTCTGCATAAAATATAGAAAAGTAAAACTTATCTAATAGTTGTGATTCCCATCCAGTATTGTCTTTAGTAGGATACCAACTGCACAAATAATCCATTCACCTGGTCTCCTGTACTGAATGGAGAGGGAGGGGGTCATTATATTTGTAACGGCTACCCCGGTAGTGAGAGGGTATCAGCCATTAGAGACGTCCTTTTCCCTGGCAAGCTGCTGTGTAAAAGTGAAGTTATCAACCATCAGAGAAAAACTTTTTACTAACTGCACTCAGCATGACAGTTACATACATATATTCAAAAAAACAACAACATTCCAAACAGTTAAAGGGCCAGTGTAGTAATAAATGTTCCCAGGCAAAGGTAAGGTTCTGTTACACTGCTCCCCCTTTGTGGAACACTCCGGCAGACCCGGATTGATCCTTTTCGGGTCAACTTGGGGCTGTCCGGTCTTTAGTCAAGGTAAAAGTTCCGTTTGCCTGGACAGTCCGTCTGCGTTCGCATTGAACCGGCCAGGGCGATACTGGATTGAGAAGTTGTAAGGTTGTAGTGCCAGGCTCCATCTTAGTAATCGTCCATTGTCCCCAGCCACTCGGTTCAGCCATACTAGGGGGTTATGGTCCGTGATCAACGTGAATTCCTGCCCGTAGAGGTATGGGGTGAGCTTCTTTAGAGCCCAGACCAGGGCTAGACACTCTTTTTCCACTGTCGCATAACTCACTTCCCTGGGTAATAGTTTTCGACTCAGGTATGCGACAGGGTGTTCCCCTCCATCTTCTCCGACCTGACTCAGCACTGCCCCCAGTCCGTACATGGATGCATCTGTGTGGACAACAAATCTTTTGTTAGGGACGGGGGCAAACAAAACCGGTGCGTTGATCAAGGCTTGTTTCAGGGTTTGGAACGCTGTTTCACAGGCGGGAGACCACAGGACTATCCTAGGTAAATTTTTCTTTGTCAAATCTGTCAGGGGTTTAGCGATGGCGCTGTAGTCAGGGATAAATTTCCTGTAGTACCCTGCTGTCCCTAAGAATGCTAACACTTGAGTCTTAGTGTGGGGTGTGGGCCAATTGGCTACGGCCTCTACCTTAGCGGGTTCTGGTCGTTGTTTCCCCCACCCCACTCTGTGTCCCAAGTACTGGACTTCAGCCATACCGAAATTACATTTCTCTGGTTTCAGGGTTAGGCCGGCGGCCCTAATCTGATCCAGCACAGCCTCTACGTGTCTCAGGTGCTCCCCCCAAGTCTCACTATAGATCGCAATGTCATCCAGGTACGCACAAGCGAAATCCTGGAAGCCATCCAGGAGGCGGTCCACTAAGCGCTGAAATGTAGCTGGGGCGTTCTTCATCCCGAAGGGCATGACCTTAAACTGGTACAAGCCAAACGGGGTGACAAACGCCGACTTAGGGATAGCGTCCTTGGCCAAGGGAATCTGCCAGTACCCTTTGCACAGATCGATGGTGGTCAGATATCGTCCCCTGGCAATACGATCTAATAGTTCGTCCACTCGGGGCATGGGGTATGCATCTGTCACGGTTCGGTCATTGAGGCGTCTATAGTCGACACAGAACCGGGTCGTTCCGTCCTTTTTGGGGACTAGGACGACTGGGGAGGCCCAGGGGCTGTCGGATGGCTCTATAACTCCTAGTTTTAACATCTCCTGAATCTCTTTTCTCATCTCTTCTTTTACGGCTTCAGGGATTCTATAGGGAGTCTGTCTGAGAGGAGTTTGTCCTGGGGTTTCGACATAATGGGTCGCTAAGGGTGTGTAACCCGGCTCCTGGGAAAACGTCAATCCTTTCTTAGCTAGTAATTGTTGGAGTTGCTCCCTTTCTATGGGAGTTAATCGCTCCCCTAGCTGCACTGTATTAAGCCGAGTTTTAGGTTCGGCATCGGCTAACAGATCTGGGATGGGGAGGTTGTCAGGGTCTTCAGTGGCCGGGATACATATGGCTGCTATATCTTCGGGCCTTTCCTGGTACTCTTTTAATAAGTTTATATGAAAGGACTTCTGTATCCTTTCGTCCTTGCTACTGGCAATTACATAGGTGGTGTCACAGACCTGTGCCACCACCTTGTAAGGGCCCTGCCAGGAGGTCTGTAGTTTATTTCCTTTAACAGGTCTAAGCACCAGGACTTTCTGACCTACTTGGAACGTTCTTAGCCTAGCGTCCCGATCGTACCAATGTTTTTGACGGCCTTGTGCCGCCTGGAGGTGTTCTCGGGCCATCCTGGCTAGGTGCCCCATGCGGTCCCGCATCTCCAGCACATAAGGTACGATAGGGACCCCCTCATGCTCCATCTCTCCCTCCCAATGCTCCCGGACGAGGTTGAGGGGGCCTCGCACCCGCCGTCCATAGAGCAACTCGAAGGGGGAGAACCCTGTGGATTCCTGCGGCACCTCTCGATATGCGAACAAGAGGTGCGGCAAGAATCGCTCCCAGTCTCTGTATTCCGCTGCAAAGGTCCGTAGCAATTGCTTTAGGGTACCATTAAAGCGTTCACAGAGACCGTTAGTTTGAGGATGGTATGGTGAACTAAGCAGGGTTTTAACACCACAGACCTTCCATAGCTGCTGAGTTAGGTCTGCGGTGAACTGGGTTCCTCGGTCAGATAGGATTTCCTGAGGAAATCCCACTCTGGTGAATATCCCGACCAGCGCACTGGCGACAGTGTCAGCCTGGATATTCGTCAGAGCGACGGCTTCTGGGTAGCGAGTAGCATAGTCCACTACTGTAAGAATATACCTCTTACCAGAAGGGCTGGGGTTAGGTAGGGGTCCTACGAGGTCGACTGCCACCCTGCTAAATGGTTCCTCGATCACCGGCATAGGTGACAGTCGGGCTTTAGGGTGATCCCCCCTCTTTCCTACTCGTTGACATACATCACAAGTGCTGCAGTAACGCCGCACATCCCTCGAGATCCCTGGCCAAAAGAAGATCTGGGTGATCCTGTAGGTGGTGCGGTTACCCCCTAGATGCCCTGCCAATGGAATGTCGTGGCCAATTCGGAGAAGTTCCAACCGGTACTTTCTGGGTACTACGAGTTGGCGCTTCTGCGAAGGGACACAGCCTCTCTTTCTGCCTTCGGTCAATCTATATAACCTGTCCCCCTCCCATATAAAACGTTCCCGCTCATCCCCTCTACTGTCGGCTAATTCTCTGTACTTTTGGAGGGTGGGGTCCTGTCTAGTTTCCCTCCCAAACTCTTCGGGGGTGTCTCACGCTATGGGTCTCTCTGTGGCGGTAGTGCTAAGTGTCTGCTTGTGGCTTACCTGGGTCTCCCGACCTGTTGTAGGATCGTCCTCGGTACGGGTCTGTGAGCGGGTGGTCACGGGACAAGCAGCAGCAGTCGTGGGTAAAAAAACTGAGGCTAGAGGGCCAATATCGTTGCCCAACACGACTTCAGCAGGTAAATTGTCCATGATGCCTACTGTGGTCTTTCCCGACCCGACTCCCCAATCCAAGTGTACCCGGGCGGTGGGTAAGCGAAAAACAGCCCCCCCTGCGACACGAACAGCAACGGTACGATTAGATACATGCTCCGGTTTCACAAGATGTTTTTGCACCAAAGTGATGGTAGCGCCAGTGTCTCTTAAGCCTTGTGCTAATTGTCCATTCACACGCACCTCTTGGCGGTGATGCTGGCGGTTATCCGGGGAGGCAGCCTGTACGGGGTTGGCCTCATACAAGATTCCCAAACACTCCTCAGGGCTCCCTTTGATTTCCAGGCAGTGAGCAGCAGAGGGACGTGAAGGCGGGGTCTCTGTGTGGGGAGTTGTACGCCTCCATTCGTTATTGGCTGATCTCAAAGGGCAATAACGGGCAATATGCCCTGTGTTGCTGCAGTGATGACATGTCACTTTGTAAGATTCTCTGGGCTGGTTGTAAGACCCCTGAGGGCGTGGAGGTCCTGGGGGTACTGGAGCCCAAAATTCTGTGCGTGCAGCGTAGGTTGGGGTACGTGCCTCTGTTCTAGGTGCTGGTCGTGTGGTACCTTGGCTCACCTTCCTTGTTTCTACGTATTCATCTGCTAGTCGCGCTGCCTCAGTTAAGTTGGCAGGGCTGCGATCTCTCACCCAGTCCTGTATATCCGCAGCCAGATCTTGAAAGAAATGTTCCATCAAGAACAACTGTAACACTTCTTCTCCGGTGTTGGCATTGCACCCTCGCACCCAATGTGATGCCACCCTTTGTATTGTGTTTGCCCATTCCATGTGGGAGTCCACAGCCTTCTTCTTGGACTCCCGGAAGCGACGGCGGTATGCTTCTGGGGTTACGGCATATCGGGTTAGCAGCGCCTTTTTAACTTGCTGATATTGTAAAATATCCTCTGGAGCAAGAGCCCGAAAGGCTTCATTGGCTTTGCCCGACAATTTCCCAGACAAAATAGTGACCCATTGGTCTGGTGGTACCTGGTGTAGTGAGCACTGCCTCTCAAAGTCAGCCAAATATCCATCTATTTCCTCCTCACTTTCTACAAAAGCTTTAAATGCAGTGAACGGTATTTTCTTTACTGTAGCAGTGGGTGGGGGGGTAGGAACTGCCTGTGTAATGGGCTGTCTAGCTCTTACCAGTTCCATTTCTTGTCTCCTCTTAGTTTCTATCTCCTCCCTTGTTTCCCGGAGCAGCTGGTTTATTAGTTCCACGGACGTTTCTGGATACAAGGATAATCTCCGCTGTACAATACCAGTAATTACATCGTCCTCGCTGACAGATGTAAGGGGCTCCGTTACTTCCTTGGATCTATCCATTTCGTCCAGCTCCAGCAGGTCAGTTATCAGCTCCCTCCGTGGCCTGTTACTGGCACTCCTACCACGACTCTCCAATAAATCTTTTAGTGTGGGTCTTTTCAGCTTGGCGTACTGAGACTCCATTCAGCACTTGCTCTCTGGATAAAAGGACCATCCCACCGCTGCCAGCCAAATGTAACGGCTACCCCGGTAGTGAGAGGGTATCAGCCGTTAGAGACGTCCTTTTCCCTGGCAAGCTGCTGTGTAAAAGTGAAGTTATCAACCATCAGAGAAAAACTTTTTACTAACTGCACTCAGCATGACAGTTACATACATATATTCAAAAAAACAACAACATTCCAAACAGTTAAAGGGCCAGTGTAGTAATAAATGTTCCCAGGCAAAGGTAAGGTTCTGTTACAATATTTTAATAAATTACTTTATACAAAGCTCTCCTTTTTAAAACATTTGGATAATGTTCAACACCCAGTTCTAGAGTCCAGAAACATTTCCCACAAACAAACCCATAATTGCTGAAAGAAGTATTCGTACAGATTATCTCTCCTGCTAATCCATGTTTTGTTTCATACATTCTCTTCAACACAAATGTTCTGGATTGGACTTTCTTTATAGTGACATACAGAGCACATGCATCTGTCCAGTCAGCAGCCACTACTAAGAATAAACTAATAATTGTCACCAGTTCCCCCACCATACCCATCCTAATTAACCTTCCATGTTTTTCCTCTCCCTATTCCTGTCACACAGCAGTGCTCGGCCACAACTACAGGTTATGTCATTTACAACTACAGGTTATGTCATTTACAACTACAGGTTATGTCATTTACAACTACAGGTTATGTCATTTACAACTACAGGTTATGTCATTTACAACTACAGGTTATGTCATTTACAACTACAGGGTTTTTTTAACCTGTCAATTATCTTGCAGCCAAACTGATTATATTTTTAACCATAGCTAAAGTTTCACTTACGTTTCAGGGAATAATTTTCAAAATCCCTTTCCACTCTCAATTTTTTGCTGCGTGGCAGTGTGCGCTCGATGGCTTCCTGTGTGCGCTCGTCTCTTTATCTGTGTGCACGCGCACACGCGCACAGCTTAGAGAGAACAGTGTTCAAAAGTATTCTCTGCTAAACAACCAAACTCATATTTCTAAGTGCCGATTTCAGTCTAATGTGCGTGTGCAGCATTTATGCGCATCCTCATTTTGAATTTGCATTAGTCTCCATTTAATCCTGTCTGTATCTGAGCTATTTTCATCTAAGTGCTTGCTACAGAGCACAGCGCATGCACAGGTGTGCACGAAACACGTGACGTCATCACGCTACATGCGTTTACATATACACTCATGATGTCACAAGAAAATTAATTTTATCTCAAAAAGATGACTTCTCCTACCAAAAAGGTATTTATACTTGCTACGTCTAGAGTTCTCCTTAGTAATATTTAGCCTTTGAAAAAGCCTTTTCTTGTGAAACAGAAGGGCAACACCCATTAGGTTGCTACTTAATGAGACTACCAAGTGTATCTTTAGCATAGTAAATACAGATTAATGCCCAATTGGTCTGTATAGGAACAGAAATCTATTTTCTTATATATCTTTCAAACGACTTGGTTAGTCTCAGTTCAAACCCCATTGGGTTCTATTTAGGCTAAAAACTTTTCAGTTTTTTGTTGTCTGTGTGTTTTTTAAACATTTTTCTGCCACAAGTGCAGACCCTCTAATATAGTTCACCTTAGGATCCCTATCTACCTACCTCCTAACTATTATAGATCTCCTACTAGCTTGTGGGGTGCTCCTTAGCCCTACAGACAGTAGATCCCTGAAATGGTATATAGGGCCTTATAGGTCTATTGTGCCTCAGACTTTCACATTGGTTGATAAATCTACATTGAACATATAAGCTGGAGGTTGGATGTAGTCCTTTGTTATTATCTTATTAGGGTTTTAGATTGTCTCTTCCAATTAGTTTTTTGAGAGACAGTGGTTCTTAGCATTAACCCAACCAATATAAGAGTGCCAGGACATCCTGTGGCTTATTGCAACATTATTTTAATATATGTAAATAAAGTTCCAAGTTTTTAATTGATTTACATATACTAGGATTTAGCACAACCTTATTTTCTTTCAATGCAATTGATTTAAACTCACAATATACCTGGTTAGTGTTTTGATATAAATAAAATTCTTTAATATTACTAATAAAATAGTGAGCTCTCCTTGCCTGTATTAGTATAGTTATTCATCTGGATCTGGTGCATAAACAGCTGATTCAGTTAGTGCAGCACCTCTCAGGTGTAGATGTTTGCATTTACAATCCACCACCAGGTCAAACACTTCAGCAGTAAGGGGAACACCCTGCAAGAAAGCCAATATATTACTGTAGTACAGTGTTCCAGGGACATACGTGTATGACGTATGTGTATTATATGTGTATTACCAGGTACATGCGTGAATGATGTGTATTACCAGGTATATATGTGTGTTTATGTTACCTGCTATACAATAATTGCTTTCCCTAGTCATATAAACCCCTTATACAAGTTCAATTCTACTCCAAGTCTTTACAAAATCTGCCGTCACATTTTCTATATCACTCTCTGAATAATTAACCTTGAAATATTGTAATGTAATTACTGCCACATTCCCTTTCTAGAGATATAAGCTTTAAAATAGATTAGTCAATGCTCTGAGCCTAAACCTCCTGAAAACCCCTCTTTTTCACAGGACATGTGGATTTCATACCCCATTTATGAGTCCGACTGTTAGACCATGTTCTAAGTCAACAATAATTTCAATCTGAAATATATCTGAAGTAAGAGATTAGAATACACGGCACACAGAACAAGTCATAGTAACCAATCTGTAGCACTCCACCCTGATAAGGTCATTTAGGCCTTGGTTGAGAAAGGTATAAAGTGTTTTAAGCACCATCACATCTGATAGCACAATAAACAATCACTGATAGGCTGACTCAACAGGATCATCTCTCTCCAAGGTAGACCTCTAATACAACAAGAAGTTGTAGATCACTGTATCGGGACACTTTGTGTCTTAAAATGTAGCTGATTCCTCCCTCACTGAACTTATAGTGGGTGGATACCAGCAGCCGCTGAGTCTATGAGTAAAGAAAGCAATCTGATTTTGGGTGACAGTGTCTCTTTAATAAGATAATGTGGGTACAAACCTTGCCAATGTGGTACCATTAGGAGCACAGAGTGTTTGTCAAAGTGCGCCTAGTGATGTAGAAACATGTCAGGTGTAATGTGAATATAAGCTTAAAGCAAGGACCTGCAAGGTAGTATTTTCTGAGATATTAGGTGTGCCACATGCTTGTCCAGGGTGCCAGGAGGAACTTAGAGAGGTTAATGAGTGGCTAAAAATGCGGTGCACTAAGAAGGGTTTGGGGTTTTGAGTACACTTTGCTGACTTCTCACTTCAGTACAATCTCTATAGAAGGGATGGATTGCACCTTAATGATGAAGGAGCATTTGTACTAGGAGATGGGATGGTAGAAAGGCTGGGGGAGTTTTTAAACTAGTAGGTGGGGGAGGGACTAGCTGATTGTAATGGGGTACAAAGTGTAGAGGGGATAAGGGATGAATTAACTACTCATAGGGGAGGAGATAGGGGATCGTTAGTATAGTCAATAAGGAGTAACTCAAGTACAGAGACAGTCATTTCAGAACTACAAACTCATAACATAACGTGTATGCTCTCTAATGCCAGAAGCTTGCCAGGGAAAATGGGCGAGTTCGATTTATTAGCAATTAATGAAAAATGGGATTTAATAGGAATTACTAAAACATGGTGGGGTGAATCTCATGACTGGACTGTTAATCTGGATAGTTATAACCTATTTTGGAAAGATAGGGGAAATGGTAAAAGAGAAAGAGGGATTTGAAAGAGAAGGCGGGTTTGACTATATATTAAGCCTGAAAATAAGCATATTGATGACGCGGAGGCTGCACAGGCTTCCTTGGTCAGCCCGCAGCGTTGGTGACCCAGCGGAGCCTGTAAGGCTGAACAGCCAATCGGAAGCGTCGGGGGCGGGACTTCCGCCGTATTCGCTCGTCTTCATCAGTACAGAGCGGTCTCCAAGTGAAATACCACCCTCCCACCCTAATTTGGTTGAATGTAAAAAGTTGTTATTGTTATAAAAAAAAAAAAAGAAATAATAATATAAAGATTTATAGATATATAATAAATATATAAAAAAAAAAAGAAGGTAAGTGGAGAAGTGGCATTTATTGATGTATAGTTGTGTTGTTTGGGTAGGCGGGAGGTGAGTTGCCCAGCCCACTGGCCTAAGTGGGTGTGGCCCTAAAATCACAGGGCGTGTTTAATATAAGCATTGGGGCTATGTGCAGGGCCCAAGGCGTGAGGTCACTGTCCGTGGCCGGGCTCCTCCCCCTGGATGTTAATATGTTAATATGTATACTATATACAGGTTTTTATGTTTATGTTAAAATGGTTAATTTATGAATAAAGCTGTGGCCCGTGTTTCTCCCAAATATCGGTTGTGGTGTCAATCATTTCATGAAAGCCTAAATGCATCATGCTTGGGTCAAGTAAGAGAAGATATTTATGCTGGAATTAGCGGTAATGTTGAATGTTTGTGGATAGAGATAAATAGCGGGGAAGAACATTTGAAAAGAATATTGGTAGGAGTATGCTATTAACCCCCAAATATAATTAAAAGTGAGGAAATACAATTATTGTTACAGATTGGAAATGCAGCTAAGCATGGGCAAGTTCTAATAATGTAAGATTTTAATTACCCTGAAATAAACTGGATAAATGAGACCAGCAGTTCAGCTAAGGGGAGCAGGTTCTTGAGTACACTCCGGGGTCATTAGCTGGCCCAGGTTATTCAAGAACCTTCTAGAAATAAAGCTATTTTGGACTTAATTATCAAAAATAATAATGATATGGTATCAAATGTTGAAATAGGGCAACCTTTGCGAAACAGTGATCACAATACAATCTCATTTGAGATTGAATTAAAAAAACAAAACTGTAAGGGGCCGACAAAAATTATTAATTTCAGAAGGGCAGGTTTACAACGTATAGACTGAGACAAAGAACTGGTGGGTAAAAATACTGAACATAAATAAACAACATTTAAATCCTTACTAAATATATATATTTATCACCATATATCACGTGGGAATAAAATTAAAAGGTGTATATCACATTTAATGTGGCTTAACAATGATTTAAAGTTCAAGATAAGGAGTACAAAAGAGACATTTAAATTATACAAAGAGGGGACAGAGACTGCTTTACGTAAGTACAAGGAAATCAACAAGGCTTCAAAAAAACAATTAGACTGTCTAAAATAGAAAATTAAAAATAGTTGCAAAAGAGAGTAATAATAACCCTAAAATATTTTTTTAAGTATATTAATGGGACAAAGGCCAGGAAGGAAGCTAAAGGAACATTACAATGTGAAACAGGCATCTGATAATTAGTGACCAGGAAAAGGCAGATGAGCTAAATAGGTTCTTTTCTTCGGTATGCACAAGGGAGGTACTAGTGGTTGGGTCTACACTGCCTTCACCAAATAATTGGCTATTGCAGGAAGAAATCAAAACGAGGCTGAAAAAGCCACAGGTCCAGATAGAATAAATCCAAGGGTACTGAGGGAACTGGGTTCTGTTATAGCCAAACCATTATATTTAATTTTTCAAGATTCACTAAACACAGGGTTGCTACCAGATAATTGGAGGAAAAAAGAGGTGACAGCTATATTTAAGAAGGGTGCAAGGATAAATGCAGGAAATGATAGACCCATAAGCCTCATTTCTGTAGTGGCAAAGCTTTTAGAAGGGTTAATAAGGGATAGTATACAAGAATATGTCTGTTTGAACAAAATTATAAGTAGAAGTCAACATGGATTTATGAGGGATAGGTCATGTTAAAAAATTCTAATCAGATTCTTTGAAGAGGTAAGTAGGAACCTGGATCAAGGCTACTCAGTGGATGTAATATTTGTGGATTTTACCAAGGCATTTGCTACAGTGCCACATGGAAGACTATTGTGCATACTAAAGGTTACATGAATTTCAGTAAATAAATGCACATGGATTGAGAGCTGGCTAAAAGAAAGGAAGCAAAGGTTTGTGGTAAATAAAACATACTCCAATTAGACTAAAGTGGTAAGTGGGGTTCCTCAGGTTGCAGTATTCGGTCCTCTCCTTTTTCACATATCTATTAATGACTGAAAAGTAGTGTCTCCAATTTTGCTGATGATATAAAGTTGTGCATGGTAATTAAATAAGATAATGATGTACTTTCCTTCCAAAGGGATTTATATAAATTAGAGGAATGGGCAACTAAATGATAGATGATATTTAATATAAATAAATGTGAACTTATGCATCTGGGAAGGAAAAATAGCCTTGTCATTTATAATCAAATGGAACAAATCTAGGGGTATCTCATAAAAGGGATTTTGGAGTGCTTGTGTAAGTAGTGCTTAAAACCAAGCTGCAGCTGCAAAGGCAAGTAAAATATTAGCATGTATTAAGAAGGGTTTAGAAGCAAGGGAAGCAGATATAATTCCGCCACTATACAAATCCCTAGAACACGTCATCAGCAATATGGAGTACAATTTTGGGCACCACTTCAAAAGAGGACATTTTAGATCTGCAAAAGGTACAGAGAAGGGGTTCAAAACTAATAAAGGGAATGGAAAAGCCTAGTTATGAAGAAAGACTAACCAAATTAAACATATTTTTCTCTAGAAAAAAGGCATCTAAGAAGAGATATGATTGCATTATATAAATTCATCCATATAAAGTGTTTTCAAGTTAGCTTTTTGTGCCAAGAGTTTTTAAACTGTCAAGAGGACATCCTTGTGGTTAGAAGTTAAAAAAATACACCTTAAAGAAGGAAAACGTTTTTTCACAGTAAGGGTGGCCTGTATATATTCTTAATTAAAAAGGCCATTCAGAGTTATTAGAGAGGGAGTATTGATCCAGGGAGGAATTTGATCGCCAGTACCTAGGGTCAGGAAGGAATTTTTTTTTCCCATTTTTAGACGATTGGCTAAGATTCACTTTTTTTTTCTTCTTCTGTTTGCCTTCCTATGGATCAATTAATAACTAATCTGCATATTGCAGATCAGAGGAGATCGAAGAAGGTCTAACTTGATGGACTAAAAATCTTTTTTCACCCTCAATTACTATGGGCCTCATTCTATTACCGGCCGTAAATCGTCCGTAAGGCTGCGATTCCTTGCAGGGGTTCTGTTAACTCGCTATTCTATTATACGGCCCCGCAAGGATCTCCTCTTACGGGGGGCCGCATATCTTGGAACCGGCCGTAATCTCAGAAATCTAAAAACGCAAAAATAAATTCAAGCCTGCACTGTACAGCTCTGTAAATGCCAGGGATCATATTGGGGGACATGAGGAATAAAAGAAACCCACTCTCAAGCTTGCACATCAGCCCAAACCCGAGTTCAAATTAACTGTTTATTTTCCGGCTGCGGCGTGGGCGGGTCTGAAGTGCTCCAAGCACTCTGGACTTTTTACATGGATATTTTACGGATATTAAAAATAAAATATTTTACGGATTTGAGTATAGGATAATTATGTGCTATTTTTTCTAACACCTAAAATCCCTTTATAGTCTTCTCAAAGTGCAGGATGGCTTTATTTGAGCTATTTTATGTGCTTAATTGGTGCTAGCGGGACCTCTTTCCTGCAAGTAAGCTGCGGTTAGTTTTTAGCCTTGCAGAGAGGGTTCCCGGAGCAATTGAATTGCAAATAGGAATTTCTTACGGCCGAAACTCTTGCGGCCGCTTTAGATCAAAGGCTTTCCTCTGGCGCGAGCGGCCGCAAGAGATAGCAAGGCACCGGCCGCAAGCCTGCCGGAGTCCCCGGCCGTAAGGGAATAGAATAGCCGAATAGCTTGCGGCCGGTCCTTGCGGCCCCCGCAACGGCTGCGGCCGCTAATAGAATGAGGCCTTATGTAAATATGTAACTATGAACGTGAGTCCTTACGTAAGACGCATATCACTGTTCTAGGGACTCAGAGGTTGCAGTGATGTCGGCGTGAGACCGTCTGTAGTAAACTTTGACTATATTTAGCCCTTTAAGATTATTTTAACTACCTGCAAAGAGGTTATTAAGGAAGTTAAGCTCGCAATGGCACAATAATGTTTCACTTACGCCACTATTGAGATAAGGGAATGATAACAAATGCATAGAAAAAAAGCTTGGCCTAACAGAATATAAGAAGCTTCCTATAGCACGTACTTGAAACTGTATATAGTGGTTGTGTATATAAAATGGCTGATAAATTTAAAGTAATCCAAGGTGCAAAAAGTGGACTTTACTCCACATTAAGAGTCAGAGAAAATATTAGGAAATGAGAAGTCTCTTACACCGATTGAATCAGAAGATATATTTGACATTTTTTGCCAATCTAAAGTGTAACAGTGGAAGTTGTCTCACAATAAGAGACAGAATGTATATAAAAAAAGAGTTTGAAGTTTCTTTGCACAATTTAATTTAAATGATATATTTTATGTAAATAATTTTATATTAATAACCATGAGCACACTTGGAGTGAGAATTACCTAATTGTATCCTCACCAAAAGATTCTAATACCACTCAAAGACCCAGATGATCTTAGAGCCACCTTAAAATATATTTTGAGAAATACCAAAAGGTGTCTAGGATTATGAATATAGAGCCCAATTCAACTGACAGTTTTATTTTCTATTGGCTGATTCGAAATGGGAAGTTACGGGCTTGCCTAATTTATCATGTTTCCTCCCTGAACTGCTATGAACCAGTACTTGGTTTACTGAGTCGGCTTTGGGCCATAACTTATGGCCTTGAAAAATTGAATAGCTCCGGAGACAAATAGGAGTCCACAAAACACCCGTAGATATATGGCCTACAATGATCTAGTTGCGGGCTTGCAATTGAAACGGGCCCACTGTCTTTATAGTTTAGTTATAACACAATGGCCAAAAAATATTTAAGTATCACTGGCTGTGAACCCATAGACATCAAATCCACTCCTTTGTTTCGTGTGGAAAAGAAAAATAATTGAAGATTAGCCCAAATACATTTGAAACACTTAGGTGGAGTGTTCTAATTTGGTTTTAATTTAATTGATTAAAACTTTTATATTTTCGGTGTTATTGAAAATATAATAAAGTTGTGGTCTGCTGTAAATAATGCCCTTCTTTTCTATAGACTTTCAAACAACATGATTAAATAAATTAGCTGCAATGCTATAGCAGAGACATCAGAAAGTCCCTTTCATCAGCTTGTGCTCTTGTAATGAGCTTTGCTTTAGGTCTAATGAGAACACTAGAAATAGCTACTGCTGAATTCCTATTTTGAACAACTGCAATTAAGGATGAATTTACACAGACATTTAATAAGAAAGCACAATAAAGATAATTACTGTACCCCAGTTACACACCATTTTAGCCAGAATGTACACACCATCTAAAACCCAAAAATCAAAATACTCACAGGAAATTTTAAAAAGCATTTTAAATAGAGATGATCACATTCTTCCACACTAAAAACACATGACTTAATGTGGACTTGTATTTACCTGATAATGTCAGATGCTGTCTCTGCTATCTCTACATCTGCTGTTTTTATTCAAATTGAGGGTTCCATGTCAGTATTGCTTCAGACTTGATAACGAGAGGTCAGACCTCTCAAAAGCTCATCAATATAAATAAGGCATTTGTCCAATACAAAAGGTATCACAATATACTGCAATACTTATTATCAATCTAGATATATATATTGATAGATAGAGAGATAGATAGTTAGAGACAGATAGATAGATAGATAGATAGATAGATAGATAGATAGATAGATAGATAGATAATTAGTAAATGACTAGATTACTGGACATTCATGGCTGCTTCACTGTTCAATTATTATGGAAGATAAGATATTTGGCCTCATCAAGGAGCTAAAATTCGAATAACAACAAAAACAACACAACTTAACAGTGACATATATGTATTGTCACAGTGAAAGGGAACTGTTACACTCTGCTTTCTTCTTGTCAGGCTTGATAAGGCTCGATACTTACTTGTACAGGACCAGAGCAGCCATTTTCTTCTCAGTTACCTCCCTTTATTTAGGAGCATCACAGACTGCATTCAAAACTGACTTGACTTCTTCTCAAAATCACAGTTACCCCAGAAACACATATTACATACCGCTCTCAACTGTCACTGGCAACCTCATAACATTCTAACTGCAAGTTAACTCCTTATCAACTGGATACAATTAAACACACAGTAATCAACATAACATATAAAATAACTATAAACCATACTTTAAAACTTCTGAGCCCAGTCCCTCAACCAACTATTCCCAGGAGGCAGTCCTGATAGGAGTGCTTATGTAGCCAGCGCAATGGCCGTCCTCAAAATCCTGATCATCCTGGTCACATTATATGAGTCCAAAGGGCTGATGGTCATGGTGAACCTTATATCAAATGGACTTAAAGACAAAAATCCACAAAGATCTACACATAACTAAATCAATCCTGCAAATAAATGCAGACACATGCCAAATACCACCACCTAATACATCAACTTTATACAAAGAAACACCATCTAGATCACCAAAGAGTAAGCCTCCTTTGAAAACACGGGAGCACAACATAGATTAAGCTAATCATGTAGAAAAAAATACTACATCTTCACAACAACAATATGAATTTATAAAAATAAAAACTCATGTGCCAATACCAGTAAAGCAACATACACCAGGTACAAGAAGAGAGAATAAAGAATCCAAATTAAGCCCTGAATTCAACAAGACTTATAACATCAAATGATTAGGTCCTCTCTTCTGTGTGCTCCGGTGTATTGGTGCTAGGGATTCCCTGACATGAGGTCTGCTTTAGGACCTGGGAAACATGGCAGTTATTAAGTGACTCTGTCCTACACATTGAAAAGATTGGAATGGAAAATGTATAAATCCATCACATTACCTCTATATGTCTCAAGCATACAGCAATACATAGAGAAGACGTTTTAGGTACCCATAATGTTAAGACAATCTTCTGCTGTGACTCCTCTGTGCTCATGAGCTGAAATAGCACTTTCTCTCATGCAGACAATTAATGTTCACTTTGCAACCATCACTGTTGCCATAGCAACCTGCAACACCACAGCAGTTCATTTTAGGATTCTTACTGAGCAAAGCGGTCTTCACAGGAGGGTAATGTATAATATAGTATTTCAACAATATAAAACACTGCAATTAAAACCAAGGGTGAAATATGCCAGAAATTGTTGGGGATAAAAGTAATCAAACTAGTGTAGCAGTCATTAATTGTACCACAAGGTATTCATGTCAGATGGTATATTAGTATCATTCATCCACACCAACAGAAGATATGATAGTAATACCCTTCCCTTCTTTTTGCCATGTGTTGATATTGTATTTTTCTGTTTTATGAAAAAAATATGTGAAGTATCCGACTGTAATGTAAATATATATGGGTAGTCCCTTATATAGATTATTTAACTACTTAAATCATAAATGAAAATTAATGAAAATGTAAGAAATGCTTTATTTTAATTAAGTCTTTACTTGCAATATCAATGTACTCACAATAGAAATCTATATAAAAATCCTGGTTAACTTGTATCAATACAAATAACCTCCTAAAACATATACTATATACAGATATCCTAAAAAAAGAGAAAAAACTTACACATTCCCTTATAAATCAGAACGAAATATTCCTTAAAGGATATTATCAAATATAAATTGACCACTAGATGTCTCCAACTCTCCATAAGTCAGACATTCATAATTATAATTATAATGTTATATACTTTAATTAAATGCACACATAGAAATACTCAAAACAGCCTGAAAAATATACATTCTTAAGAACACTTTAACAAATGTTGATATTTCTTAAAGGTACCACTACAGTTTTAATATTTCTATAAAAAATGACTTTAGTTATCACCTACAATTAGTTTTTACATTTAGTACTTTTAATACTTGTTTCTTTTTTATTATGTTTGCTTATTTATTTGAAGAGGATTGTAGCACTCTCTGCAACAAAGCAGCTGAAAATATAAGTTTTTTATAGGTTTTAGTGCTATCTTATATTTCTTTTTTTTTATAAATTAGAAACAGATCAATGGAAAGCGACTAAAACGGTACACTGTCGAAAGCTCAGAACATACAAGGAAGATATATATGTATTATGTGATATATATGTGAAACAGGATGTTACATTGGAAAATTCAGGCAAAAACAGCACTTGTCAATACATTTACACAGGCATTTAATAAGAAAGTACAATGAAGACAATTATTGTACTCCAGAGGGACACCATTTTAGCCAGAATGATCTCCCCATCCTATAAAATCTAAATATTCAGTGGAAATGTTAAAAACATCCAGGATAGATAAGCATTTGAAATAAAGATGAGCACATTCTTCAATGCTAAAAATACCGGACTTAATATGGACTTAGGTTTTCTAACACATTATGACAATTTCATGTGAATTTTTCTTATTATACAGGCTTGTCATTCTTAGTGAGGTGAGGATGTATTTTCTAACACATGTTCACAATTTCTTATACATTTTTCTTATGTTACAGTAACAGACTTGTCACTCTTATTGAGGTGTTTTTCCAACAGGGAGGATATCACTGTGGACTACAGTGCTCTAGTTTTTCATGTATATAGTGATGTATATGTGTATATAGAATATGCATATTTGTTTATATACTATGTTGTGTTTATTCCCCCTATATGTTTTTATCTGATGATGTCAGAAGCTGTCTCCACTCTTTCTGTTTAATTTCAAACTGAGGTTGCATCTCATATCAGTATTGCTTCAGACTGATAAAGAGAGAGTGAACCTCTTGAAAGCTCGTCTATGTAAAGAAGGTGCTTGTCTCTAATACAAAAGGTATCACAATACTTCAATACTCATTATCATCACATATATAGTTGTGAGCCATACAGGTTGTTGCTAACGCTTGCTGGCTCTCCAAAGGCGCTCCTAGTGCTGGTGGAGATGAGCGCCGTAGGTGCTCATCCCTACGACCCTGTACGACTTAGGCAGGGAGCACCCAAGGTGCTCACTGCGCTGGTGGAGATGAGCACCGTATGCGATGCTCCCCTACGCCCAGTGGAACTACATATCAACACAAAACTCAATCACACAATTCAGATTGCGAGACCCGTAGCAGTTTGAAAAAATCGCCTTAAAGAATTTTGGCCCGTAACACTTGCAACAAGGAAAGCGAGACTTACACACAAAAAAATATGACCCGCGGCACTTAGAAAAAAAAATACAGGTTCCGAAAAATACGAAGTAAACGGCCGAACCACGCACGTACAAAAACAACAATAACACCACCAAAATTAACAAAAGTACAAAACAAACACCACTCACAGCACGGGGGGACAGGCACGACGTCTGGGAGTCAGGTTGCACGACAATTTAACCACAATTTGCAGAGTTTCCACACACGAAATTCGCCTAAGCTGAAAAAAAAAAGGGGGCCGGAAAAAACTAAGACGAGGCTACATGACCCCTAAACACGCAAAACAGCACCAGGCACAGAAGACTTTTACACAGGCACGTACAAGGTATAAAAAGATACAAAATGCCCAATTACACAGCTAAACAAAGGGTTTGCCCTCGCGCACGCAGCCTATTTACACTGCACACTTCACACATTGCTGACACTTACACCTCAGGTCAGCAACAGTGCAAATGTACATTGTATGCTGCAGGAACATCAGATCAGATTGTTAGCTCTTCAGGATATTGATTGCTGGATATATTAATTACAAATAGGTAAAGTATATTAATTTATTGTTTCATTAATTACTTAATTAACATTAAAAAAAAAGGACCAAGGGAGAGGATCACGATGAGCCCCAAAGGCGTTCACAGTGGGGCTCACAATGAGCGCCAAGGGTGCTCACAGGAGCCAAAGTACACGAGGGGAGAGGTTCGCAATGAGCGCCAAAGCCAATCAGCACGCCCCTTGCAATGACTGAAAAAGGAACGCAGACCAACAAAACTACATGAGCGGAGAGCCTCGCAATGAGCACAGAAGGCGCTTATTGTGACCCATGAGATGAGCGCCAAAAGGTCTCAGCGCGGGGCTCACAATCAACGCACAGGGTGCTCAGAGATCCAAAAGTAGAGATGAGGAAAGGATCGCAATGAGCTCCAAATGGGGCTCACAATGAGCACCGAGATTGCTCAGAGGAGCAAAAGTACAAGAGGGGAGAGGAACGCAATGAGCGCCAACGGCGATTAGCAAGGCCCTTAAAATGAGCGTCAAAGGTGCTAACACCACCAAAATGACACGAGCGGAGAGGCTCGCATTGAGCAGAGAAAGTGCTGATTGGGAGCCTTTGCAATGAGCGCCAAAGGTGCTCAGCGCAGGCTTGCAATGAGCACTAAAGGTGCTCAGATTACCAAAAACCTTAAATTGTGTACCGCACAGCATTCCCAGCCTTACAGTTTTATTGACCAATGTTTTTTGACGGGCAAGTCTCTAGTTCTATATCGTTGGATAAATAATTACTGAATAGTTTTGAACCAGGCGGTGTATTTTATTCAGCACTGACTAACCCATTGTTATGTGATTAATATTGGGATTGTTTGCATTATTATATGCATTTTTGTTTTGTCATTTTATGCGATGATGCCAGCAGTGCTTTCATTCTTTTCACTACCTCTACAGGGGTGATCTCTTATTAGGCTAAATAGACATTGTATTTAGCTGTGTGTGTGTCTTTTTCCTATAACTTTGTCTCATTGCAGGATCTTTACCTGTTTTAGGATATTTTTGTCTTTAATAGGATTGCATGTATATACCTTTATTTTAGGGGCACACCATAGCCTTCCAGATAGGGGTTGTCATGATGAGACAAAGGACTGTTGGTGACTGATAAAGAGAGGTTGAACTTCTGGAAAGGTCATCAATATAAATAAGGTGTTTGTCCAATACAAAAAGCGTCTATATATATATGATTACCTTATATAAATATATCCAGGGCTTTGCCAAGTGAGCTTTTTGTGCCAAAATGTTTTCAACGGACAAGAGGACATTCTTTGAGATTAGAAGTAAAAAGATTTCACCTTAAAGAAAGAAAAGGGTTCTTCACAGTAGCGGTGGCTGATCTGTGGAATTCTCTACCAAAGGAGGTGGTGACAGCGGATTTTATAGATAACTTTAAAAAGGGATTGGATATATTTTTAAATAAAAAAGGGCATTCAGGGTTATCCTGGATAATTAGAGAGATAATATTGATCCAGGGAGGAGTCCGATCACCAGTTTCTGGAGTCAGAAAGAAATGTTATATTTTCCCCTTTTGAGACAATTGGCAAAGTTTCACTGGGGTTTTTTGTGTCTGCCTTCCTCTGGATCAATTAACAATTAACAATTAATCTGCATATTGCAGATCAGAGGAGTTATAAAAAGGTTGAACCTGATGGCCTAATAGTCTTTTTTAACCTCAATTACTATGTCACTATATTCATGTTTCCCCCTTGCTGTTATTATGAATATATGTTCATGGTAATTAGGGTATTATAGCCTTACACATAGACCCTCTTAGGATCCTTCTTGTACTCCCATCCGAGCAACTTTGAACATACATTATATTCAACCTGTATTTTTGGCAATTTGATCATTATTGTCCTGCAATTTGAGGTTTTCTAGGGTCATTTTATCACTCCTGAGTAATTCAATTCGTTTTTTGTGGCGTATTATTAAATTGTGTAAATAAAATTATTATTTAAAAAAAAAAAAAATATTTTGAATATAAAACTTTCTCTACATTAAAAACCTCCTCCCATCTGCAGAAGTAGATCACTGGAAACTATGGCTTACTCATCAATAGCATCCTTACATAAGAAAGAAAGAAATGATAGGCTTTATTATTATGATTTTAATTTTCTAAAAACATTCTATGTTCAAATGAAGTTATTCATGTTATTTGAGTAGTTGTGACTTATTTTATCCTTATTTGTTTCATTATGATTTCTTTCTTTTCTTACACTTTTGTTTTATTTCATATTTATATATTTTCTTGGATGCTTCAAAAACTTAAATGAAGATGAAATATCCTAAACACAAGAAAATGCGAGGGATGAACACATAAAACAGGCAATGTTTCTAAGCAGGATGCCTTATGGGTAATCTAGCAAAGGCCCATGGCAACTTGCCAACTCACTCTAACCTCTTCTTACTAACATTACGTAGTTACATAGTAATTGAGGTTAAAAAAAGACTTTAATCCAACAAGTTCAAACTTTTTACATCTCTTATGATCTGCAATATGCGGATTAATTATTAATTGATAATTCACCATTGTCTCCATTCCACACTGCTGAGTTTGCCTGGAGATAACCACAACTTTAATGGAAAAATAATGTTTTTTTTTTAAAAATATGTGAAGTATCTAACTGAAATGTAAATATATATGGGTAGTCCCTGACCCAAGCATGATCCATTTAGGCTGATCTTAAATAACTGACACCACACCGATTGTTTTGGGAGAAAACACGGGCCACAGCTTTATTATAAATAACAGATTAACATAACTTAAAAGCTTGCATATATTATGCATATTAACATATTAAATTGCCCAAAACCCCCAATGCTTATTTTTAAGCATGCCCTGTGAGGTAGGGCCACGCCCACTTAGGCCAGTGGGCCGGGCAACTCACCTCCCGCCAACCAATAATATAAACAACATCTCCGAAAATTGCTACTTCTCCAATAAAAACTTTTTTTTTTTTTTTTTGACACATATTATTTTTTATTTTTTTATTTTTTTTATAATAAACATACATAACCATTCTTTATCCCAACAGTAAATTAGGGTGGGAGGGAGGGATTTTCCACGGAGACCGCGCGAACTGACTCGCGGCTCGCGAATGCGGCGGAAGCCCCGCCCCTGCCGCTCCTGATTGGCTGTTGCGCCTTACAGGCTCCGCTGGGTCACGAGACGCTGCGGGTGACCCAGGGAGCCTGTGCAGCCTCCACGTCGGCATGACCCAAGCATGATCTTAAATAAATGACACCACACCGATGGTTTTGGGAGAAAGCTTTATTATAAATAACCGATTAACATAACTTAAAAGCTTGCATATATTATGCATATTAACATATTAAACTATAGGGGGAGGAGCCCGGCCACGGACAGTGACCTCACGCCTTGGGCCCTGCCCAAAGCCCCCAATGCTTATTTTTAAGCACGCCCTGTGAGGTAGGGCCACGCCCACTTAGGATAGTGGGCCGGGCAACTCACCTCCTGCCACAGAGCACGCGAGGGACTCCTCCTGAGTCTGCGATCCCCCCCTGCTTTTCATTAAAGACAAGGCCCTAACAGCGCTCTCCCTAAACTCTAACGTAACTAACTCCAGACCCATCTCCGTGAGATGGACCTTATCTGGCCCGAAAAAATCATCAGCACCGGCCGGCTCGAATTCTTTGTACCTAATGGCGATGAAACCCAGTTTCCGAACAAAACTTGACAGCTGCTGGTTAATCTTCTGCCTCGCTTTATCCAGCCCGACGGGATCTCGCGCGTTTCCCCCAGATCGTCTCTTTATCATTTCTGACCATATCAGGAATGTACCCGGGAACTTCTTGGTCCAGTTCTCCACGTCTATTTTCATAACCTTCAGCATTCTTCGCATGGGCACCGCCCCTAGATCATTACCGCCGGCATGAATTATAATTATCGTGGGTTGACGGTACTGCTGACTGCAAGTGTTCAACAACTCATCCAACTGGGCCCACCGCAGGCCCCGAACCCCGAGCCACTGCACGTGTAAGTCCGTAACAGTGAAACCCATTTGTGTCCTTCCTTCTGTAACTGCAGCCAACCTGTGGGCCCAGTACACGTACGAGTGGCCCACAATCCACAGTTGCTTCTGACCTCCTGAAAGCAGAAAGCAACAGATGTTAGACTACAGCCCTGGGTCTTACGTAAGACCGAAAACGTTTTGATTCCCATCTACCAATACGCTTGACTGCCGCATCGGGTAAGCCTAGTCTAGCTGCTTCAGTCGCGGCCCCTATTCTGAACGAGTGTGTTCCGAAATCTGCCTTCTCTAGGCCCAGACTGTGTAGCGCAACTTTTAGCATCCATTCAAACTGATACCGGGATAACGCCGTCCCATCGGCATGTACTAACAGCAAACACCGTCCCACCGGTCGCTGACCAAGATACTCTACCATACACCCGTAGGGGCAGCACTCCGTGCCTACTTGGTGTAACACCACCTCTTTTCCTTTTCCCTGTTGGTCGGTCTTAGACCTCCGGAGCCATACCACCACCGTGCCTTCCCTGAGGCAGGTATTCACCACCTGTAGGCCCCCAGAACCGTGTCTGCTGCTCGCGACTAACTCCCCTATTCGGAATGCTCCGAAGAACGCCAGGGAAAAAGCAGTACGGAAAAGCAGAGATTCAAAAAGGGGTCCTACACTTTACTCCCAACACCTGCGCCATCCGTAGTAACAAAGAGAAGGTGATCGGCCGCCTAGTGTCTGGCCTGCGATCCCCGTTAAACATGCCGCGCACCACCTTGCGCACTATAAATTCCTTCGTAAGGTCCCTCTGCCCCGCCAGTTTAAACATAAAGGCCAGGGCCGTGACCTGTCTATCGACTACTGCTTTTTTCTCGCCTTATTCGGCACACCGCAGCAGAAACCAAAGCAGTATCCCTAGGGTCTTATCCTCTGATGTAGACCCACCTGCCATCTTTACTAAGTCGTTCCATTTAGCCCATACGCGTTTATACCCAGACCACGTCGCCGGGGCGACAGACTGTCTGATGAGTCTCGTCACCTGGCTGCTCCAAGCTCCCAGATTTCCTCAGGAATGGCCTCCCCCAGCGTGTTCGCCCGGGGGGCCAGAGCCCTGAAACGTTCTTCCTGAAACCGAGAAAGGGGGTCAGCAATGCCATTCTCTAACTCCGGTACTTGCCTCGCCTGAAGTAGCGTTTTAGCCATAGCAGCATGCCGGGGAGGCGTATGGGCATCTTGCCCTTTGGCAGGGGGCTCTGCCCTGCTATCCTTTGGCCTGGAACATCTGGCCAGGGGGTGCTCTCCGCCGCAGTTGGAGCACACGTGCTTAAACCTGCAGTTGGGAGCCCATTTACATACCCCTTCGTTATAGGCAAAACAGGACTTGGGACCTGCGGCCGAGTTGGCGGTGGGGCTCCTGACCCCACCCCCTCCGGCCCGAAAGGGAGGCATGGCTCGCATGGGTGTCATGATATTAAGCCAGTATGCTACCGCTTTGTCGCTCCATGCCATAGCTGGCCTAGATGCCAGATACTGGCGGAATTCTACATCGTATCGTCACCACGCCGTACCCCTGTACACCTTGTGGGCGTTGCGAATCTAATCTATGTACACGAACAGCCCCGGGCATTGCTCAGAGTGGCGCTCGCATAGAACGCATGCCATGATTGAAAAGGCCTGAAGCCATGTATCGAAGGTTCTAGGCAACCTCCTGTAAGCACCTTCCCGTAGGCTCCTCTCGCCTGAATCCATTTGCCTGGACATAGGCAGCAGAGAGAACAATTCGACAAACTCCCTCCTCCAAATTTTTTCTTTAACTTCCTGGGTTAAATGCGCTCCCAGGTTGCCTAGCCCACATAAGACGATTGGTCTCATGGCTGCGTCTGAAGCTACTGCCTTGCTGCTGTTCGCTTGCGGCCCTGGCCCACCCACAGTGACCGGGGGGCCTAGTGCCGCTGGCTCCAAATTGCCTGCGCTATTGGACTGCTCAGTCCAAGCCCCTCTGGCTAGCCCTCCTAACCACGTGCCCATCTCCTGTTCGCTAACCGCAATGTTATGTGTGGCTAAGAGGGCCTTAAGGGACCCCAAAAATCCCCCTTTAGTGTAAGGCAGTATGCATTTGTCTGCTTCCTCTACTCCACTAACTGCCTCACCTGCTTCTGGGAGCCTCGGAGTGGATACAGCCAACGGGGTGTCCCAACGTCTTTACTGTCGTCCTGGGGATTCCGACCGTCTGGCACTCCACAGGCTCCGTCCTCTTTCCGATCCGCAGGCACAGCTGCATCGGCAGGATCTCCTGCTCCTTGATCTTGATCGCCGTTCAGACCTGTGGGTGCAAGAGGAGCAGTCACTAGCTCTCCGTGACCTGCATGCCTGTGCCCATAGCGCTTGCTCCTCCCCTGAGGACTGGTCCTGGTCACCTAAGCTTGCGCGGCTGGAATTTGGCTAGTGCCGCAGGCTCTGCACTTTGTACCAATAACCTGGGGATTGCTTGGGGCGTTGCGACATCTACCTGTGGGTCAGAATTAGTCACTTTTTGCTGTGGCCTAACCGTAACGCCCTCAGTCTCTGTCCTCTGTCGTCTTAAGGGGGTATGGGAAAATAGCAGCGGGCTGTACCTGCTTGTGTTCTTCCTAGCTCTGGTGGGGCGCGCCGGCCTCGCCACCGCCGCTGCTACGGGCATGTCATCGAACATGACCATGCTGTCCTGGCTGATCATCTCTCTGACCACTCTGTCTCTTCTCTCCCGTGTGGTACCCGTGTCCATTTTTCTGCCGCGGCTGCGTCCCTGCAAAGCACCAGAAGCGCTGTTACTATTGGGGTTAGAGGGGACCGCATGGTCGGCACCTTTTACTTTTACCCCCTGTGCCCCCTTTTTGGGGTGGTAACGGGGTGTTCTTTGCTCTTTGCAGCGGCCGAAGCCCTTTAGGCAAAATGACTGGTGGTGGCCGGAGTTCTAGGCCCTCACCATCACCGCCCGCAGGCCCGGCTCTCTCTTGTCTGAGGGGTAAAGGGTCTTGGCTAACCTGCCCCGTATTACCCCTGTCGCCCGTGGCCTGGTCATCCACTGGACGGTGGTCTAGTGGCTCTGCATGAAAAGGGGTGGAGACAAGTCCAATGGCACCCCCAATATTGTCTAGGCCTCCAGCAACTACATGCTGAGCCTGTCCAATGTAGTGGGGGCCTCCTACAGAAGGCATGGGAGGGCCCAGCCTGTCCTGCACCCACCTGACCCCTTGGCTTAAGGCACGGGTCCTAACATCAGCCAGCAAGGCCTCTAGCTCTAAAGCATCCATACCCCAGGCACACAAAGCCCCCCTGGACAAAACAAAACGGACCACGAGACAGGAACAAGACACAAATAAGACACACAACACACGCAGACAGCGCTCTCACACTACCCCTTATATGCTTCTCTAAAGCTGGGGTGCAATCTCAGACTTTAACCTCCTACTTGAATATATATGTGCAGGAGCCCTCAGACCTCCGTCCGTTTTCAATGGAGACCGCGACGAACTGAATTGCGGCGTGCGAATGCGGCGGAAGCCCTGCCCACGCCGCTCCTGATTGGCTGTTGCACCTTACAGGCTCCGCTGGGTCACGAGACGCTGCGGGCTGACCCAGAGAGCCTGTGCAGCCTCCGCGTCGGCATTATATAGATTATTTAACTACTTAAGTAATGTAAGAAATGCTTTATTTTCATTTAGTCTTTACTTGCAATATCAATGTACTCACAATAAAAATCTATATAAAAATCCTGGTTAACTTGTATTCATACAAATAACCTCCTAAAACATATACTATATTTAGATAACCAATGAAAATAAAAACACATCCACATTTCCTTATAAATCAGAACATTTTCCTTAAAGGATATTATCAAATATAAAATGACCACTAGATGTCGCCAACTCTCCCTAAGTCAGACATTCATAATTATAATTATAATTTACATACTACAGTTTTAATATTTCTCTAAAAAATTACATGACATTAGTATCATCTACAATAATTTTTTACGTTTAGTACTTTTAATACTTGTTTCTTTTTTATTATGTTTGCTTATTTATTTGTAGAGGATTGTAGCACTCTCTGCATCAAAGCAGCTGAAAATATATATTTTTAAAGGTTTTAGCGCTATCTTATATTTCTTTTTTTTTTATAAACTAGAAGCAGATCAATGGAAAGTGACTAAAATGGTACACTGTCGAAAGCTCAGAACATACAAGGAAGATATATATGTATTATGTGATATATATGTGAAACAGGATGTTACATTGGAAAAGTCAGGCAAAAATGGCACTTGTCAATACATTTACACAGGCATTCAAAAAGAAAGTACAATGAAGACAATTATTGTACTCCAGAGGGACACCATTTTAGCCAGAATGATCTCCCCATCCTAATAATCTATATATTCAGTGGAAATGTTAAAAACATTCAGGATAGATAAGCATTTGAAATAAAGATGAGCACATTCTTCAATGCTAAAAATACCGGACTTAATATGGACTTAGGTTTTCTAACACATTATGACAATTTCATGTGTTTTTTTCTTATTATACAGGCTTGTCATTCTTAGTGAGGTGAGGATGTATTTTCTAACACATGTTCACAATTTCTTATACATTTTTCTTATGTTACTGTAACAGACTTGTCACTCTTATTGATGTGTTTTTCCAACAGGAAGGATATCACTGTGGACTACAGTGCTCTAGTTTTTCATGTATATAGTGATGTATATGTGTATATAGAATATGCATATTTGTTTATATACTATGTTGTGTTTATTCCCCCTATATGTTTTTATCTGATGATGTCAGAAGCTGTCTCCACTCTTTCTGTTTATTTTCAAACTGAGGTTCCATCACATGTCAGTATTGCTTCAGACTGATAAAGAGAGAGTGAACCTCTTGAAAGCTCATCTATGTAAAGAAGGTGTTTCTAATACAAAAGGTATCACAATACTTCAATACTCATTATCATCACATATATAGTTGGGAGCCATACGGGTTGTTGCTAACGCTTGCTGGCTCTCCAAAGGCGCTCCTAGGGGTGGTGGAGATGAGCGCCATAGGTGCTCATCCCTCAGCCCTGTACGACTTAGGCAGGGAGCTCCGAAGGTGCTCACTGTGCTGGTGGAGATGAGGACTGTAGGTGATTCTCCCCTACGACCAGTGGAACTACATATCAACACAAAACTCAATCCCACAATTCAGATTGCGAGACCCGTAGCAGTTTGAAAAAATCGCCTTAAAGAATTTTGGCCCGTAACACTTGTAACAAGGAAAGAGAGACTTACACACAAAAAAATATGACCCGCGGCACTTAGAAAATACGAGGTCCAGAAAATACGAAGTTAACGGCCGAACCACGCACATACAAAAACAACAATAACACCACCAAAATAAACAAAAATACAAAACAAACACCACTCACAGCACGGGGGGACAGGCACGACGTCTGGGAGTCAGGTTGCACGACAATTTAACCACAATTTGCAGAGTTTCCACACATGAAAATCGCCCAAGCAAGAGAAAAAAATGGCGGCCGAAAAAAAAACTAAGACGAGGCTACATGACCCCTAAACACGCAAAACACCGCCAGGCACAGAATACTTTTACACAGGCACGTACAAGGTATAAAAAGATACAAAATACCCAATTACACAGCTAAACAAACGGTTTGCCCTCGCGCACGCAGCCTATTTACACTGCACACTTCACACATTGCTGACACTTAAACCTCAGGTCAGCAACAGTGCAAATGTACATTGTATGCTGTAGGAACATCAAATCAGAATGTTAGCTCTTCAGGATATTGATTGCTGGATATATTAATTACAAATAGGTAAAGTATATTAATTTATTGTCTAATTAATTACTTAATTAGCATTTTTTTTAAAAGGACCAGGGGAGAGGATCACGATGAGCCACAATGGCATTCACTGTGGGGCTCACAATGAGCGCCAAGGTGCTCAGAGGAGCAAAAGTGCACGAGGGGAGAGGTTCACAATGAGCTCCAAAGCCAATCAGCACACCCCTTGAAATGACTGACAAAGGTACTCAGAGCAACAAAACTACATGAGCGGAGAGCCTCGCAATGAGCACAGAAGGCGCTTATTGTGAGCCATGAGATGAGCGCCAAAGGCGCTCAGCGCGGAGCTCACAATCAATGCACAGGGTGCTCAGAGAACCAAAAGTAGATCAGAGGAAAGGATCGCAGTAAGCTCCAAAGGTGTTTAGCACGGGGCTCACAATGAGCGCCGAGAGTGTTCAGAGGAGCAAAAGTACAAGATGGGAGAGGCTCGCAATGAGTGCCAATGGCGATTTGCGCAGCCCTCGCAATGAGCACCAAGGGTGCTAACACCAACAAAATGATACGAGCCGGGAGGCTCACAGAAGGTGCTGATTAGGAGCCTCACGAGCACCAAAAGAACTCACCGCGGTTCTTGCAATGAGCACCAAAGGTGCTTAGACGACCAAAAACCTTAAATTGTCGCACAGCATTCCCATCCTTACAATTTTATTGACCGTCGCTTTTTGACGGGCAAGTCTCTAGTTCTATATCGTTGGATAAATAATTACTGAATAGTTTTGAACCAGGCGGTGTATTTTATTCAGCACTGACTAACCCATTGTTATGTGATTAATATTGGGATTGTTTGCATTATTATATGCATTTATGTTTTGTCATTTTATGCGATGATGCCAGCAGTGCTTTCATTCTTTTCACTACCTCTACAGGGGTGATCTCTTATTAGGCTAAATAGACATTGTATTTAGCTGTGTGTGTGGCTTTTTCCTATAACTTTGTCTCATTGCAGGATCTTTAACTGTTTTAGGATATTTTTGTCTTTAATAGGATTGCATGTATATACCTTTATTTTAGGGGCACACCATAGCCCTCCAGATAGGGGTTGTCATGATGAGACAAAGGACTGTTGGTGACTGATAAAGAGAGGTTGAACTTCTGGAAAGGTCATCAATATAAATAAGGTGTTTGTCCAATACAAAAAGCGTCTATATATATATGATTACCTTATATAAATATATCCAGGGCCAATACAAGGCTTTGCCAAGTGAGCTTTTTGTGCCAAGATGTTTTCAACGGACAAGAGGACATTCTTTGATATTAGAAGTAAAAGGATTTCATCTTAAAGAAAGAAAAGGGTTCTTCACAGTAGGGGTGGCTGATCTGTGGAATTCTCTACCAAAGGAGGTGGTGACAGCGGATTTGATAAATAACTTTAAAAAGGGATTGGATATATTTAAATAAAAAGGGCATTCAGGGTTATTCTGGATAATTAGAGAGATAATATTGATCCAGGGAGGAGTCCGATCACCAGTTTCTGGAGTCAGAAAGAAATGTTATATTTTCCCCTTTTGAGACAATTGGCAAAGTTTCACTGGGGTTTTTTGTGTCTGCCTTCCTTGTTTTATTTCATATTTATATATTTTCTTGGATGCTTCAAAAACTTAGTTAAATGTAGATGAAATATCCTAAACACAAGACAATGCGAGGGATGAACACATAAAACAGGCAATGTTTCTAAGCAGGATGCCTTATGGGTAATCTAGCAAAGGCCCACGGCAACTTGCCAACTCACTCTAACCTCTTCTTACTAACATTACGTAGTTACATAGTAATTGAGGTTAAAAAAAAGACTTTTAGTCCATCAAGTTCAAACTTTTTACATCTATGATCTGCAATATGCGGATTAATTGTTAATTGATAATTCACCATTGTCTCCATTCCACACTGCTGAGTTTGACTGGAGATAACCACAACTTTAACGGAAAAATAATGTTTTATGAAAAAAATATGTGAAGTATCCAACTGAAATGTAAATATATATGGGTAGTCCCTTATAGATTATTTAACTACTTAAGTCATAAAAGGAAATGTAAGAAATGCTTTATTTTAATTAAGTCTTTAATTGCAATATCAATGTACTCACAATAAAAATCTATATAAAAATCCTGGTTAACTTGTATTCATACAAATAACCTCCTAAAACATATACTATATTCAGATAACCAAAGAAAATAAAAACACTTACACATTCCTTATACATCAGAACATTTTCCTTAAAGGATATTATCAAATATAAAATGACCACTAGATGTCTCCAACTCTCCCTAAGTCAGACATTCATAATTATAATTATAATTTACATACTACAGTTTTAATATTTCTATAAAAAATGACATGACATTAGTATCATCTACAATTATTTTTTACATTTAGTACTTTTAATAGTTGTTTCTTTTTTATTATGTTTGCTTATTTATTTGTAGAGGATTGTAGCACTCTCTGCAACAAAGCAGCTGAAAATATATATTTTTAAAGGTTTTAGTGCTATCTTATATTTCTTTTTTTTTTATAAACTAGAAACAGATCAATGGAAAGCGACTAAAATTGTACACTGTCGAAATCTCAGAACATGCAAGGAAGATATATATGTATTATGTGATATATATGTGAAACAGGATGTTACATTGGAAAAGTCAGGCAAAAATGGCACTTGTCAATACATTTACACAGGCATTCAAAAAGAAAGTACAATGAAGACAATTATTGTACTCCAGTTGGACACCATTTTAGCCAGAATGATCTCCCTATCCTAAAAATCTAAATATTCAGTGGAAATGTTAAAAACATCCAGGATAGATAAGCATTTGAAATAAAGATGAGCACATTCTTCAATGCTAAAAATACCGGACTTAATATGGACTTAGGTTTTCTAACACATTATGACAATTTCATGTGATTTTTTCTTATTATACAGGCTTGTCATTCTTAGTGAGGTGAGGATGTATTTTCTAACACATGTTCACAATTTCTTATTAATTTTTCTTTTGTTACAGTAATAGACTTGTCACTCTTATTGATGTGTTTTTCCAACAGGAAGGATATCACTGTGGACTACAGTGCCCTAGTTTTTCATGTATATAGTGATGTATATGTGTATATAGAATATGCATATTTGTTTATATACTATGTTGTGTTTATTCCCCCTATATGTTTTTATCTGATGATGTCAGAAGCTGTCTCCACTCTTTCTGTTTAATTTCAAACTGAGGTTCCATCACATGTCAGTATTGCTTCAGACTGATAAAGAGAGAGTGAACCTCTTGAAAGCTCATCTATGTAAAGAAGGTGCTTGTCTCTAATACAAAAGGTATCACAATACTTCAATACTCATTATCATCACATATATAGTTGTGAGCGTACGAGTTGTTGCTAACGCTGCGGGCTCGCGTAGCGAGCCCGCGGCCCTCGCGAAGCGAGGGCCGCGGGCTCGCTACGCGAGTCGCGGCCCTCGCGAAGCGAGGGCCGCGACTCGCTACGCGAGCCGCGGCCCTCGCGTAGCGAGGGCCGCGGCTCGCGCAGCGAGCCGAGGCCCTCGCGAAGCGAGGGCACTGCCCGAGGGTCTCAGTTGCTGGCATGGAGCGCCGAAGGCGCTCCATGCCAGCAACTGAGGACCCTCGCGAAGCGAGGGCCTCAGTTGCTGGCATGGAGCGCCGTAGGCGCTCCATGCCAGCACCTGAGGACCTCGCAAAGCGAGGGCCGCAGTTGCTGGCATGGAGCGCCGAAGGCGCTCCTTGCCAGCAACTGCGACCCTCGCAAACTTCACCTCGCAACCCAAACAGTACGACACACACATTACGACACTCGCAAACAACATACGACACACGTTCACACACATTACGGACTCGCAACACTCGGACGCAACTCGCGAACATTACAAAATGTCAAACACAATACATACACACACCACATACATAAAAAACTTACCTACACCAAGAGGGAGCACCCAGCACCTCAAAAATACAACTTACACCTCGATTTTACTTCAAATAAAACAGTTTAGACACTAAAAAAAAAACGAAGCGAGAGAAAAAATGGCCGCCGAACAAAACGAAAACGAGGCTACAGCACTCTAAACTCGCAAAACACCACAAGAAACTCGCAAAACACCACAAAACACCTACGGATATTCCGATACAAACGTATAACACACATTACTCGCCATTTCTCGCCAATGCGGAAGTACACGACTACGCTAACGGTTTGGTCTCGCGCACGCACAGTGTTACACTGCACACATTCAGCACGCTTACACAGCAGATCCACACCACTAATGCTGCAGCAACATCAAAACACATTCACAGCTCTTCCACACAATGCTTTAAAATAGGTCAAGTATATTCATTTATTAATGTATTATATATTTCATTATTACACACTAAACAGCATTAGCTACCTTACAATTTCATTGCCGTCATTTTTTGACGGGCAATTCGCTAGTCACATATATAGTTGTGAGCCATACAGGTTGTTGCTAACGCTTGCTGGCTCTCCAAAGGCGCTCCTAGGGCTGGTGGAGATGAGCGCCGTAGGTGCTCATCCCTACGACCCTGTACGACTTAGGCAGGGAGCACCCAAGGTGCTCACTGCGCTGGTGGAGATGAGCACCGTATGCGATGCTCCCCTACGCCCAGTGGAACTACATATCAACACAAAACTCAATCACACAATTCAGATTGCGAGACCCGTAGCAGTTTGAAAAAATCGCCTTAAAGAATTTTGGCCCGTAACACTTGCAACAAGGAAAGCGAGACTTACACACAAAAAAATATGACCCGCGGCACTTAGAAAAAAAAATACAGGTTCCGAAAAATACGAAGTAAACGGCCGAACCGCGCACATACAAAAACAACAATAACACCACCAAAATTAACAAAAGTACAAAACAAACACCACTCACAGCACGGGGGGACAGGCACGATATCTGGGAGTCAGGTTGCACGACAATTTAACCACAATTTGCAGAGTTTCCACACACGAAAATCGCCTAAGCGGAAAAAAAAAGGGGGCCGGAAAAAACTAAGACGAGGCTACATGACCCCTAAACACGCAAAACAGCACCAGGCACAGCAGACTTTTACACAGGCACGTACAAGGTATAAAAAGATACAAAATGCCCAATTACACAGCTAAACAAAGGGTTTGCCCTCGCGCACGCAGCCTATTTACACTGCACACTTCACACATTGCTGACACTTACACCTCAGGTCAGCAACAGTGCAAATGTACATTGTATGCTGCAGGAACATCAGATCAGATTGTTAGCTCTTCAGGATATTGATTGCTGGATATATTAATTACAAATAGGTAAAGTATATTAATTTATTGTTTCATTAATTACTTAATTAACATTAAAAAAAAAGGACCAAGGGAGAGGATCACGATGAGCCCCAAAGGTGTTCACAGTGGGGCTCACAATGAGCGCCAAGGGTGCTCACAGAAGCCAAAGTACACAAGGGGAGAGGTTCGCAATGAGCGCCAAAGCCAATCAGCACGCCCCTTGCAATGACTGAAAAAGGAACGCAGACCAACAAAACTACATGAGCGGAAAACCTCGCAATGAGCACAGAAGGCGCTTATTGTGACCCATGAGATGAGCGCCAAAAGGTCTCAGCGCGGGGCTCACAATCAACGCACAGGGTGCTCAGAGATCCAAAAGTAGAGATGAGGAAAGGATCGCAATGCGCTCCAAATGGGGCTCACAATGAGCACCGAGATTGCTCAGAGGAGCAAAAGTATAAGAGGGGAGAGGAACGCAATGAGCGCCAACGGCGATTAGCAAGGCCCTTAAAATGAGCGTCAAAGCTGCTAACACCACCAAAATGACATGAGCGGAGAGGCTCGCATTGAGCAGAGAAGGTGCTGATTGGGAGCCTTTGCAATGAGCGCCAAAGGTGCTCAGCGCAGGCTTGCAATGAGCACCAAAGGTGGTCAGATTACCAAAAACCGTAAATTGTGTACCGCACAGCATTCCCAGACTTACAGTTTTATTGATCAATGTTTTTTGACGGGCAAGTCTCTAGTTCTATATCGTTGGATAAATAATTACTGAATAGTTTTGAACCAGGCGGTGTATTTTATTCAGCACTGACTAACCCATTGTTATGTGATTAATATTGGGATTGTTTGCATTATTATATGCATTTATGTTTTGTCATTTTATGCGATGATGCCAGCAGTGCTTTCATTCTTTTCACTACCTCTACAGGGGTGATCTCTTATTAGGCTAAATAGACATTGTATTTAGCTGTGTGTGTGGCTTTTTCCTATAACTTTGTCTCATTGCAGGATCTTTACCTGTTTTAGGATATTTTTGTCTTTAATAGGATTGTATGTATATACCTTTATTTTAGGGGCACACCATAGCCCTCCAGATAGGGGTTGTCATGATGAGACAAAGGACTGTTGGTGACTGATAAAGAGAGGTTGAACTTCTGGAAAGGTCATCAATATAAATAAGGTGTTTGTCCAATACAAAAAGCATCTATATATATATGATTACCTTATATAAATATATGCAGGGCTTTGCCAAGTGAGCTTTTTGTGCCAAAATGTTTTCAACGGACAAGAGGACATTCTTTGAGATTAGAAGTAAAAAGATTTCACCTTAAAGAAATAAAAGGGTTCTTCACAGTAGGGGTGGCTGATCTGTGGAATTCTCTACCAAAGGAGGTGGTGACAGCGGTTTTGATAGATAACTTTAAAAAGGGATTGGATATATTTTTAAATAAAAAAGGGCATTCAGGGTTATCCTGGATAATTAGAGAGATAATATTGATCCAGGGAGGAGTCCGATCACCAGTTTCTGGAGTCAGAAATACATTTTATATTTTCCCCTTTTGAGACAATTGGCAAAGTTTCACTGGGGTTTTTTGTGTCTGCCTTCCTCTGGATCAATTAACAATTAACAATTAATCTGCATATTGCAGATCAGAGGAGTTATAAAAAGGTTGAACCTGATGGCCTAATAGTCTTTTTTTAACCTCAATTACTATGTAACTATATTCATGTTTCCCCCTTGCTGTTATTATGAATATATGTTCATGGTAATTAGGGTATTATAGCCTTACACATAGACCCTCTTAGGATCCTTCTTGTACTCCCATCCGAGCAACTTTGAACATACATTATATTCAATCTGTATTTTTGGCAATTGGATCATTATTGTCCTGCAATTTGAGGTTTTCTAGGGTCATTTTTTCACTCCTGAGTAATTCAATTCGTTTTTTGTGGCGTATTATTAAATTGTGTAAATAAAAATGTTATTTAAAAAAATATATATATTTTGAATATAAAACTTTCTCTACATTAAAAGCCTCCTCCCATCTGCAGAAGTAGATCACTGGAAACTATGGCTTACTCATCAATAAGATCCTTACATAAGAAAGAAAGAAATGATAGGCTTTATTATTATGCTTTTTATTTTCTAAAAATATGTCTATGTTCAAATGAAGTTATTCAAGTTATTTGAGTAGTTGTGACTTATTTTATCTTATTTGCTTTATTATGATTTCTTTCTTTTCTTACACTTTTGTTTTATTTCATATTTATATATTTTCTTGGATGCTTCAAAAATGTAGTTAAATGAAGATGAAATATCCTAAACACAAGACAATGCGAGGGATGAACACATAAAACAGGCAATGTTTCAAAGCAGGATGCCTTATGGGTAACCTAGCAAAGGCCCACGGCAAATAACATTACATAGTTACATAGTAATTGAGGTTAAAAAAAAGACTTTTAGTCCATCAAGTTCAAACTTTTTACATCTCCTATGATCTGCAATATGCGGATTAATTGTTAATTGATAATTCACCATTGTCTCCATTCCACACTGCTGAGTTTGCCTGGAGATAACCACAATGTCAGTTTGATTTCCTGCACTATAGGTGGAGGCATCTTTTTGGCCAAGAAAGGGCAAGAGGAATCTGGGTTAACTAAGAGAGGGTAAGATGTTACGGAAGCCTTCAGATCCCAGAATTTTTTTCACATACAATGGTCCACTAGATGATCTGGACATCGTCTTTTCAGTAAGGTCTGTCAGTGGCTTTGCCAGGGAACTATAATTGGGAACAAGCCAAAGGTAATATCCTACTCTTCCTTTTGCGATGTGTTAATATTGTATTTTTCTTATGCTCAACCCTTAAACAGAGACACAGAAAATATCTCTAACTCACTGGGGTGGGCTACTGCTCTATTGAAGTTACCTTGTCTGGCTCTGGCTGGATCATCCAACTCCTTACTCTGTGCCCTAGGTACGGCTCTCCACCTCTTGCATCCTGACACTTTTAAGGTTCTAATCTTAATCTTTATGGTGCCATTTATTTTCTAACAAAGCATCCTGCTTTACTTCCTACTTAAGCTCACTTGGGTCTCACATGACCCTAACCTTTTCCCCCGTTTTTATCGAGCTTCGTGTCTCTCTGTTGGTGTCCCTTTTGGCTTGGCTTTAGGTCACAATGGCTACATAACTAGACAGAGGACACAAAATGCTGCTCTTTGGACCAGACTCCATCCTCAGAGCAATCAAAGAGTTTGTTCTCCATTGTTACAGGATCAGTCCCCCACTCACCCGCAAACAGCACAGGGCGGACATGGGGGCAGTTCCACTTCAGATGTAACAACTGTTGTCACCCACATCAACACACTTTCCGCTATGGGCTTCTCCACTCCTAGGGTTAAGGGCCGTAGTGGTGGGCTGGTGAGCCAAGGAACATTGTGGCTATTGTGCTGAGTATTGCTGTTTTAGGTGGTCTAGCAAGCTGTAGGCCACTGGATTAGATAAAAAATAGCTCAAGTTCTGCATGTACTGGTCATCTGCAGTGGTGGGTAATTGGTCTTGGGCCTAAACTCTTAAGAGAAAAGTTAGAAAAATTGTCCAGGAAAACAACTTGGGCAGCCCCACAATAGTCCACTCCAGCAGCAATCACTGGCATGGTCAAACGTTCACACCAGCTCCACATAAATCCTGAGCACTTTGGGTCAGGTACTTGATTTGTAAAGTTCAGTGGTTACTGGCTAAACTTTATGGTGGTTCTCTGCGAGATGGCGGGGAATGGCTCATTAAGCTGTTATAGCTTGCCCATTAAGCAACCAAACCAGGAGGCAGACGGAGTCATTGGGTTTACCACACAGGAAAGGCACTACAGCTCAAAGTCCTGAAGAAAGCTGTCAATGTCCAACCCCACCATCATTAAATCACTGAAACGCTCGATATGGAGCTTTCTGGGTGGTATGTTATAGTCATCAGAGCTCTGGCTGTGATATAGTGATTCTCTCTTGATTGTTATAACTGCAAATCCTCATCACTTCCATTTTGTTATCCAAGGACATCCCTTCTCCCAGTAGGACAATACAATCTCTAGGTTCTTAGCACTGTATATGGAAGCATCATAACCAAGTTCTCTACCCAGGGACATCACTGAATCCATCAGGGACCTCTTGCTCCTCATCCAGGTGGTGCATTCTGTCAGAATGGCATTCTATGTGGCTGGCAATCAGTTGTCTTTGTTCTGTTATGCTGAGCTTATTATATAGTGCCTTGCAAAAGTATTCACCCCCCTTGGCATTTTTCATGTTTTGTTGCCTCACAACCTGGAATTAACATGGATTGTTTGAGGATTTGCATCATTTAATTTACAGAACATGCCCACAATTTTGAAGATGTTTTTTTTTTTTTTAACTGTGAAGCAAACAACAAATTGCACAAAGTAACAGAAAAAGTCTCTATGAGCTTGCCACATCTTACCACTAGGATTTTTGCCCATTCCTCCTTGCAAAACTGCTCCAGCTCCTTCAAGTTGGATGGTTTGCGCTTGTGAACAGCAATCTTTAGTCTGACCACAGATTTTGGATTGTGGTCTGAGCTGTGACTAGGCCAGTCCAACACATTTACATGTTTCCATGTCTTTAGCTGTGTGTTTGGGGTCATTGTCCTGCTGGAAGGTGAACCTCCATCCTAGCCTCAAATCACGCACAGAGTGGAACAGGTTTTGCTCAAGAATATCCCTGTATTTAGCGCCATCCATCTTTCCCTCAACTCTGACCAGTTTTTCCAGTCCCGGATTCTGAAAACCATCCCCACAGCATGATGCTGCCACCACCATGTTCCACTGTGGGGATGGTGTTCTTGGGTGATCTGATGAGTTGGGTGTGCCCCTCACATAGTGTTTTCTTTGTTTGCCGAAAAGTTACATTTTAGTCTCATCAGACCAGAGCACCTTCCTCCATATATTTTGGAGTCTCCCACAAGCTTTTTCTCAAACTCAAAACGTGCCATTTTGTTTTTTGCTAAAAGTAATGGCTTTCTTCTGGCCACTCTGCCATAAAGCCCAACTCTATGGAGCGTTCAGCTTATTGTCATCCTATGTACAGATACTCCAGTCTCTGCTGTGGAACTCTGCAGCTCCTCCAGGGTTACCTTAGGTCTCTGTGCTGCCTCTGTTGTGTCATGTTCTTTCCATTTGGTTATGATAGATTTGATGGTTCTCCTGGGGATCATCAAAGATTTGGATATTTTTTTATAACCTAACTCTGACTTGTACTTCTCAACAACATTGTCCCTTACTTGTTTGCAGAGTTCCTTGACCTTCATGGCAGTATTTGGTTAGTGGTGCCTCTTGCTTAGTTGTTGCAGCCACTGGGGCCTTTCAAAAAAGGTGTGTATATGTAATGACAGATCATGTGACACTTAGATTGCACACAGGTGGACATCATTTCACTAATTATGTGACTTCTGAAGGTAATTGGTTGCACCAGAGCGTTTTATCGGCTGCAATACAAAGGGGGTGAATACATATGCACATGCCAATTTTCTGTTTTTTATTTCTAAAAAATAGTTTTATGTATATATTTTTCTCATTTCACTTCACCAACTTAGACTATTGTGTTCTTATCCATCACATAAAATTGAGATTAACAAAACATTGAACTTAGCAAAATAATGTAACAAAATAGGTAAAAAGTCAAGGGGGTGAATACTTTTGCAAGGCACTGTACTTCGCCATCTTTACCGCTGCTTCTCTGCTCTCTGTTGCCTGACTTTTCTCCTTGATGCACCAATCCCACCACGGCCACAGTTAGTGAAGAGGATTGACTGGCTGAACAGGACAATGATGGATCCCATTGATTAGGTCCTCTCCACTGTGTGTTCCTGTGTATTGGTGCTAGGGATTCCCTGGCAGGAGGTCTACTTTAGGACCAGAAAATGATGGGAGTTATTAAGTGACTCTGTCCTACACATTGAATAGGTTGGAATGGAAATGGTTTAAATCCATCACATTACCTCTATATGTCTCAAGCATACAGCAATACATAGAGAAGAAGTTTTAGGTACCCATAATGTTAAGACAATCTTCTGCTGTGACTCATGAGCTGAAATAGGGTAATGTTTAATATAGTATTTCAACAATATAAAAATAAGAAAAGCTTTATTTGAATCCACAAAAAAACACAACACTGCAATTAAATCCAAGGGTGAAATATGCCATAAATTGTTGGGGATAAAACTAATCAAACTAGTGTAGCAGTCATTAATTGTACCACAAGGTATTCATGTCAGATGGTATATTAGTATCATTCATCCACACCAACAGAAGATATGATAGTAATACCCTTCTCTTCTTTTTGCCATGTGTTAATATTGTATTTTTCTTATACTCAACCCTTGTACAGCGCTACGGAATATGTTGGCGCATTATATCAACTTTACTTTAAAGGAAAAATAATGTTTTATGAAAAAAATATGTGAAGTATCCGACTGTAATGTAAATATATATGGGTAGTCCCTTATATATATTATTTAACTACTTAAATCATAAATGAAAATGTAAGAAATGCTTTATTTTAATTACGTCTTTACTTGCAATATCAATGTACTCACAATAAAAATCTATATAAAAATCCTGGTTAACTTGTTTTCATACAAATAACCTCCTAAAACATATACTATATTCGGATAACCAAAGAAAAGAAAAACACTTATAAATCAGAACAAAATATTCCTTAAAGGATATTATCAAATATAAAATGACCACTAGATGTCTCCAACTCTCCTTAAGTCAGACATTCATAATTATAATTATAATGTTATATACTTTTAATAAATATCCACATAGAAATACTCAAAACAGCCTGAAAAATATACATTCTTAAGAACATCAACAAATGTTGATATTTCTTAAAGGTACCACTACACTTTTAATATTTCTATAAAAAATGACTTTAGTATCACCTACAATAATTTTTTACATTTAGTACTTTTAAAACTTGTTTCTTTTTTATTATGTTTGCTTATTTATTAGTAGAGGATAAAAAATTACAAAAAATACACTATCACACATGGGGCTCTATACAGAGCTCCATCAACCATTAATTAACCCTGTCACTCATGGGGGTCAATATAGACCCCATAAGCCCTTAATTAACCCTGTCACTCATGGGGGTCAATACAGACCCCCATAAGCTCTTCATTAACCCTGTCACTCATGGGGGTCAATATAGACCCCCATAAACCCCTAATTAACCCTGTCACTCATGGGGGTAAATATAGACCCCCATAAGCCCTTCATTAACCCTGACACTCATGGGGGTCAATACAGACCCCCATAAGCCCATAATTAACCCTGTCACTCATGGGGGTCAATACAGACCCCCACAACCCCTTCATTAACCCCATCAATCATGAGGGTCAATATAGACCCCCATAAGCACTTAATTAAGCCTGTCACTCATGGGGGTCAATACAGACCCCCATAAGCTCTTCATTAACCCTGTCACTCATGGGGGGCAATACAGACCCCCATAAGCACTTAATTATCCCCCTCACTCATGGGGGTCAATACAGACCCCCATAATCACGTCATTAGCCCTGTCACTCATGGGGGTCAATACAGACCCCCATAAGCCCTTCTTTAACCCTGTCACTCATGGGGGTCAATACAGACCCCCATAAGCCCTTCTTTAACCCTGTCACTCTTGGGGGTCCATACAGACCCTCATAAGCCTCTATTTAACCCCATCAGTTCCATATTAAGACCATTATGGGCCTGTTACAACCTAACATTAACCACATAAGTGCCAAGACAGTCCTCAAGGACCATCATGACACCAAGTATAAACACTACACTGCACTATACCCCCCCAATAAAACAGTAAATATCAACTAAACCCCCTCTACACTAACCTATTAACACCTACACTACCTACCTATACTACTAACCTACCCCCTAATAACCCCCCACCACTCTAATTACAGAAAATAAAAAAAAAATAAAGTCACAAAAAATAAAAAATCTACATCTTCTTGCCAGCAACTGTGACCCTCGCAAACTTTACGTCGGAACGCAAACAACATACAAGACACGTTACCACCCATTACGACCTCGCAAAAATCGTCCGCAACCCGCGGACATGAAAAAATGAAAAACACAATAAATACACACAACACATACATAAAAAGCTTACCTACAGCAAGAGGGGGCATCCAGGACCTCAAAAAATGAAGTTACACCTTAATTTAACTAAAAATAAAAGAGTTTAGACACTAAAAAATTCTCTAAGCGAGAGAAAAAATGGCTGCTGAACAAAACGAAAACGAGGCTACAGGACTCTAAACACGCAAAACACCACAAGAAATATGTAAAACACCACAAAGCAGCTACGGATATTCCACTACAGACGCATACCACATATTACCCGCCATTTTAGAACAATAACTTACACAATGCGGAAGTACACAGCTACGCTAACGGTTTCGTCTCGCGCACGCACACTACTACACTGCACACATTCATCACGCTTACACAGCAGCTCCACACCACTAATGCTGCAGCAACATCAAAACAGATTGCCAGCTCTTCAACACAATGCTTCCTGCATATATTACTTCACAATATGTAAAGTATATTACTTTATTAATCTAATTAGTTATTTTTATTATTATACACCTAATAGCATTAGCTCACTTACAATTTCATTGCCGTCATTTTTTGACGGGCAATTCGCTAGTGTATATATAATTGGTGGTATTTATTATTAATCACCAAATGTATTGAATATCGCACATATCTTAATTATAAGTGGGCCAAATATCTATCATATTATATCGTGTATATATACTAATAAAGTATATAGCAATATATAATCAGATAAAATATAAGTATTTCTATTCTGTACACCATAATAAGAAATATGTAGTGATTTTACATCTCGCCATTTAGTATAACAAGTGTATTCAATATCACTTATATTATTCGTTATATACAACTCAATGTGAGATTATATCACTATATATCTAATCTTAATTATGGACTCTATAATCTTGAGAAAAATTAAATAAATGGTGTAAAAGTGAATCCATCATTAAGGCCCAAGGTTTTTTAGTCTTAAGCGTATAAATCCATTGGGCTTCTTTTTTTAGAGGTTCCTTGTCAATATTGCCTCTTCTGATATTATGCTTCACACCATCAATAGCTATGAAAGATATGCTATTAAGATCTCCATTGTGTTTTGAATTTACATGGTTGGCTACCGGTGTATCATATTCTTTAGTTATGCTATATATATGTCCTAGTATCCTACGTCTGAGCTCTCTGCAGGTTTTACCCACGTACCTCATACCACATTTGCAAAGCATAAGGTATACCACCCCTACTGACTTACATGTCCAGTTTTCCATTAGTCCTGATACACATTACATGGATATAGAGTCACTTTATGTGTGTAGCCACATGATGGCAAACCTCGCTGCCACGTCCCAAACCTCATTATAAAAGGCAGTAATAGTGATTCCAAGTCCTGGGCAGCTCCAAGACGCCAGAGATTTCATTGTCAGTTACATCATTCATCTTAATGAACTTGGCAGAGATATATAATATTTGTCACATGTGAATATCAAACATTAATGTCCTGAGATGTTCCACCTAAAGTAAACAGTCATTTTTAATTAAAAATTATTGGCACACAATGTATAGTTTCTGTACATTCATAATGGAAAACAACTATAAGATAACCTGACCTCACAATACCCAAGTAACTGCAGGGATGGGATTTTAAATGTATTACATTGAAAATATAACAATCTAACGATAATGGTGTGAAAGTTATAGTAATAACCAAAAGTAATAACCAAACATATTAATTACAATAATAACCAAAAGTAATAATTTATATACTTTGCACTGATATATAAATGATGAGTGATAACAGATGTACTATGTAAATTAATGTAACAGTGCTTCATTTATAATCGCTTGAATTGGCTTTATATTTATGCTTAATATAACATTGTTTTTAGGGATGTAATTACATAGTCACTCTATCCTCAGAGGTATACACACTTATATGTTCAGGAGGGGTTCTTCTTGTCATTATATTATACGCAGGATTTTATTTGTACAGTATTGTATGTTACGTTTTTTTTATTTTTATATTTCATATTTGCTGCCCCTTTATTCAGTATGGTAGGTTCCTTTTGCTTGACTTATGTCTTGGTTATCTTTGAATGCTTTTTCTTCTGTTTTCTTTATACATTATATTATTTCCAGTCTCTCCACAGATAGCCAAAACACACCCCTCATGATTCAGTTCTGAGGAAGTCATGTAAAAACACAAATGGATGCCTATACTTAGAGACTTCAGAAATTCAGATTTACCAGAAAATGTTTGATGTCCGTATCTTAAGCAGCTGCTAATATTATTTTTTTTATACTACATTCTTGACAAACAAGTTTCTTGTTCCTTGAACTGTAGCGGCTCTTTAAGATGCTGCAATAAACCCAGATATATGACTAGTCACCTGTGCAGGTCACATTGCCTGGTGGCTGGAGGTACAATCATGGTAATGTAATGGTCTCTATCGAGATGATATATTTTCCTGACTATATACATGTAGAGATATGAGGTTCTCTTTCTGTTTAGATGATGGTGAGGTACCCAATGCAGTCATGTACCAATATATGAAGCCTCTGTGCACCATCGCCTGATCACAGGGTACTTTGGGCAATGTAATGAGCTAAACTCATAGCATGATAATTGCACGCATCGCCCTAAACTAGTACAAGTAACACAATAAATAATGACCTATCTGCCCCTGTCGGCACCATCTGTCATGTTTAGATCCCTGATGATAACAATGAAACTGTTTGTGTCTATTTAGATTGGACCTTTATTCAGTACGGTAGATTCCTTTTCATTTGGTTAGTCTTTCTTCTATCAATCTCTTTTTAAATGTCCTTTTTATGAAGTGGTGCCCAAAATTGTACTCCATATTCCAAATGAGGCGTACATAGGTTTTATTCTATTTGATAATTTAGGCTACTATTATTTTTTGGCACTTCATGGGTTAATGTTAGGTTACCATGTGGTTTATATAGACCCCCATTGTAGTTAGGGGGTTTATTCAATCATCATGGAGCATTTAAGAACCCCACAGTACTTAAGGGTTAATTGTAAAATATAACAATCTAACGATAATGGTGTGAAAGTTATAGTAATAACCAAAAGTAATAACCAAACATATTAATAACTATAATAACCAAAAGTACACAATATATGTGTGTATTACCCGGTACATATGTGTATCATGTATTTCCTAATACATACGTGTATGATGTTTGTGTATTACATGGTACATATGTGTGTTGTGTGTGTGTATTACCTGGTACATACATGCATAATGTGTGTATAACCCGGTGCATAAGAGACTAATATTCCATATACTTTTTATACAACTGCCCCTCACTGCTATATATAAATACAATAACATGGAGAGTATTTTGTGCAATTACTCTCTGCACTTTTCCATATTTTTAAGTTCAAGCTCTTTCAGACTGAAGACAATGCATGCAGACTCACATCAAGTAATTAGCAATTATAGCTAATCATCACCCTGTGTAATTCGTATACCAACACCATCCTAACAGATCCCATTATAGACCGTCTTCCTTTCTCAGTCATAATGTATATGGCCCACTTGGCACCACCCCGGCATTATCACCTACCTTATGATGACTTCACTGTCCACCATATAACACACTGGCTCCACATCATGACCATACAATGTCCTCTTGTCCAGCTCTGACTTAGTGAGACTTATATTCCATATACTTTTTATACAACTGCCCCTCACTGCTCCACCATAACATTGTGTCCCTCCTGTACCCACAGCATATCTAGATTGTAAGCTCCCAAGGTCAAGGCCATCACAGACCTCTATACTGATTAGAAGACCCCTAGATGTAATTATAACTACCTCCAACTGCATTACTGGGTAATAATTAGAATAATACTACAGTATACTAGTTTTTAAGTAAATGTCACATGTTATATTCTTTATATTGTTCTATTAAACCATGCCCAAAACTATACTGCTACGCCATATAACACCAGCTGGGACCGCTCTCATATTTTATAGTTTGGTGTCACAGGGTCATTCACTTTGTGCTCTGTGCTGTGATGAAGTGGTCACTGGGAAGTGCTAGTACACTCGGCCACCAAGCACTGTGTAGATGGGAGAAGCTCCAGCCTAAAGATGAAGAAAAACAACTATTTGCAGGATGACTTATCTTACAAAAGATCAACTTTTTGTAAACACAAGAAACTGAAAACATTTTTATGCTGATATTTATTTCTTAATAGCTATAAAAGCTGAACAATTACTGAGTCCTTTATATTTAGGGTCAGACAGCAGGAAAGAAGCAAAGGTTACTTTTACTTTCTTGGGGTCTTTAAAAGACCACTGCAGTCTTTATTTTTTAAGTATTTTATTCAATTTTGCTTTAATGATGATAAACAATATTTCTTTAATATAAAAAGATTAGAATCCTGGGAGGAGCTGGAGGAACAGTGGATTCAGATAAGATCAGTTTCCATTTCTGTTATACATTCCCTCTCCATAGCACTTTGACAACATTACTCAGTGACTGAATAAGGCCCCGTGAGATAATCCTCCCCCTCAAACTACAGGAAAACTACCAGTAAAATATGGAGCTCTCTATGACACAACCAGAGTCCACTAATTATAAGATTTTCTCTAAAATGCTTTAATGCTCCTGTGTTACATAAAAGCAAGTAAATATTTTACCAAACTACAGTCACTTGTTAAGTTCTAGTATACTCCACCCAGGTTAACGTCATTGTGTAATATATTATTAGACATTTACCAAAAAAGTATACTGTATTATTATTATTATTATTACTACCAAGGACTGCAGTTGGAGGTAGTTGTAATCTACAGAGGATGGGGGTACAGGAAGGATACAATGTTATGGGGGAGCAGTGAGGGACAGTTGTATAAAAGTTACATGGAATATTATTCTTAATAAGTCAGAGCCTGGACAAGAGGACATTGTATGGTTGTGATATGGAACTTGTGTGTTATATGGTGGACAGTGAAGTCATAATAAGGTTGGCGATAATGCTGGGGTGGTGCCATATACATTATAACTGAGAAAGTCGTCTATTATGGGATGTGTTAGAATAATAATTTCTATATGGTGTTAATTATGTATAATTGCTAATTACTTGATCTGAGTCTGCATGCATTGTCTTCAGTGTAAAGAGTTTATAATTAAGAATCTTGAAACATACAGAGAGTAATTGCACAAATTATTCTTCATGGACTTTTCTAATCTTTCTATCTATACAACGGCGTAGCACATCTCCACCATAGGGTATTCCAATATATAATATTATATTTACATATATTGTGATCCTTCTCTCTCTACCTGCTGTAAATAGGTGACATTTCCCTCCTTCAGTCTAATGGTTCTCCTCACATATATATAAATATATATTCATGTGTGTGTGTGTAAATATATGGACACAGATTTACATATTTCTTATGGTTTATTCTTGTATTTTATCATTTTGTTGTTAGTGTAATTAATATGTTTAGTTATTACTTTCATATCATTTAGCTCCAGTATCGCCATCTTGTGTTGTGTTTTGCCTCTTGTTCCCGTTACTTCTATTTAAATAGATTAATTTCCCTCAATTTTCCCTAGGACTTATTGGGGTCTCTATGTTGGTGGAAACTTAAAGAATTGAAATAATCCATTACAGGTGTATAGGTGATTCCCCATACTGTCATGCCCAGGGGAACCCAGTGGTCTTTGGGGACAACAAATAACCATGGGGTCACAGGATACAATAACACCACTTCTCCCCTTTTTCCTAAAACCAATGTTCAAATACTTATGTTCTTGGATGGCCACCATTTAATATTGCCTAGAATATCATAGGAGTTGTTTTTCTGTTGCCATGTTTAGGATTTCTGACATCCAGGGGCCCCTATGGACTTGTTGGGACTGAGCAAACTAATATGGGTCCTGAGTGGGCACGGGTTAAAGTGGCACCACTGGTCTCTTTCTTCAAAGACATTGCCCACCATCTGGATACATGGACTGGTATTGTTTTATTTGCATGAATTGGTTAATATTGCCTGTGGTATGACTGTAACATATATAGGAACCGTAATAATAATTTAAAGGGAAATGGGCCATAGTAAGTGGCAAAGGAAACAGAGTCACCTAGGCAGCCAGAAAAGCTGTCTCCATCCTTGATTAGTCAGCTAACCCTCTTGATAGGCTTATCAAAGGAGTCAGTAATTAATTGCTGGGGTGATCATTAGGATATCTGTATGTCCTTGATGAACAGGTGGCCCACGTGGTTGGGGGAATATAGCTTGGGGATTGACTAACGGAATAAAGGAACGGATCTACTTGTTCCCATTAGGGATCTGCATGGGTATGCATAGGTATACATGGGTAGACATTGGTGTAGATAGGTGTACATGGGTATAGATAGGTATACATGGTATACCTGGATATATATGGTATACATGGGAATAGATGGGTATGCATGGGTATAAATGAGTATATAAAGTGTACATGGGTATAGATAGGTATACATGATATACATGGATATATATGGGAATAGTGGGGTATAGATGAGTATGCATAGGTGTACATGGGTATATATAGGTATACATGGATATACATGGTATTCATAGGAATAGTTGAGTATAGATGAGTATGCATAGGTGTACATGGGTATATATAGGTATAGATGAGAAAACATTGTATGGACATTGTTGGTGGGATTTTCACTCCATGATATAACTCACTATTCCCTGTTTTCTTCAGACTGGAGATTGCACAGATCTTATCACTACGTTTGGTCACAGTCTCCAGACAGTCCTATCCGGCATTATCAAAGTTGTCCTTACACTAGTGGTAAAGTGACATTTATTTATTTTCATTACAAGACTTTCTACATTTAATGTACAAGACACTGTGTGACAAACCGTCCTCTGAACATTAAGGCCCTTGGTCACCAAGCAGCGTATTGGAACACGCCATCCATGACAGCAGGCAGCGCGCCGCCGTATACACAAAGTTGCGCTGATCAAATGGCGAACTCCCCTATACGGCATTTAATGCGAAAAAACACTGCATCCAATTCTACAGCACAAGGGGTGGAGAACAGCTTAAAGTCATATCCGCAATAACATTATCACCACATTTACACTACAGGGGCAAATAATATGAAAAATTATATTTTAAAATGTAAAAATAGTTTTAATGATAACAATATTAGCAGTAATAATAAAGTCAGTAATAATAATGATAACAACAGTAAAAATAATGCTAGAAATCAGATATTATTAACAGTATATATAATTTAATATTATAACAACAATACTAATAACAATACCAATAACAATAATAATAATAAACATAATAGTAATTAATAATAGTAATAATAATGTATACAATAGATTGTTCCCGTGACATGTTCTATGTGCCGTGTGTACTAATCTCTGACTCTTACCAATGTATTTCAGCCTTCACTTGTTTCTGATTTAGAAGGTCTACTAAAAGACGCGCTCGTTACATTGGTAAGAAATCCACGTGTTCTCAGAGTGCTGACACATGTCGACTAAATCTTCCTTTTGTACAATGGGAATGTGGCAGGAAAAACTGTCAGTGCTTACATTAACACATTTGGGCCTTTGTCATGTTTAGTTATCCAGAGGGTGGTATGGAAAATGTGACATGTATGTACCTGGTAATACACCCACACACGTTATGCACCTATGTACCAGGTAATATACACACATCATAACGTATGTACCTGGTAATAAACATACATCATTCACATATGTACCTGATAATACACACACGATACACATATGTACCTGGTAGTACACACACACACATCATACACATATGTACCAGTTAATACACACACACATCAAACAGATATGTACCCGATAATACACACACATCATACATGTATGTACTAGATAATACACACCCAACATACACATATGTTACAGATAATACACACACATCATACACATATGTACATGGTAATACACACACTTCATATATGTATGAAAAGCAGGTAATACACACATCATACATGCACGCACCTCATAATATACACACATCATACATGTATGTACAGCATGTAAAACAGAAACATCAGACACTGGCTCAGTCACTCATGCCTGGGAATGTAACCCCAACACTGCCCTGGCTCAGTCACTCATGCCTGGGGAATGTAACCCCAACACTGCCCTGGCTCAGTCACTCATGCCTGGGGAATGTAAACCCAACACTACCCTGGCTCAGTCACTCATGCCCGGGGAATGTAACCCCAACACTGCCCTGGCTCAGTCACTCATGCCCGGGGAATGTAACCCCAACACTGCACTGGCTCAGTCACTCATGCCCTGGGAATGTAACCCCAACACTGCCCTGGCTCAGTCACTCATGCCCGGGGAAGGCAACCCCAACACTGCCCTGGCTCAGTCACTCATGCCCTTTGGATGTAACCCCAACACTACACTGGCTCAGTCACTCACGCCCAGGGAATGTAACGCCAACACTGCCCTCGCTCAGTCACTCATGCCCGGGGAATGTAACCCCAACACTGCCCTGGCTCAGTCACTCTTGCCCAGGGAATGTAACCCCAACACTGCCCTGGCTCAGTCACTCTTGCCCAGGGAATGTACCCCCAACACTACCCTGGCTCAGTCACTCATGCCCGGGAATGTAACCCCAACACTGCCCTGGCTATGTCACTCATGCCCAGGGAATGTAACCCCAACACTGCCCTGGCTCAGTCACTCATGCCTGGGGAATGTAACCCCAACACTGCCCTGGCTCAGTCACTCATGCCCGGGGAATGTAACTCCAACACTGCCCTGGCTCAGTCACTCATGCCCGGGGAATGTAACTCCAACACTGCCCTGGCTCAGTCACTCATGCCCGGAGAATGTAACCCCAACACTGCACTGGCTCAGTCACTCATGCCCAGGGAATGTAACCCCAACACTGCCCTGGCTCAGTCACTCATGCCTGCGAATGTAACCCCAACACTGCCCTGGCTCAATCACTCATGCCCGGGGAATGTAACCCCAACACTGCACTGGCTCAGTCACTCATGCCCATGGGATGTAACCCCAACACTGCACTGGCTCATTCACTCAAGCACATGGGATGTAACCCCAACACTGTCCTGGCTGAGTCACTCATGCCCGGGGGGATGTAACCCCAACACTGCACTGGCTCAGTCACTCATGCCCGGGGGGATGTAACCCCAACACTGCACTGGCTCATTCACTCATGCCCGGGGAATGTAACGCCAACACTGCACTGGCTCAGTCAATCATGCCCGGGGAATGTAAACCCAACACTGCCCTGGCGCAGTCACTCATGCCCGGGGAATGTAACCCCAACACTGCCCTGGCTCAATCACTCATGCCTGGGAATGTAACCCCAACACTGCCCTGGCTCAGTCACTCATGCCCAGGGAATGTACCCCCAACACTGCCCTGGCTCAGTCACTCATGCCCGGGAATGTAACTCTAACTCTGCCCTGGCTCAGTCACTCATGCCCGGGAATGTAACCCCAACACTGCACTGCCTCAGTCACTCATGCCCGGGGAATGTAACCCCAACACTGCCCTGGCTCAGTCACTCATGCCTGGGAAATGTAACCCCAACACTGCCCTGGCTCAATCACCCATGCCCGGGGAATGTAACCCCAACAATGCACTGGCTCAGTCACTCATGCCCAGGGAATGTAACCCCAACACTGCACTGGCTCAGTCACTCATGCCCAGGGAATGTAACCCCAACACTGCCCTGGCTCAATCACTCATGCCTGGGGAATGTAACCCCAACACTGCACTGGCTCAGTCACTCATGCTTAGGGAATGTAACCCCAACACTGCCCTGGCTCAGTCACTCATGCCTGGGAATGTAACCCCAACACTGCACTTGCTCAGTCGCTCATGCCTGGGGAATGTAACCCCAACACTGCCCTGGCTCAGTCACTCATGCCCCTGGGATGTAACCAACACTGCCCTGGCTCAGTCACTCATGCCCGGGGAATATAACCCCAACACTGCACTGGCTCAGTCAATCATGCCCGGGAAATGTAACACCAACACTGCCCTGGCTCAGTCACTCATGCCCAGGGAATGTAACCCCAGCACTGCCCTGGCTCAGTCACTCATTCCCAGGGAATGTAATCCCAACACTGCCCTGGCTCAGTCACTCATGCTCGGGAAACGTAACCCCAACACTGCCCTGGCACAGTCACTCATGCCCAGGGAATGTAACCCCAACACTGCACTGGCTCAGTCACTCATGCCCTGGGGATGTAACCCCAACACTGCCCTGGCTCAGTCACTCATGCCCGGGGAAGGTAACCCCAACACTGCACTGGCTCAGTCACTCATGCCCTTTGGATGTAACCCCAACACTGCACTGGCTCAGTCACTCATGCCCAGGGAATGTAACCCCAACACTGCCCTGGCTCAGTCACTCATGCCCAGGGAATGTAACCCCAACACTGCACTGGCTCAGTCACTCATGCCCAGGGAATGTAACCCCAACACTGCCCTGGCTCAGTCACTCATGCCTGGGAATGTAACCCCAACACTGCCCTGGCTCAGTCACTAATGCCTTTTATTTAAAGTACAGTATTCAATTTGTTTGCTGGTTGCTTGAGAGTTCTGGTTAACTGAGAGTCTACTTTATTGTACAATCTAAATAGACACAAACAGTTTCATTGTTATCATCATGGATCTAAACATGACAGATGGTGCCGACAGGGGCAGATAGGTCATTATTTATTGTGTTACTTAGTTACTAGTTTAGGGTGATGCGTGTAATTATCATGCTATGAGTTTAGCTCATTACATTGCCCAAAGTACCCTGTGATCAGGCTATGGTGCACAGAGGCTTCATATATTGGTACATGACTGCATTGGGTACCTCACCATCATCTAAACAGAAAGAGAACCTCATATCTCTACATGTATTCAGTCCGGAAAATATATCATCTCGATAGAGACCATACATTACCATGATTGTACCTCCAGCCACCAGGCAATGTTACCTGCACAGGCGACTAGTCATACAGTGGATATAAAAAGTCAACACACCCCTGTTAAAATGTCAGGTTTCTGTGCTGTAAAAAAATTAGACAAAGATAAATAATTTCAGAACTTTTCCCACCTTTAATGTGACCTATAAACTGTACAAATCAATTGAAAAACAAACTGAAATCTTTTAGGTAGAGAGAAGAAAAAATATAAAAATAAAATAATATGGTTCCATAAGTCTGCACACCCTTAAACTAATACTTTGTTGAAGCCCCTTGTGATTTTATTACAGCACTAAGTCTTTTGGGATATGAGTCTATCAGCATGGCACATTTTGACTTGGCAAGATTTGCCCACTCTTCTTTGCAAAAACACTCCAAATCTGTCAGATTGCGAGGGCATCTCCTGGGCACAGTCCTCTTCAGATCACCCCACAGATTTTCAATCGGATTCAAGTCTGGGCTCTGGCTGGGCCATCCCAAAACTTTAATCATCTTCTGGTGAAGCCATTCCTTTGTTGATTTGGATGTATGCTTTGGGTCGTTGTCATGCTGAAAGATGAAGTTCCTCTTCATGTTCAGCTTTCTAGCAGAAGCCTGAAGGTTTTGTGCCAGTATTGACTGGTATTTGGACCTGTTCATAATTCCCTTTATCTTCACTAAGGCCCCAGTTCCAGCTAAAGAAAAACAGCCCCAAAGCATGATGCTGCCACCACCATGATTCACTGTGGGTATGGTGTTCTTTTGGTGATGTGCAGTGTTGTTTTTGCGCCAAACATATCTTTTGGTATTATGGCCAAAAAGTTCAACCTTGGTTTCATCAGACCATAACACCTTTTCCCACATGCATTTGGGAGACTTCAGATGTGTTTTTGCAAAATGTTGCCTGGCTTGGATGTTTTTTTTCGTAAGAAAAGCCTTTCGTCTTGCCACTCTACCCCATAGCCCAGACATATGAAGAATACGGGAGATTGTTGTCACATGTACCACACAGCCAGTACTTGCCAGATATTCCTGCAGCTCCTCTAATGTTGCTGTAGGCCTCTTGGTAGCCTCCCAGACCAGTTTTCTTCTCGTCTTTTCATCAATTTGGAGGGAGCTCCAGTTCTTGGTAAAGTCACTGTTGTGCCATATTTTCTCCACTTGATGATGACTGTCTTCACTGTGTTCCATGCTATATCTAATGCCTTGGAAATTCTTTTGTACCCTTCTCCTGACTGATACCTTTTAACAATGAGATCCCTCTGATGCTTTGGAAGCTCTCTATGGACCATGGCTTTTGCTGTGGGATGCGACTAAGAAAATTTCAGGATAGACTAACTAGAGCAGCTGAACTTTATTTGGGGTTAATCAGAGGCACTTTAAATGATGGTAGGTGTATGCTGACTCATATTTAACACGATTTTGAATGTGATTTCTTAATTCTGAACACAGCTACATCCCCAGTTATAAGAGGGTGTGCAGACTTATGCAACCACATTATTTTTATTTTTTATTTTTCTTCCCTCCACCTAAAAGATTTCAGTTTGTTTTTCAATTGAGTTGTACAGTTTATAGTTCACATTAAAGGTGAAAAAAGTTCTGAAATTATTTATCTTTGTCTCATTTTTTTACAGCACAGAAACCTGACATTTTAACAGGGTGTGTAGACTTTTTATATCCACTGTATATCTGGGTTTATTGCAGCATCTTAAAGAGCCACTACAGTTCAAGGAACAAGAAACTTGTTTGTCAAGAATGTAATATAAAAAAAAATAATATTAGCAGCTGCTTAAGATACGGACATCAAACATTTTCTGGTAAATCTGAATTTCTGAAGTCTCTAAGTATAGGCATCCATTTGTGTTTTTACATGACTTCCTCAGAACTGAATCATGAGGCGTGTGTTTTGGCTAACTGTGAAGAGACTGGAAATAAAATAATGTATAAAGCAAATAGAAGAAAAAAAATTCAAAAATACCCAAGACATAAGTCAAGCAAAACGAATCTACCATACTGAATAAAGGGGCAGCAAATATGAAATATAAAAATAAAAAAAAACGTAACATACAATACTGTACAAATAAATTCCGGCGTATAATATAATTACAAGAAGAACCCCTCCTGAACATATAAGTGTGTATACCTCTGAGGATAGAGTGACTATGTAATTACATCCCTAAAAACAATGTTATATTAAGCATAAATATAAAGCCAATTCAAGCGATTATAAATGAAGCACTGTTACATTAATTTACATAGTACATCTGTTATCACTCATCATTTATATATCAGTGCAAAGTATTGTATAACAATATATATATATATATTTATATTTATATATACGCCGAGTTTTTCAGCCCTTTTTTTAAGGCAAAAAAGGGCCCCCTCGGCTTATACTCGAGTCACTCTCCCCCCCCCCCCCCCGTGTCTCTCTAACCCCCCTGTGTGTCTCTAACCCCCTCGTGTGTCTCTAACCCCCCCGTGTGTCTCTCTACCCTCCTGTGTCTCTTTCCCTCCCCCCTCCTCAACCTCAACCCCCCTCCTCCACCTAAACCCCCCTAAATACCTCCCCCCTCTTCTCTCACTTATCTGCTTGTGCTCCGGCCTCCGCTCCTTGACCCGGCACCGGCGCGTACCCGGTATATGCTAATGACGCGGCGCGCATGTGACGTCACATGTGCGCCGAGTGAAGGAGTGGAGGCCGGAGCACAAGCAGGTAAGTGAGGGTTAGAGGGGGAGGTATTTAGGGGGTTTTAGGTGGAGGAGGGGGGTTTAGGGGGTTTAGTTTGAGGAGGGGGATTGAGGTTGAGGAGGTGGGTTGGGGTTGAGGGGGGTTGAGGTTGAGGAGGGGTGTTGAGGGCGGTTGAGGTTGAGGATGAGGAGGGAGGTTGAGGATGAGGAGGAGGGTTGAGGATGGGGATTGAGGTTGAGGAGAGGGGTTGAGGATGGGGGTTTGAGGAGAGAGGATAAGGATGGGGGGTTGAGGAGGGGGGTTGAGGATGGGGGGGTTGAGGAGGGAGGATGAGGAGGGAGGATGAGGATGGGGGGGTTGAGGAGGGAGGATGAGGAGGGAGGTTGAGGAGGGGGTTGAGGATGAGGAGGGAGGTTGAGAAAGGGGTTGAGGATGAGGAGGGAGGTTGAGGATGAGGAGGGAAGTTGAGGATGAGGATGAGGGGTTGAGGAGGGGGGTTGAGGAGGGGGGTTTGAGGAGAGAGGATGAGGATGGAGGGTTGAGGAGGGGGTTGAGGATGAGGATGGGGGGGTTGAGGAGGGAGGATGAGGATGGGGGGTTGAGGAGGGAGGATGAGGATGGGGGCTTGAGGAGGGGGTTTAGGATGGGGGGTTGAGGAGGGAGGTTGAGGAAGGGGTTGAGAAGGGAGGTTGAGGATGAGGAAGGAGGTTGAGTATGAGGACGGAGGTTGAGGAAGGGGTTGAGGATGGGGGGTTGAGGAGGGAGGTTGAGGATGAGGAGGGAGGTTGAGGATGAGGAGGGAGGTTGAGGATGAGGAGGGGAGTGAGGAGGGGGGTTGAGGATGGGGGTTGAGGAGAGAGGATGAGGATGGGGGGGTTGAGGATGGGGGGTGGAGGAGGGAGGATGAGGAGGAAAGTTGGGGTTGAGGATGAGGAGGGAGGTTGAGGATTAGGAGGGAGGTTGAGGATGAGGAGGGAGGTTAAGGATGAGGAGGGAGGTTAAGGATGAGGAGGGAGGTTAAGGATGAGGAGGGAGGTTGAGGAGTGGGGTTGAGGAGGGTGATAAGGGAGGGGGGAAGAGACACAGGGAAGGGAGAGGTTGGAAGAGACACAGTGAAGGGAGAGGGGAGAAGAGACACAGGGAAGGGAGAAGAGACACAGGAAAGGGAGAGGAGAGAAGAGACACAGATAGAGAGGGGGACACAGAGGGCACAGGAGGGACACAGGGGGCAGCACATTTCCCACCCTCGGCTTATACTCGAGTCACTCATTTTACCCAGTATTTTGTGGTAAAATGGGTGCCTCGGCTTATACTCGGGTCGGCTTATACTCGAGTATATACGGTAATCTCAGTAATATTTTCAATTTGCATTATTGAATCCCTAGGCGAAACGAACGCGTCAGGCACATCCTGAACCTCTCGTGATGCAGCAACAGCAATGTGGAGAGCAGCTGAAGCAACCTGGAATTTGATCTGTTTAAAAGTGCTCAGTACTTATATATATATGCTTTGTTTTTTACATACTGGTCTATGGATTGATGTGATACCTATATAAGCATATTTTTTTACAGAGGTTTTTAGTTAGTGAACTTGCTCAATGTCATAATATCCTGTTTGCTTAAATAGAGCCCTTTTGAATTTACAGAATCGCAATTTAATAAGGCTGCAAGTATTTTGTATGATATATATTGACATAGGACCTGTTATAATACCCATTAGTCGCATATAAGATACAGAGTGGTTACACCCTGATAAATTATTACTGCTTATTGTAGCTTAAATAAATAAATAAAAACATGTAAAATGCAGCATTTTTAACGTCTCTTACATTGATATTACTTCATGTATTAATATTTTGTATCAAATATATATTGAAACAAACTTATTTATCTCTAATGAAATACATATGTTACATATAATGCGAATTTAAAATATTACTGATATTATATATATATATATATATATATATATATATATATTGTTATACAATACTTTGCACTGATATATAATTGATGAGTGATAACAGATGTACTATGTAAATTAATGTAACAGTGCTTCATTTATAATAGCTTGAATTGGCTTTATATTTATGCATAATATAACATTGCTTTTAGGGATGTAATTACATAGTATTGGTAGCCAACCAATTAAGGATCCGTCCTGCATGAGAGGAACTTACCCCTGAGAAACCTATTATTCAGGCATTATTAGATCAGTATAGTTAGGGTCATCTCGATTAGCCAGAAGGGCATTAGCAGGTCCTAGTCCAAATCTAACAGCACAGGGATCCGGTGACACCATCAATCACTCTATCCTCAGAGGTATACACACATTTTTTTATGACAGATTTTATTAGTACATTATTATGTGTTAATAAAGTTTTTTTTTACATTTCATATTTGCGGCCTTTATTCAGTACGGTGGATTCCTTTTGCTTGACTTATGTCTTGGTTATCTTTGTATGCTTTTTCTTCTATTTGATTTATATGTTATATATTACATAGTTACATAGTAATTAAGGTTGAAAAAAGACTTTCAGTCCATCAAGTTCAACCTGTTAAGATCTCCTCTGATCTGCAATATGCCGATTAGTTATTAATTAATTTGTTAAATAATTATTAATAGTATAGTATTGGAGGATGAATAAAGAGTTAGTCCATCAAGTTTAACCTTTTTAGATCTCTATTGATCTTTTTAATGTGGACTATTTATTATTAATTGTTAATTGATCCAGAGGAAGGCAAACAGAAAAAAAAAACACTGAAACTTTTCCAATTGTCTCATAAGGGGAAAAAAAGCAAAATTCCTTCCTGACCCCAGAGACTGGCGATCAGATTTCTCCCTGGATCAATACTCCTTCGCTAGTTATCTAGGATAGCCTTGAATGCCCTCTTTATTGAAAAATATATCTAACCCCTTTTTGAAGTTATCTATCGAATTCGCTGTCACCACCTCCTTTGGTAGAGAATTCCACAGTTTAACCACCCTAACTGTGAAGAACCCTTTTCTTTGTTTAAGGTGAAATCTTTTTTCCTCTAACCTCAAAGGATGTCCTCTTGTCAGTTGGAAATCTCTTGGTACAAAAAGTTCACGTGACAAAGCCTTATACTGACCCTGGATGTATTTATATAAGGTAATCATATCCCCTCATAGACGCCTTTTTTCTAGCGAAAATAAGTTTAATTTGGTTAGTCTTTCTTCTATCAATCTCTTTTTAAATGTCCTTTTATGAAGTGGTGTCCAAAATTGTACTCCATATTCCAAATGAGGCGTACATAGGTTTTATTATATTTGATAATTTAGGCTACTATTATTTTTTGGCACTTCATGGGTTAATGTTAGGTTACCATGTGGTTTATATAGACCCCCATTGTAGTTAGGGGGTTAATTTAATCATCATGGAGCATTTAAGAACCCCACAGTACTTAAGGGTTAATTGTACTTAGGGGTTAACATTTCCCTTCCCTGTGTCTCTTATCATTATTCAGTATTATTATTATTATTATTATTATTATTATTATTATTATTATTATTATTATTATTATTCAGTATTATTTAGTATTATTATTATTATTATTATTATTATTATTATTATTATTCAGTATTATTATTATTATTATTATTATTCAGCATTATTATTATTATTATTATTCAGTATTATTCAGTATTATTATTATTATTATTATTATTCAGTATTATTTTTATTATTATTCAGTATTATTCAGTATTATTATTATTATTATTAATATTATTATTATTCAGTATTATTATTATTATTATTATTATTCAGTATTATTCAGTATTATTCAGTATTATTATTATTTTTATTCATTATTATTATTCAGCATTATTATTATTATTATTATTATTATTACTATTATTATTATTCAGTATTATTCAGTATTTTTATTATTATTATTATTATTCAGTATTATTTTTATTATTATTCAGTATTATTCAGTATTATTATTATTATTATTATTAATATTATTATTCAGTATTATTATTATTATTATTATTATTCAGTATTATTCATTATTATTCAGTATTATTATTATTATTCAGTATTATTATTATTATTATTATTATTATTATTCAGTATTATTCAGTATTTCTCCATCTTAGTTCTTAACAATTGCCTTCCCTGAAGTTTGAAACTTGCAACTGCTTTCCAAAGGTATATACAGCCACTTAAAGATTCATCACTACATTACAACTAATACTGTAAATTCAATGATTATTTGTCACATTTTAAAACCTTAACAGGTGCACGGAATAAGGAAATACCAAGAAGAAGAAGATTAATATTTGCGGTGCCTTCTGTATTTGTTTTCCTTAACGTGTTTGGCAGAGACGCACCCAGAAAGTCGTTCCTTCTAAGACATATAACCGCTCCAACGAGAATAAAATCTACATGCAGCCAAAATCATGAATGAGAACAATATGGAAATTGGTTTGAATTAGTAAGAAATGACGTATAACCTGGCAGACCCCGAATGGGCAGCACCCATAATGCATCCTGCTTAGGAACATTACCTGGTTTATGGGTTCATTCCTCGCATTTTCTTGTGTTTAAGATATTTCATCTTCATTTAACTAAGATTTTCATGCATCCAAGAAAATATATAAATATGAAATAAAAATGTAAGAAAAGGAATAAATTATAATAAAGCAAATAAGATAAAATAAGTCACAACTACTCACAATGTAGGAGAACCAAAACTACAACATTCCCTCAGAACCACTGTAATTAAGCAATTAAATATGTTTTTTAATAACTTCACTTGAAAACAGACATTTTTTTTTTTAAATAAAGCCTATAATTTATTACTTTATGTAAGGATGCTTTTGATGAGTACTCCATAGTTTCCAGTGATCTACTTCTGCAGATGGGAGGAGACTTTTAATGCAGAGGACATTTTATATTCAAAATATCACAAAACATAAAAAGAACATTTTATTTTTACACAATTTAATAATACACCACAAAAAATGCAGGATCACAGAATATAATTACTCAAGAGTGAAAAAATGACCCAAGAAAATGTCAAAATACAGGATAATAATGATCTGATTGAATATAATGTATGTTCAAATGTGCTTGAATGGGAGTACAAGAAGGACCCTAAGAGGGTCTATGTGTAAGGCTATAATACCCTAATTACCAAAAACTGCAACATGAACATGTATTCAAAATAACAGCAAGGGGGGAAACATGAATATAGTCACCAACAGTCCTATGTCTCATTGTGGAGACCCCCTATCTGGACGGCTATATTATAATGGAAAAAAATAAACTGCACTCTCTAAAAGGACGACTAGTACCATTGGGTCACATCCAATGGTGAGGGAGAGGGAGGGGGGGGAGAGAAGGAGAGGGAGGGGGGAGAGAGAAGGAGAGGGAGGGGGGGAGAAGGAGAGGGAGGGGGGGGAGAGAAGGAGAGGGAGGGGGGAGAGAGAAGGAGAGGGAGGGGGGAGAGAGAAGGAGAGGGAGGGGGGGGAGAGAGGGGGGGGGAGAGGGGGGGAGAGAGAAGGAGAGGGAGGGGGGGAGAGAGAAGGAGAGGGAGGGGGGGAGAGAGGGGGGGGAGAGGGAGGGGGGGAGAGAAGGAGAGGGAGGGAGAGAGGTCCTTGGTTATAATAATAATAATAATAATAATAATAATAATAATAATACAGTATACTTTTATGGTAAATGTCTAATAATATATATATATATACATACACTGTATATTACACAATGACGTTAACCTGGGTGGAGTCTACTAGAACTTAACAAGTGACTGTAGTTTGGTAAACTATTTACTTGCTTTTATGTAACACAGGAGCATTAAAGCATTTTAGAGAAAATCTTATAATTAGTGGACTCTGGTTGTGTCATAGAGAAGGAGAGGGGAGAGAGAGAGAAGGAGAGGGGAGAGAGAGAGAAAGAGATGGGAGATAGAGAGAGAGAAGGAGAGGGGAGATAGAGAGAGAGAAGGAGAGGGGAGATAGAGAGAGAGAGAGAGAAGGAGAGGAGAGAGAGAAGGAAAGGGGGAGAGAGAAGGAGAGGGGGAGAGAGAAGGAGAGGAGAGAGAGAGAAGGAGAGGAGAGAGAGAGAGAAGGAGTAGAGAGAGAGAGAAGGAGAGGAGAGAGAGAGAAGGAGAGGAGAGAGAGAAGGAGAGGAGAGAGAGAAGGAGAGGAGAGAGAGAAGGAGAGGAGAGAGAGAGAGAGAAGAAGAGAAGGAGAGGGGAGAGAGAGAGAGAGAAGGAGAGGGGAGAGAGAGAGAGAAGGAGAGGGGGAGAGAGAGAGAGAGAAGGAGATGGGAGAGAGAGAGAGAAGGAGAGGAGAGAGAGAGAGAAGGAGAGGAGAGAGAGAAGGAGAGGGTGAGAGAGAAGGAGAGGGGGAGAGAGAAGGAGAGGGGGAGAGAGAGAGAAGGAGTGGGGAGAGAGAGAGAGAGAAGGAGAGAAGGAGAGGGGAGAGAGAGAGAGAGAAGGAGAGGGGAGAGAGAGAGAGAGAGAGAGAGAGAAGGAGAGGGGAGAGAGAGAGAGAGAAGAGATGGGAGAGAGAGAGAGAGAAGGAGAGGGAGAGAGAGAGAGAGAAGGAGAGGAGAGAA